>CM024758.1:30216293-30454440 GCA_014218235.1 Colocasia esculenta
CTGGTAAAATCATCAATGATCACAAACCCATATCTCAATGACACATTAGACTTAGAATTCTTGTTGGGCCAAAGAGGTCCATGTGAAGTAATTCTAGTGGCCTAGATGTGAGTACACCTCATTGAAGGTTTTAAAAGATTCCTGGTTTGTTTTCCTTGGGCACAGATCCCACAAACTTGATTTTCAATATTAGAAAAAGGATTCAGGAAGACCCTTAACCAATTCAGCCTTAACAATTTATTCATTGTTCTGAAACTTGCATGGCAAGTCTTTTGTGCCAAGTCCATGCAATTTCATCTTTATTTGCAACAAAGCAAAGATTTTCAGAAACGTTTTATTGAGGTTGATCATGTAAATATTGTTTTCCCTTTTTCCAAAAAAAATTATTTTATCAGTTGATGAATCATTATCTTACAGAAATCATATTCAAACACAACTTTGTGACCTTTGTCACATAGTGGCTAATACTCAGCAAATTGTAATTTAACCCATCAACTAACAAAAACATTATCAACAGAGTTTGAGGAAGATTGACCAACCTTTTCTCCTTCTCAATCAAGAATGAAAAATTGGCTTTGTCTCCAGTCATGTGTCTGAACACCCACTATCAAGGAACCACACATTGAATTGGGTGCCGACCTTCCTGCAAAATCAATCAGTGGAGAGAAGATTTTGGTACCCAACAGTGGGGGACCATCAGAATGTTTGAACATAGTCATCAAATCTTTCTCACCCAAATTTGATTTGTTTTTATTTTTTGTTGTATTACAGTGATGTTCTCTGTCTTTTTCAATTTATTCTTCCCTTAGGAATGAAAACACCAGTGTTTTGTTTTCCGTAGGAAGGGAGTTTTCATTGAACATGAGAGTTAGATGAGGAGGGTGGAATCAGGGGTTTTGTTGGTACATCAAAAAATTTGGATATAAGAATTGAGGATGATACCAAAATGGGTTGCGATACCATTGGTTCCAGAATTGGTCCAATCAGCTTGATATGCTGTCTTGGAGGTCCAAGGTTTTTTCATGAATGACTTCCTTGAATTTTCTTATTTTTCAAATTTTTATTTGAATTTTGGTTTTGTGGTTTGTGTTTGTTGATGTTGAGCAGGTCGACCTTTCCTTGACTGGTGTCGACACAACAGTCACAGAATCCTTCTTCTGTGGACTGGTGTCGACCTGTCAGGTAGTTGTGTCGACCTGGTGACTTTCTTTGTTCTGAGTTTTTGAAATTTTGTTGTTTTGCTTGATGTTTGCTTGATTTCAGTGTTCTCAAGACTAGGACCTTTGACAAATTTAATCAATGGTGCTTTATCCATTTTCTCACCAGATTTGTCTTCTTAGGTTTTTGTTTATTGAATCCAAATCCATGAGAAATGATTTCATTTTAGCTCCCAGCAAGGCTTCCAGATTATCTTTACCTTTTGTGAGGTTTCAATGACTTCATCTTTCCTTTTAGCTGGTTTCCAAGGTTTTGATTTCTTCACCTTTTGTTGTTATCTTTATTTTCCATTTCCAACTTTTCAGACAGTTCTTTAAATTCATGGTTGCCTTTTGAGAGGCAAGCTTAAGTTCATCAATTAAGTTCAGGAGATTTCTTTTTCTTCACTAAGTTCAGCTACCTCATTTTCTAATTCACAAATTCTTTGTTTGAGGAATAATTATTCATGATGTTTTCCATTTTCTTTTGAGATGCTTGTTTTCTTTTCTTATTCAAAGTATTTTCAACAATCTCCAGCATATGCATCTTGTCAATCCTCAATGAATAGTCTTCGAAGGATGTACTTACCTTTCCATCTGAACTATTCGCCATGAAGCAGATTCCTCACTTTCAGAACTTGAGGATTTTTCTTCTTCTTCCTTTTCACTTGAGTCTTCATCAGACCAAGTGGCTACCATGGCCTTTGGCTTCTTGAACTTGTGAATCTTTTGTGTTTTCCTTCTTGTTTTCAGGACATTCTCCCTTCATATGTTCTGGCTTGTTGCACCTGTAACAAATGACAATTTCATCAGATTTTTATTCTTATTGGAATTAACATTAGAAAAGGAAGTGTTTCTTTTACCTGATGAAATTTCTTTTCCAGAAAATTTTCCTTTTCTATATTTTAAGAATTTTCTGAATTGCCTGGTCATGAGGGCAAATCTCACTCATTAGAATCAGATCATCAGAACTGGTTTTCTCCTGATTCTTGTCTTTGTTACTTGAAGAGGCCTTAGTGCTACTGGCTTGGTCTTATTATATGTTCTTATTTCTTTTAGATTGATTTCATAAGTCATTAAGGATTCTATCAATTCATCCAAAGAGATTTTGGACAAATCTTTAGAATCTTCAATGACTGTGGCCTTTGTGTGCCAAATTGAAGAAAGAGAGCGTAGAATTTTCCTTACCAAGTCAGCATCTGATAATCTTACCTAAGGCCTTCAGTCCATTCACTATGATCATAAACCTGGCAAATATTTCAAAAATTGTCTCATTAGATTTCATCATAAACAATTCATATTCAGAGACAAGAATGTTAGCTTTGGTTTCTTTCACTTGAGATGTTCCTCATAGAGTAACTCAAGTTTATCCCACATCTCTTGGCAGATTGCACATTGAGATTCTTGAGTACTCCTTAGGTGGACTGCACATTGGATCATGTTCATGGCACTATAATTCAAAGTGGCCCTCCTAATCTGTTCCTAGTCCAGGTTCTTCCTCCCCCTGATTCTCATAGGGACCTACTTCGACTACCTTCCATATTTCATAGTTTTGGGCTCTAGGAAGACCTGCATTCTATTCTTCCAATAAATGTAATCAGTCCCATTGAAAAAGGGTGGCTATTAATAGAGTGACCCTCAGCCATGAACCCTCTTGAATCCATTGAAGCAAAATGGTGCAAAGAAGGAGATTCAGCAAACAGACAAGCAAACAATTAAGACACACAGAACAATCAGAAAGTGCTCAGATCAGATCAGATCAAGTGTAAACCCGCTCTGATACCAATTGTAGGATCGAAGAAGGATGGACAAGATCTAGAAGGAGGGGGGGGGGGGGGTTGAATAGATCTAGACCAACTATTGCGGAAGCTTACCAAATTAAAAACAATAATGGAATCATAAGCAATTTGAAAGAGCAATTTATAGATCTGATGAGAAATTGTGTGAATTAGATGATTGAAGTGGAATCAGGTTGATTAAAAGTGAATTCGAAAACCCTATGCATTCATCTAGCGAGATGTGAATTTAAATCACACACAAACCACTGCACAGAGATTTTTTAGGTGGTTCGGAAATCACACCATGTGATTCCTACATCCACCCCTCACACTGTGAGGATCCACTAAACAACCTGGATACACCACACTGGAGCCTGACAACTCCAACACATGAGTTCTACAACTCACACAACTCCAGAGCAAGACTACTCTAGACACTTGAGCACAAATTACTCAACCACAACTGAGTACGACGACTCAACCCTGAGCACACAGGCTCACAAACCACTTGCTAGATCAAAACACAAAGATCCGATCCTCTAGCAATGATCTGATCTCAAAAGGTTCATTCAAGAGAATTAATGCAATAGTTCATGCACAATCTCTGGAATGACCAAGAAGAAACAAGGGGAAATGAGGAATGGGGTGAAATGTCCTTGTTCTTCAAGAAGACTCCCTTGTAGAGGCCAACTTGTGAGGAAGCTTGATCTCCAGAAGTCCCTGGCCGATGCTCTGCAACTTGGTCTTTGGGATCTTCCTTGAGTTCTTCACAATCGTCTGCTTCTACTTGATCTGCACCCTTGGAAGTGATCTCACTGCTTCATCTTGGATCAGACTTCTCTTCTTGTGCTTGGAGATGTGAGAATTGGGGTGAAGGAGCACAAGGGGAGCAAGAACAGGGAGTAGAGCTCTCTCTGCCGCCAAAAGGATTTCTGGAAGGCTCTTGGAGGCTCTCTCTTTTGGATGGCCAATTAGGGGTGTATTTATACCCTAAAAAGTCCAAAAGTACCCTTGGGGGTCGTGGGCACATGATCCAAGGCCGATCCACCAATTCCCAAGGGTGCCACGTGTCCAGAAGAAACTTTAAGTCACAAACTTTCTGGAGTGTGTCGACCTGACTTGGTCTAGTGTCGACACACTATCCCAGACCGGCAGAAACACTTCCCTGGGGAGAGGTCTTAGTGTCGACCTGAGATGATCTCGTGTCGACTGCTGTACCCAACTGACAAACAAGCCTTCTGGAAAGTCTCTAGTGTCGACACCATATGGTTTAGTGTCGACACACTGTCCAGGCCTGTTGAGAGGGCTCACTGGGAACTGGGTCTAGTGTCGACCTGACTTGATCTTGTGTCAACACTACTTGACCATTTCTTCATCTTTTGGCTTAGGGCTTGGAGCATTGTGTCGACACCAGTATGGGTGTGTCGACACTACCCTTGAAGGAATGAGTATCCCTGAGAAATAAACATATAAATCATTAGTCCATTGATTTATCATGAATATAAATGATAAATATGTTTAGAAACATGCTTTTTAAATGTGGTCATAACATGTGTGGTGCATCTAACATGTTCCAATTATTTGCATTAAAATCACACCTTGTCATCATCAAAATATGAGGGGAATGAATTGTATTCACACTCAACCCAACACCAACCCCCCCCCCTCTTGGAAACCCCCACCACCCCCTCCCATCCCCCCGACCCCTTCCCCCTCCAGCGACCCCTACCCCCTCCTCCCTTCCACTCCCATACCCTCCACCCTGCCAGCCCCCCCCCCTTCTGACAACCACACACACCCCCACCACCCTCCAACATCGGCTGGGGCCCCTCCTCCTCAGGCGACCCCACACACTGGCGACCCCCTCCCACACCCCACCCCCCACCTTTGCCAACCCACCTTCCCTCCTCGCAACCCCCACCCCCTCCATCCCTAGCCCCCCACCCTTGCTAGCCCCCTTCCCCCTCCATGCGACCCCTGCCCCTCCCCCTCCCACTCCCCCCCCACCCCTGCCAACCCCCATCCCCCTCCTGGCAACCACCACCGCTCCCCCTCCCTCCCTTGCCGCCCCCCTCCCCTTCCCGACGATCCCCTCCCCACCCCCACCCCTGCCAACCCACCTCTCCCTCCTAGAAACCCCTTCCCATCCCTACCAGGCCCCCCACCCTCTCTCTCTCTCTCTCTCTCTCTCTCTCTCTCTCTCTCTCTCTCTCTCTCTCTCTCTCTCTCTCTCTCATGCACACACAATCCTACCCCTCCTCTCTCTCTCTCTCACACTCACCTCTGCTCTCTCTCTTTCTCACACACACACACTGTGACATTGCCACATAATCTCTATTTATAGTAAAGTAACAGATCAACATCACATCATAATGTAGGACAACAAGAGAGTAACTATACAAATGATGTTATATATATATATATATATACAATTTAGTAAAATTGTATAACCCAATTAATATCAAAAGTCATTTCCAAGAATAGGGTTTTTAACTTAATATTGCCATTGGGTGCCCCATAAGTACCTAACATGATATCTCTAAGTGCCATAATAATTGCATGGAGGAAGCTTATGACTAATTATGAAAGTGGACCTTCCGCATTCCATGGGGATTAAATTTCATTTCAAGTTGAATGGTACACTAAAAAACAATATCAAAACCATGTCATTGTCACATCTAATCATTTTCATGGCGGACTCAAAGCGTGCTAGGGACACAATGAGGAATGTTGGGCCTAATTTCTCAGAACAATTTAGGAGGAAGATTCTTATCAAGTAAAACATTGGGAGAGAAAAGGACCCTATATCAACATAGAAGACACAGCACCCACCACCAGCACACAAAGTAATTGTACATGGCCATAGTTCTACCTCTCTCTCTCTCTCTCTCTCTCTCTCTCACACACACACACACACACACACACACACATTGAAGTAATTTCTTTTCATATGTTTAATTTATGGTGCACTATGATAATGTTTTTTTTATATAAATCTACTTCTCCTGCAATTTAAATCTATAATCTCATCTTAGTCGTGTACATACGATTTATATTTTAGGTCAACACATTGTTCTTCTACTTGTAAAATGGTCTAAATAATTCTTGGGCTTTTAAAATATATCATTTATACTTTTGGTTCTCTTTGATTTAAAGTCTGGATTATGTAGTTTGGACAAAAATAAATGAAATCGTTTATATTTCTATAGTTTAATGCAGTGCATGGTCTTTGTTTTTTTTTTTGGTTCAAAGATATTAATCACCACACTAGACGTTCCATTTTAATTTATCTCAACCAAGCTAGAATCCCATATGTGGGGTGCCAACCAAAACCTGAACAACATATAAACGAAAAAGCAACCTTGTCGATATCTAAGTGGATCTAATATTTGGATCTAAATAAGTCAATGCAAACCCTTATGAAATGTGCATCCCAATTCAAATGGGATATGTGCGCTCTATGACATAGCAATGCAAATGGACCTTTAACCCCAAACAACTCCTATAAACAAAAATCACATATGCTTACATATTGAAACATGGGATGTAAAGAAGCCAAATGGAAACACCAATGAGGTATATATCCCAATTTAAGAAAAAAAATTTAGTACAAACTCTTCCTTCTAGACATTAGATCTTTGATTCAAACTTAATTAAATAGGACACTATTATATGGATTGCTTTTAATTATTTATTTTCAGTTTATTGATTAGTATTGCACTTCTTACTTTAATGTATTTCAATTACATGTATGTGAATTTGGTTAAATATTGCACTTGTTCGCATGTAATATTTTGTTTTCATTTTCCTTTCATATTTATGTGATTTTTAAATTTTATCTATGCATGTATAGAAATTTATCACTGCACACACCTCACGAGAGCGTGTTAAGTCTGTGTCGATAAACCTTCCCATTCAAGACTTTGAGATTGCTATGCACGAGTCTTATTTTCAATGATGAGAATGTGTATATCTAACTCAAAGTTTTGAATTGTCCTGTTTTGGACAGTTTGTGAATGTTTGATTGCAGTTAGGTGGTTATTTACTATATATGTTCGTACAGTTGTTGAAAATTTTGGTTACATCTTCTCACTCTTTTCTGGTATACCTTTATTAATTTTGAATATTTTCTTAGCCACCTAGAAATAAGTGTTTAATAAAATTTCTTAATCAATAAATATTTTTTGTATATTGGAGAGGTATGGGGAGCTGTTGGCGAAATTTTTAGCAAAATTTACAAACATATAGTAAATGATCATCTGAGTGCGATCAAATATTTATGGATGGGTAAAAGGTGATAATCTAATTAATATGTCCTACCTATTCATTTTGACTTACTCGAACGATGTGATATCCTAATCATTGTATGTTGTACTACAAAGATGATGCAGATAAGACACCATGTTGTATCTGTAAGCATGATAGATTCAAGCCTAAGAGAGGAGACAAGTCAAAGTAGAAGGATGTTCCATATAAATCACTGCGGTACTTTCCGATCACACCCAAATGCAGCAGTTGTTCATGTCCCCAAAGACAGCTGGACATATGACTTGGCATGCGGAAAGAGTCCGTCGTGATGATGGTGAAATCAGTCATCCCGCAGATGGCGAAGCTTGGGCTCATTTTAGCCGTACTCATCCTTCCTTCTCAAGGGATCCACGCAACGTGCGGCTGGGTTTATGCACGGACGACTTCAATCCATTCGGAGGCATGGTGACATCTTCCTCATGTTGGCCAGTATTTTTAACACCGTACAACCTTCCGCCAGGCATGTGCATGAAGCGTGAGAATCTCTTCCTGTCATTGTTGATTCCTAGTCCAAAAAGTCCAGGAAAAAATTTAGACATATATCTCCGACCATTGATTAATGAGCTGAAATTGTTATGGTCAGATGGGGTTCTCACTTATGATGCATCCAAAAACAAAATTTCAATTTGAAAGCTGAATTAATGTGGACAATAAGTGACTTTCCAGCGTACGACATGCTATTTGGCTGGAGCACATATGGGAGGTTGGCATGTCCTTATTGTATGGAGGATTCAAAATCATTTATGTTGAAATCTGGGGGAAAAGCATGTTGGTTCGATTGTCATTGCTGGTTTCTACCAAGTGACCATCCTTTCCGAAAGTAGAAGGATTCATTTATGAAAAATACAATTGAATTAAATGAGGTAGATATGAAACGGGTGTCTGGTGGAAACATGGCGAGGCGGGTCCAGAGCTTACCGACTGTATCACAACTGGCTGGTAGTACTTGACAAATCTTAAGATTTGGGAAGGATCATAATTGGGTGAAGCAAAGTATCTTTTGGAAATTGCCTTATTAGTCAACACTTCTGATACGACATAACCTAGACGTCATGCATATAGAGAAGAATGTTTTTGATAATGTGTTTAACACAATTATGGACGTCAAAGGCAAAATGAAGGATAATATCAAGGCATAAATGGATTTGAAAGTACTTTACAGACGTCCAAAACTAGAACTGCAACATGTTAGAGGAAAGGTTGTTCAGCCTAAAGCTTCATACGTGCTTGGATCCAGACAGATTAAGGAAGTGTGTCAATGGTTGAAGCAATTGAGATTTTGAATGGTAATAGTGCTCCTGGGCCGGATGGTTTCACTGGTTCCTTCTTTACCTCTTGTTGGGACATTGTGGGAGATGATGTAACTAAGGCTGTTCAGGGATTCTTTAGTGGTTTCCCTTTTCCTAGAAGTGTTACATCTACTAACATTGCTCTTATTCCAAAGAAGAATTGCACAGTCTCCTTTGATGATTACAGGCCTGTGAGCTTATGTAACTTTTCTTACAAAATTGTTTCCAGGATCTTGTGTAATAGAATGACTGAGATCTTACCTATGATTATCTCTCAAGAGCAGGGCCTTTGTGAAGGGCAGGTTCATCCTGGATAATGTGTCTATGGCTAGACAATTAGTCCGGGATATTGGCCGTAAAACTAGAGGACATAATGCTATATTTAAACTTGATATTAGAAAGGCCTATGACAGTGTGGAATGGAATTACCTTTTTGCTGTCCTTAGGAAGTTTGGCTTCTCCTCCAGATTTGTTTCTTACATCGGTATGATGATCACCAATTGCTGATTTTCTGTCCTCTTTAATGGATCTTCGGCTGGTTACTTCAAGTCTTCCAGAGGCCTACGCCAAGGTGATCCCATTGCTCCAGCTTTATTCATAATTATGGAAGAAGCTCTTAGTAGAGGTATTAAAAATATGGTTGATTCTGGTTACCTCCTCCCCTACTCTGTCCCAAGGGGATGCCCGCCCCCCTCTCATCTTCTCTATGCCGATGATACATTAATCTTTCTTAATGGGAGCATTAGAAATGTCCGACGACTAATGGAGTTCCTCAACAAATATGCTGGCTCTTCTGGCCAGTATATTAATTCCAATAAGAGTTGTTTCATGCTTGCTGCTAAGGTTCCTAGCCCTGTTGCCACCAAAATAAAAGAAGTCACTGGTTACTCTAGGAAAATGGGCCCTCAACTACCTGGATGTTATGCTGAAGACTGGGCGATTAAGGTCGGCGGATTATTGCTCCTTGATTGACAAAGTGAATGGTAAGTTCAAGACCTGGAAGTCTAAATTACTCTCTCAAGCGGGCAGAATTACTTTGATTAACTCGGTCATTTCCTCCCTACCGATTTATCTGGATGCTGCTTCTTGCATGCCTAAATCCATTATTACCTACATTGAGAGAGCTTCTGCTGCTTTTTTCTGGAATGGTGTGGATGGCGTCCATCGTCGTCATTGGGTTTCTTGGTCTAAAATTCAAAGACTCTTCACGGAAGGCGGGCTGGGGGTTCGAAGCTTATGGCATGTGCAGATTTCTTTGGCGGTCAAACAACTATGGAACATCATCCAAAGTTCTTCATGTTGCCCAGTTGACTAGCCCAGAGGGGGGGGGTGAATGGGTCTTTTAAAAAGTTACTCTAGAGTATACCTGTAACTAAAAACATTCACACAAACGATCTTCGAAGGACGTTAGTGACTGTTAGTTTAAGAATCAAATACACAAAGAAGACAATCACACAACACAAAGGATTATCCTGGTTCGGACCTCCTTTCCTTAGGAGTCCTACGTCCAGTCCCTGAGCAACAACTCAGGATTGCACTAACTAGGGTACAGTCCCCCTAAGGACGCAACAACACTCAGCTCTGCTGGTCTTCCTTCACACCCGAAGGGAACAACACCCTGGATACCACACCAGGTCTTCCTTCACAACCGAAGGGAACAGCACCCTGGATACCACCAGGTCTTCCTTCACAACCGAAGGGAACAACACCCTGGATACCACACCAGGTCTTCCTTCACAACCGAAGGGAACAGCACCCTGGATACCACCAGGTCTTCCTTCACAACCGAAGGGAACAACACAAAGAAAATGAATGACTTTCAAGCCCCTAGATCAAGCTTTTGACAAGCAAGGATCTGAAGCAACTAGAACTGAGAGCAAAGAGATTTGAACTAGGCACACTCTCAGAACTACACGGGCTCTCTCAATATTTTCACAAGCTAGTGGAGAGCAAAAGAGCAAAAGCTAAGAGGAATGAAGTTCTTGGCTCTGGACTTTCTTCAGAAGAATTTGAATGCTTGAATGCGCGATCTTTGCTGCTTCTTCTTCTGTTCTTCTGACTTGAATTTATAACTTCAATTTGAAATGTAGACGTTGAAGTGTCCGTTGTCTCTCTTTTCAGTAGTCGTTAGACTGAATGACATCTGGAGTCTTGGAAGCTTCCAGTCAAGAGTCTTTTGATCACTTAAGCACGCAAAGAGATGAGATCTTCATAAATATCCGTTGGCTTCTATTTGTCTAACGTTGTATCATGAAGCTAGATCAGAGGTCTGCACAAATGTCAATCTCAAATAGCAGACAGCTAAGCTGTCTCTGATGTCAGTCAACGTCAGTAGCAATAGACATGACAATAGTAATGCCAAATAGCTTAAGCCTAAAAGACGTTATCAGAGTAGGCATGATAAAGGATGATATGGTCTGCATGCATGCAGAGATATGTTCAGATCTCATAAATGCAAAAGCGTAAGAGAGATGTCCACATGGACTTTGACTATTCAACACTTTTTAAGATGAATAAGATATCAAGTCAATATGAAATCGATGACTATATCACTTATGAAATCGTTATGAATAAGTCAGGTTGACCAAGTCGTTGTGACACAGAAGAAATCGTTGTGAGATGCAAATCGTTGTGTTTCTGAAGAAATCGATATGAAACACTTAACAAATCGTTATGAGATGCAAATCGTTGTGTTTCTGAAGAAATCGATATGAAACACTTAAAAAATCGTTATGAGATGCAAATCGTTGTGTTTCTGAAGAAATCGATATGAAACACTTAACAAAACGTTATGAGATGAAAATCGTTGTGTTTCTGAAGAAATCGTTACGACAACTTATAGAGTCGTTGTGACGAGCAAGTCGTTATGAGCTCTAAGGGAATCGTTACGATAACTTATAGAGTCGTTAGGATGAGCAAGTCGTTACGAGCTCTAAAGGAATCGTTACGGTTACTTATAGAGTCGTTGTGACGAGCAAGTCGTTACGGGCTCTAAAGGAATCGTTACGGCGAGCAAGTCGTTGCGAGTTCTAAAGAAGTCGTTATGATAACTTACAGAATCGTTACGGTGAGAAAGTCGTTGCGAGTTCTAAAGAAATCGTTACGATAACTTATAGAATCGTTACGGCGAGCAAGTCGTTGCGAGTTCTAAAGAAATCGTTATGATAACTTATAGAATCGTTACGGCGAGCAAGTCGTTGCGAGTTCTAACGAAATCGTTATGATAACTTATAGAATCGTTATGACAGGCAAGTCGTTACGCTTTCTGAAGAAATCGTTGCGATGACTTATAGAATCGTTATGGCATCGACTTGTTTGAAACAACATGACTTTTCAGCCAGAAGGGAAATCGTTATGATAATTCTATTGAAATCGATATGCTTATAAGGAAATCGTTCTGGACTTAGAGAAATAATATGTTGAAGAGATTAAAGCTTCAGAGAAGTAATGCATACCTTTTGTGGGCTTGTTTGACCTTGGTGTTTTTCCTGTACTTTAAGACTTATGAAATAATCATTAAATATAATTGATAAGCTCTTGTTTGGTTTTGTTAATCATCAAAATATGTGTATATGTAATTAATTAAAATTACATGGAGACAGACTGATCATCACTTCCCTTTGGTCAGTTTATGCTAGAAATCGCTATCCTCTGAGTAGCTTAACTAGTATTCCTGGAATTCCTAAGGGGATATACATGGAAGCTTACAAAATTCTTATTGAGAATACTAGATGGGTTCATGGTAATGGTAAGACTATCAAGATTCTCCATGATGTCTGGATTGGCAATTCCCCATTATCTAATATTGTCCAGGTAGACAATGAGAATGGAAATGCTACTCTTAATGAAGTGGTATCTAACTTTCATCACCCCCTCAGATATGCTATCCCCCACTACATCATGAACGGGCTGACAACATCTTCTGAGGAGGATAGATGCCTCTGGGCGCCAACCAATAATGGTTCTTTCACTACTCTTTCCGTCTATAATCTCGTCAGGCCACTGGGGATTCATAGACCGGCCCTCAAAACTATTTGGCATAATTCCTTTTACCAAAGAGCCTCCATGTTCGCCTGGAAGATTTTGAACCGTGCTATCCCGGTAGATGGGCGTATATCTGAAATTGGAATTCCTCTGGTGTCTCGTTGCTCCTGCTGTGCTGCTCCTTCCTCTGAGGATCTTAATCACCTGTTCATTAACAGTGATATTGCATCCAATCTTTGGAGATGGATAAGTCCCCTTATCTCTTCAAAAGTCATTCTTCACAGCCACATCACAAGCCGCCTATGGAGCTTTATGAAGCAGTCCAATACTCGATCTCCCTTTGGCTTTATCTCTATTTACATTGTCATCCTCATGCTTTGGCATATTTGGAAGGAAAGGTGCTTAAGAAGATTCGATGCTACTCACAATAATATAGGGATTATCATCAGCAACATTAAATCTGTTATTGCTCATTCTCTATCTAACATCCACTTCAAGGTTGAGCTTAGCGACCATGAGAGGCAAATTATCCATAGCTTCGGTTTTACTCCTTTGTGTTCTGTCAAGCAACTAAAGCTTATTCGTTGGATACCTCCTATAAATGATTTCAGCCTGAACGTGGATGGCGCATGCAAAGGAAACCCAGGTGATTGTGGAGGAGGTGGGTGTATTCGAGACTCTAATGGTCGTATTCACATGGCTTTTTCTCATTTCTATGGTGCTGGAACAAGTATGATTGCGGAAGTCTGTGCTCTTTGTGATGGCCTGAGATTGGCTACTTCCTTGGGTTACAGAATATCAGTCATCTATTCGGATTCTTAGGTGTTGGTTAACTCTATCCGTGAGGGAAACATGGTCTCTTGGCGCTCGTATAAATGGTGGAGCGCAGCCAGATCGCTCCTCAGCAATGATTGCTCCATCTTATCTCGTGTACAGGGAAACCAATCAAGTTGCGGATGCCCTTGCAAGTCGAGCTGTTAAGTCTAGGTGCAATGAGTTGTTTTATGGGACGATTTGTTTACCTAAATCTTGTAAAGGGCCGATGGTTATTGATAGATCTGGCCTTATGCATGTTAGATTAGTCTAGTGGGGCCTGCCCCATAATTTTCTGTAATACCCTTTATCAATAATTTTGGCCCAGGATGCCCTCACTGGTGGAGTGAGAACATTCTCCCCTTTTGTGGGAGGGTGCACTCTCCTAGTTCGAGGCACTGAGGACCTTTTGCCAAAAAAAAAAAAAAGCAATTGAGATTTTCAGATGGATATGTCTCGAATATTTCCCGTTGTGTAAATGTCAACAAGGGAAAAATATACAGAATGAAGAGTCATGACTGTCATGTTTTCATGCAAAGATTGATTCCAATTGTTTTTCGTGAGTTGTTGCCGAAGCAGATATGGGGAGCATTGACCGAGCTAAGTCAATTCTTCAGGATTTTATGTGCATCAGAACTTAGACTTCATGCATTGTAAAATATCGAGCAAAATATAGTACAGACAGTCTGTAAATTAGAGAAGATATTTTCTCCAGCATTCTTCAATTAAATGGATCACCTGATCATCCATTTTCCATATAAGGCTAGAGTCGGAGGACCAGTACAATTTCGATGGATGTATCTGTTTGAGAGATATATTCCTATGTCTCAATTTATTCACATTACGATGATCTTTTATATTTCCTACGTATTCATTTGAATTGTTGTCGTAGGTGCATGCACGATCTTAAGATGAAGGTCTGCAACAAAGGACAAGTTGAGGGCTCCATTACCCAGGCGTACCTTATTAAAGAGATATCGAACTTTTGTTCGATGTACTTTGACACGAAAATACAAACTCGACGCACTCAAACTCCACATAATGATGATGGTGGAGATTATAATGTGTCTGACCGACTCTCTATATTCAAGTGTCCCGGATGAGCGTTCAGATATTCTTCTACTCGCGCACTCGAAGACAACGAGTAGGTAGCTGCGGAGATCTACATCTTCATGAATTGCGCAGAACTAGACCCTTACATTGTGTAAGATCTCAACGCCTAATGTCTTTATGTATGTACCTCATTTGTTTGCAAATCGCAGAACTTAGAGGTTGTGTTGCATTTTCATTACAGAGAGTTTGACTCAATCATACTGCAACAAAATCCACATCTGACTGACATGCAGGTTGAAAAGGAACGAGAGAAGTCTTTTGCTACTTGGTTAAGATATCGAGTAAGTGTCTAAATATTTTGATGCATAAATGTTATGTTCTTATGCATAAGTTCATAATTGTCATTGTTTGTCCCTTTTTTTTTACATAGGTTGAACAATGCTTTATTACTGATTCAAAAGTACAAGAGATCAGTTATGGGCCCTCGAAGATTGTACGTGTCTATCCAGGCTACATTGTGAATGGATACTGATTTCATACAAGAGATGATGGATGGAATAAGTCTACGATGAACAACGGCATATGTGTGAAGGGAAGTGCCTACAATGAAAATGAAGTAGACTATTATGGCATTCTCAAAGAAGTCATTGAAATGCAATTTTTGGGACAAGGCAACCATGTATTTCTGTTCAAGTGTCATTGGTTCTATTCGACCTCTATTCGTAATGACACAACATATGAGATTGTTGATGTCAAACATAAGTTCAAGTTGAGTACGTCTGAACCATTCATTATGGCAGCACAAGCCCAACAAGTTTATTATTCAAACTATTCGTCTCTCAAATTGAGATATTGGTGGGCTACTTGTAGAGTGAAAATAAGGCTATTCCTTGAGTATGAGCTTCTCTCGGCTGATATAGAACTTGAAGATGTTAATGATAATTTTTTTCAATCAGACCGGAGTGACGCACGAGAGTTGACTCCTTCTACGCAGTTCACTGTAGATGATATAAATGAACCAATTTGCTTATATAAGGATAACGAAGAGGAAGAAGTTGACCCAAATGCCCTTGACGATCATGTTGTTGAGCGGGAGGTGGAGTCTGATGAGGAGGAAGAGTGGACCGATGATGAGGACGACCAGGATGACGTAGATGACGCTGAATTAGACATATCTTCAGCATCTGATGATGAATATAGATAATATTACAAAATTTTGTAAGAACTGAGTGATGTTGCTAGTTATATGTTATTAAATAGCTACTTCAAATTTAAGTGCTGATGACATGTTATATCTTTATTGTTCTCAATAGAGATATGGTGCGTGGAGGATGTAGTGGGAGGGGGTCCACATCGTTCGGTGCACTCTCTACTTCTGTAGGCCGAGGGTCTACACCGATAGGTATATATGTACTCAAATCAATTCTTTTAGTTTACTATGTATATTAACTTATATTTTCTAACGTGCATATAATATTGCAGGGTCTGCCTCCCCGACTACGTCAGTTGTCCCAGCAACAGGTATATATATATGTACCCTGACACAAAACTCTATATATTACTGTTCATATCAACTTTATATTTTCTAATGTGCATATAATTTTGCAGGGTCCGCCTCCCCGACTACGCCGGTTGTCCCGGTGACAAGTACATATATATGTACCCAAACACCAAACTCTATATATTACTGTTCATATTAACTTTATATTTTCTAACGTGCATATAATTTTGCAAGGTCCGCATCACGCCCAGTAGTGTCACCTGTCACATCCCATTCAACAACATGTACATGCATGTTTCCATACTTTAGTACGTTTCTTGTCTTCCAATTTTTTTAATAATAGTGTACTTAATTTTTACAACAGAGGTAGAGAGCCATCATCCAGCGGCAGAGAAGGTGGATCAGCCAACTGGACGCTAGCCATGCTGGATTTCTCGGTAAACTTAATCACTTCAAACTTATTGTATTTGTTATTTACGTTACATGGTTCATGTAGAAAATCAATGTGCAATTGCAGGAGGAAGATAGATCCAAGATCTCCTTCCCACTATATTACATCGTTGTTGCATGCACTTGTTCTAGGACCAGTGGACTCATCGAAAGAGTTCCCCCTATCCGTCCGGGATTTGTTATTTGACATATTCACGGTATTATTATTTTTTACTCATTTGAAGTCATTTCTTTAGTTACTATCTCTTTCTGTTAGTGCACTAACTTGAGTAATTTAATTTCTAAACAGCGGAGGTACATGTTCACGAGAGAGGAGGATCTCCCTCGAGCACGAGCCGTCTGGGGGTCTATTGCCTAGACTAATTTCAAAAAGTCACTGTGGGAGGCCCGGGACAAGGTGGCGAAGATCGCAGACAGCTAGGATCCCACAGCTTGGATGGATTACGGCCCGGTGTGGATGAGGAGGGACTATTGGGAGTCCCTTTGTCATCGTTGGGCTGTTGGACCATGGCAGTAGAGATCAGGGGCGGCTAAACGCAATCGGGCAGCTCATTCGGAAAAGAATGTGCATACTAGTGGGTCGGTGACTTATGCGACCCACAGCCAGAAATTGGTAAGTATATTAAGTTTCAATTACTTAATACATTAATTATTATTATGAAACTAACTACTTTTGTTGAATTGTAAGCGTCACGAGCTCGAGCGTGCCCCTACATTTCACGAGTTATTTGATCGGACTCATAAGCGGAAGGGGACGGATGACTATGTCAGCAAGAGTGCTCGCACGATTGCTGTAAGTCAAAATATAATTTTTTATTCAATTTAGAGATTAAATAAATAATAAATAATATAATTTTAATTTGTTTTGCAGGAGACCTATGACAGGATGATGGCGGATCGCTATGCAGAGGGCACTCCCCAGCCAAACTTGGATCCAGAGGCCTGGGTCAACGCAGCGGGAGGGACAAGGAAGGGCTGAGTGTACGGCTTTGGGGACAGCCTGAATACTACTCCAGTGTTGTCCTCATATGTGAGTTCAGTCGCTCCTCCGACCTACGCGAGTTCGTCTGCTGCGATGTCCAGCAGTGGTGGAGATGACATCAGAACCCTCATCTGGGAAGAGCTGTCGTAGCAGCTGCCGCTGCACATTGGCACCATGGTCGAGCAACTGGTGGCTGCCATCCAAGGAGCAAGCACCTCACATCAAGCCCCTTTAGGTCAGTATTACTTTTAATTTCATATAGTTTGAATGAAAACAAACCACTAATCTAAAATGTTAAAACACGTAAACCACTAATCTAAAAAAAAAAATGTAAAGAGTTAGATTGGCATGCCGTTCACTCCGACACGACCGGGTGGGTGAGAGTGACGTGTGGGAACAGACGGAATCCTAATCAGATTCCTGGTTTGGGTTCGGCGCTCAAACCACTAATCTTAAAAAAACTCAAATAAAGAGGATCAGAACACGCAACCTGGGGGTCCAAAATCTGAAATAGGGATCCAATCGGCGTGTCGTTCACTCCGACATGACCGGGTGGGTGAGAGTGATGTGTGGGAACTAACAAAATCCTAATTGGATTCTCGGTTTGGGTTTGGCGCTCAAACCACTAATCTTAAAAAAAACTTAAATGAAAAGGATCAGAACACGGAACCCGGCGGTCCAAAATTTGAAATAAAGATCTGATCGATGTGCCGTTCACTCCGACATGACTGGATGGGTGAGAGTGATGTGTGGGAACTGAAGGAATCATAATCGGATTCCCGATTTGTGTTCGGCGCTCAAACCACTAATCTTAAAAAAAAATACAAATTAAACGAATCAGAACACGTAACCTGGGGGTCTAAAATTTGAAATAGGGATCTAATCGATGTGTCGTTCACTCCGACATGACCGGGTGGGTGAGAGTGATGTGTGGGAACTGACGAAATCCTAATTGGATTCCTACTTTGGGTTTGGAGCTCAAACTACTAATCTTAAAAAAACCTAAATGAAAAGGATCAGAACACGAAACCCAGGGGTCCAAAATCTGAAATAGGGATCTGATCGATGTGCCGTTTACTCCGACATGACCAGATGGGTGAGAGTGACGTGTGGGAACTGAAGGAATCCTAATCAGATTCCCGGTTTGTGTTCGGTGCTCAAACCACTAATCTTAAAAAAAATACAAATTAAAAGAATCAGAACACGTAACCCGGGGGTCTAAAATCTAAAATAGGGATCCGTTCGGCGTGCCGTTCGCTCCAACACGACTGGATGAGTGAGAGTGACGTGTGGGAACTGACGAAATCCTAATCGGATTCCCAATTTGGGTTTGACACTCAAACCACTAATCTTAAAAAAACCCAAATGAAAAGGATCAGAACACGTAACCCGGGGGTCCAAAATCTGAAATAGGGATCCGATCGGCGTGCTATTCGCTCTGACACGACCGAGTGGGTGAGAGTGACGTGTGGGAATTGAAGGAATCCTAATCGGAGTCCCAGTTTGTGTTCGGCGCTTAAACTAGATGAAAACGAGTCTCACTCACATTCTAAGAAATGAGTCTCAGAATAAAGATAAAACCAATGATAAAAACTACTTGACAAAAAATGACAAAAACTTTATAGAGTCTCTTTAAGACTCATAATCAAGTCTTACTTAGAAAGATCAAATGAGTCTTACACTGAAAAGCTTTATTAATCAAGTCTTACAAATATATCTTTAGAGACCCGATTATCATCATAAAAATCTTATTTGAAGCTTAAAAAGATTGTCTAAATTTGTTACATTACTCTAAATTTCTCGACATATTTTTCAAGGAATAAAGTAAGAACTATATATTAGAATACATAATTAGTGGCATATACTTTATGTGATTAATGATTGAGTTTGTTTATGATCTTAATACACTAAAATGAATATTTTCTCAGGGATGTTAAACAAATATCTTATAAGGTCTATTGAAAGAAGCATTATGCGTATCAGACTAAATATTTCTTGAGAACACAAAATAAATTATTTATTCTTTTTGAAATCTTGTTTGGCTCTATATAGATTTAAATGAATAAATTATGTTTGTTTAAGCTTAACATCACCATTATGAGCACTCAAAAGAAAACGTAAATAAGTATCCTATTTCAAACATGCATTAAATGCATCATTGGAACTGTAAGACAAAGAGCATATAGAAACATCTTTATGCTACTATCATATGTTGCTTTCCTTAGGATGTGCTAATGACAATCAAAAAACTGCAAGAAAGGTAGATATTTTGTAGGCATATAGGACTAACATGCAGAAAGATGCCACTCGAGGATGCCTTCTAGAAGACAAATTAGAAAATAGAAAAGGAAACCTGCTCAGTGTAGCTAGGGTTGCAACGGATGTGAACTTAGTCTAACAAACGTAGATCAAGACTTAATGGATACACACCACAGAGTTGTTTATACCTAAGAAAAGAGCACGACAACACTCTTATCTGGCAATGGTCAAGAAGCAAGAGAAGATCAAGAGCAACAAATATAAGTCTTCCTAAAGATGATATATATCCAAGGCTTTTCGAAGAGAAGATAGATATGATGGATAAGAGAAAACACGTATACACAAAAAGGTCACATTCCCTATAAATAGCAAAGATAAAAAGTAGAGAGCCAAAGCAATACGTAAAGTGCATTCAAGTTGATCTATTGATTACATTCAAAGCTCTCCATCAAAGCCTCATCCTCTCAAGCTTCTGTTGTTCTCAGCTTCAGAGAGGAGAGGAAGAAAGTAGTCTTCAGCAACACATTCACTCCATCCTCGACTACTGAAGCTACACAGAAACCTTGCCATTAAGTCTTCCATTCTTTTTGTTCTGTGTGCTCCATTGCAAGCATTCAGTATCGGCATTTATTCGCCTACATAGAGACAGTCTTACATAGGCAAGAAGAAAATCTGGTAAAAGGGCAACCTACTGAGGTAGATACCACTAAGCTTACTTCCAATTTGGTAATAGAAGTTGTCTACTAGGACATTGGCCATTAAGCAAACTTCTTGCTCGATTAAAAAAGTTGGTGAATGTTGCGGCGTGCTACCTATCAGAGGTTTGTTCAGGAGTTGCCTTCTTACTGGGAAGAGTAGAGCTTGTAGTCATTGGTGGATAGTAGATAAATCCTAAGAAAGTGGTTCTAGGGACCGGGCATAGAGTTGAGTTGGTCAGTGTCAAATTAGCATAAAATATTGTCTCTCATGTGATTGTTTGTATGTTGCATTCATTTAAGCATTGCTTTCATTATAGTTTAAGGTCTATATAGTTTCATTGCTAGAAATCACACACAACTCACTTAGCAATTAAGATCTAGATCAGTCTGTGGTAAACAAAGTTTTCAATTTCTTCATACATCATCTTTTAAACAATATTTTGAAGATTAAGAAGAGACAAACACATTCACCTCCTTTCTAGATTAAATCATAGTCTGGGCAACACTCCCTACGGGGCCAAGAAAACTGAGACTCATTCCCCTAATTCCCTTTCAGGTGAAAGTAAGATACTTACCGTAGTAGTGAGAGAGATGATCTCTTCTTCTAACTTAGTGTGTGTGAGTTGTACATCTCGAGATATGTCTCAAGATATTGTGTTTTACTTTTGAACTAGAACTATGTACGGGGACAATATAGTTATATGTGCATATATATATATAATTAGGTCTTATGAATTTTGAATATTTATACATGTTGTCTGTTATTTCTACTTATTTTCATTGGACTGTTTAGATTACCCTTCTAAATATGTGTGGCTCATGAGTTGTCAAAGTCAGATTCGAATCTTTATTGAATTTGGATTCTCAATAGCCCTTGCTTTGTTCGAGACCAGCTTCATCAGATTTCATGCCAAACACCAACCAACCAACTAATCCAATATCTGTTTCACAGTTATGCTTCACCTGCCATTTTTACTTGTGTGTCCAGACCTCTCCGTGTCTCATGTTTCTACAATGTCACTCCAATGGAGGCGCTATAGAACAACTAACATGACTTAACCATGCCAAAAAAGTCTCGACCCCGGCCCTTGACACCCGCGCCCAGCGCTTCTTCGTCTTCCTCCTCCATACGACAAACTACTGTTCCACACTGCCGGGCCAGCCTTAGCCGACGACGTACGCCTCCCAGCAAGGCAGGAAAGGCACATTGAGCAGCGTGCGCAGCGAAGTAAGCTGTGGGTATGGACCCGACCGGAAGCGTTGAGACCCTCGTTCCAATACTCGCTTTCTTCGCGAAATCAACTGCTCCGGCTTGTTTGACAGAAACACAACTCCGGAGATCGAGCACGGTTTTCTTCTCTCTAATATGGATTCTGCAAATTTAAGGTCCGATCTAGTTTTCTGAAAGACCAAATTATTCACCTACCAAAACAAGAGTTAATCCTGTAAAGTCTCAGATGGCGCCGGTGCTGCATGTGTGTGAGTGAGAAGCAGATCCATGAGGCCTCCCAGGCCGGCGGGAGATGCACGCACGAGGGGCGGCTGCAACGGGCCAAAGTTGGGGTCTCGTCGCGTCCCATCTTGGTTACATGGGTCTCGTGGGTGCAGCTACTCCGTATCGCACACGTTGGGACCGCCAACGACGGAATACACGAGAGTGAGCAAGACTTACACGCAAGCCAGCCTGGACCAGGAGTGGATGATCGTAATGCCCTAACTTTGTATCTGTCCGTGAAGACGAAGCTTCCACTTATTCTATTGTTTTCTTGACCGTATTACCCCTAGCTCCCTCATACAATAAAAATTGAGTAATACTTCAGTACTATTAAAAAGAAGAAAAAAAGGAAACAACCATACATTGTGACGGGAGCAATGTCGGGTGCTTGGTTGGTGCGCCCCTCATTGGGCGTTGTCTAGGTGTGGGGCCCAAGCAGCAGAGCGCTGCCAATGGGGGGTGCACCAGTCGGGCGCCCGGGTAAATGATTTACTCGGGTGCTCAGGCATTAAGTATTTTCTTTGTGACAGTTCATCATCATCATCATCAGCAGATCATTATCCCATTAATTGGGGTCAGCTACATGAATTCTTTTCTGCCACAAATTTTTATCAAATGTTATAGTCACGTTTAAACTCAAGAAGTTCAAGTATTTCCTAATAACATCACACCATCTCATTTTAGGTCTTCCCCTAATTCTTTTACTGGTATCCACTAAGATTTTGTCACATCTTTTAACCGGCACCGAGTTAGGGTGACGGTGCACGTGTTCAAACCATCTAAATCTATTTTCTCTCATTTTTCTATCAATTGGAGCTATCCTCAAATCCTCATAGAACCGCTCATTCATAATTTTATCTTTCTTAGTCTTAACACACATCCATCTCAACATCCTCATCTCCGCCACACACATTTTGTTAATGTATTCCTTTCGCACTGCCCAACACTCGGTACCATATAATAAAGCAGGTCTCACTGCTGTTCTATAAAACTTTCTTTTAAATTTTGATGATCAGTCCATCTCATATAAAATTTATTATGAATTATATATATATATATATAGTGATTAACAAAACCTTAAAAAATATTTCTAACAATTTTTTCTGAAATTTATCCACAGGAAATAACTCAAGCAAAATCTATAAGTTGTCTACACACACTGTCATTTGAAGTTCAAAGCATAAATTTTGTCTAAGTATACATCGACTTCCATATAATAGCTCACAACGATTTCGTTGGTACATCGATTTCATATAACTTAAACATCGATTTCGTTGGTACATCGATTTCTTATCACTTAAACATCGATTTCGTTGATACATCGATTTCATATCACTTGAACATCAATTTTGGTAAAACAACGATTTCATCATTGAAACAACGATTTCATTATTGATTTCACTTAAACAACGATTTCATCATTGAAACAACGACTTCATGATCGATTCACTTATACAACGATTTCATCATCAAAACAACGATTTGTTCACTCAAGCAATGATTTGGTCGCTACAACGATTCTGTTTTCACTTAAACAACGATTTGGTTGTTGCTACAATGATTCGGTTGATACATCGACTTCTGTAGAACAATGATTTCATCTGCACATCGATTTCTGTTAAATAACGACTTTGTACAGACCATCGATTTCATTTCATTAGAACATGGATTATGTTCACATCAACTTGATTTCATCATGGATTATGCGCACATCGACTCTCTCTTTCTGACTGCAGCTCTCTCTTTTAATGATTACATTTAATACAGCTGTCAAACATTCTTGTTCAAATCATTTTTAAACATTTTGTAGTTCCATTCCACATGATATTTAAATGTATTTCAAATCTTTGTTGATTTGAAAGTTTTCCCGCGAAAGCATGTTGTATCCCACATTCTCTAACATTTATTGTGACAGTACAAAACTCTGCACGATATATCTTTTACCTGTCTTGCCTATTCACACAAAGTCAATGATATAATGGCATTTCCCTTCTAGTGTATCTTCATACAGCACACCTACTAATATTGACTGACAGTTTAGACAAAGATAAGTTGTCTAGATGTCAGCATTTATTGTATGCAGGGTTTCCGGAGGAAACGCACGTCTCAAGATGGACCTGTCAAGCTGACAAGAGGATAGAAGATTCAGACAATCTTTCCTCCTGAGTGTATACGTCTATCCGAGCATTAATGGCTACAGGCTCACTAGCTCTTTGCTTCAAACCAGACATCCCAATGTGTGAGAAGATGTAAGGCAACGAATATTTCAATGGATACTACAACGGTCAAATTATTTCAAACAAGATAAATAGAAGGCTGGTGACTCCACAGACGACAGTTCGAATAGTTTTTCCAAAAAGAAAATCTTAGTCACTTGAAGAACAACGAGAGCCAGCTCCTCCATTACATTTTTCCATAGCTCTTAGCTCTCTGTGAAAATATTGCATCACTTTTGAGAGCTTGCATAGATCTGAGAGAGAGTTCATTTTGAGATAATCTGTGTCTCTCAGTCTTCACCTCAGATCAAGCATTGTCTATAAGCTTGGTCTTGGGGCCTTTCTCATTAAATTCATTTTTCTGTGAGCATTCCTCTTTGGGTGTGAAGAGAAGACCTGTTGCATCAGGTGGTGTGATTCCTCTTCTGGTAGAGAAGAGAAGGCCAGCTGTTGTTAGATGTGTAAGTGTCCTTAAGGGGGACTGTACCCTTGTTTAATGGAATCTCAAGTGGTTGCTGGGGACTGGACGTAGGACTCCTTGGGATAGGAGATTCGAACTAGGATAAAATTTCTTGTTGTCTATGTGATTGTTCTCTTTGTTTTGATTAACACTAACTCTAACTATCAATCTTAGTGTTGTCTGTCAAGTGTGTTTATTTACAGGAATTTTAGAAGAAGAATTTTTAGCAATCCATTCACCCCCCCCCCCTCTGGGCTTGCTATATGGGCAACAAATTTCACTAGTATGCGACGATCGCAGAGGACTCTAGATGTACTTCTCCATTTTTGCCAACCTACCTTAATCTGGTGTGCTACATCGTCATAAATCTCTCCATTCTCTTGGATGATAGACCCTAAGTATCGAAAGCTGATGATCAGTCCATCCCCATATAATTTTATTTATTATAATTTCTTTTGGTGATTAACAAAACCTTAACAAATATTTTCTAACAATCATTTATGAAGTTTATCCATAGGGAATAAGTCAACCAAAATCTGCAAGTTATTCTCTTACACTGATAGTTAGCATGAATTTCTTCTAAGTCCACATCGATTTCCTTTGTAAAAGAACGATCCTATCGCTACAACAATTTCATCTTATAACGATTTGATAAGAGAGTATAACGATTTCAGCTTCACAACGATTTCATTAGTGATATATCGATTTCGGTCTCACAACGATTTCGTAAGTGAAACATCGATTTTGGCTTCACAACAATTTCATAAGTGAAACAACGATTTCAGCATCACAACGATTTCACAAGTGAAACAACGATTTCGGTCTTATAACGATTCGTAAGTGAAACAACGATTTCGGATTCACAATGATTTCATAAGTGAAACATCGATTTCGGTCTCACATCGATTTTCTTATTGAAACATCGATTTCGATCTCATAACGATTCGTTAAGTGAAACAACGATTTTCTTATACAACGATTTGCTTGTACATCGATTTGTTTATATCTGAACAACGATTTGTTTGTACATCGATTTGCTTATATCTATACAACGATTTATTTGTACATCGATTTGTTTATATCTGTACAATGATTTGCTTGTACATCAATTGTTTATATATGTACAACGATTTGCTTGTACATCAATTTGCTTATATCTGTACAACGATTTGCTTATCTGTACAATGATTTGCTTGTACATCGATTTGCTTATATCTGTACAACGATTTGTGTTCACAACGATTTGCTTCTACTTAAACAACGATTTTCTTGAACAATGAATTATTAACACAACGATTTCATAAGTAGAACATTGATCGCATCGATTTCATGATACATCTATTATTCTCATGATATTCAAAAATATTTTCAAATACCAAGGAGTTTGAACTCTTCCAGCGAATATCTTTGTATCCTGCATTTATTGTGACTGTACACATCATCTGCATGTCGCATATCTGAATGCTTTCTACACCCATGATACAATAGCAAATACTTTATCAGGTGACAGAATAGCATTTCCATTTTGGTGTACATTCTTACTGCATGGTTTTAACGTTGACTGAGAAGTATAGAGACAGTCTAGCTGTCTATGGTTTGGCATTTATTGTGTGCAGGTCTTTGCCTGTACCACATCCTACAACGTTGGACAACTAGAAGCTGAAGGATATCTGGATGGATCTTCTCTTTGCGTGCATGGCTCGTAAAGCATGTTTGATTGGAAGCATACCTGTTCCAACCATGGACCAGGCAGTCTAACGTGCATCTAACACAGAGACAATGTCCACTTCAACGGCTATATTTTTCAAGAGAAGATATATAGAAGATTGAAGACTCTATGAAAAATAACTTTTAGTGCGATAGTGCTTCACTAGAATCATCTACAACTTGCGAGCATCAGAAAGAAGAGCTCTTGTTTACACTCCATCTTTCCTTAGCTCTTAACTCTCAGCCTTTCATTGTTTAGACATTTTTAGAGCTTGTAGTTCTGAGAGATTTTTTCTAGTTTAAATCTTTCTCTCTCAGACTTTGCCTCAGATCAAGCATTCTACTGTAAGCTTGGTCTAGGGGCTTTCGCCTTTAAACATATTATTTTTGTGTGTTCCTCTTCGGACTGTGAAGAGAAGACATGTTGGAACAGGTGGTTGTTTTTCCCTTCATTGAGGAAGGAAGACCTGTTGTATCAGGTGGTAAGTTGTACCTCTTCTGGGTTGGAAGAGAAGGCCAGCTGCGGCTGGATGTGTAATGGTCCTTAAGGGGGACAGTACCCTTGGTTAGTGAAAATCAAGTTGTTGCTTGGAGACTGGACGTAGGACTCCTTGGGATAGGAGGTCCAAACCAGGATAAAATCCTTCTGTGTTTGTGTGCTTGCTTATCTGTCTTCATTATCACTAACACTAACTATCGATCGTAGTGTTTTTGTGTTTAGCATTTTTATTGACAGGTTTTAATCTAAAAGAATTTTTAGAATCACATTCACCCCCCCCCCTCTAGGCTTGCTAGCTGGGCAACAAGTGGTATCAAAGCTAAGTCTCTTCAAGAAAGAAGATTTCACGACCTGAAGAGCAAAGATAAATGGCAGCTCAAGGATATGCTCAGGGTCAGTCCGTCAACAGACCTCCTCTATTCGATGGTGAAGACTACAACTATTGGAAGACCAGAATGGAGTTCTTCCTTCAAGGTCTCGATTTTCACTTTGGTTCATCATAGAAGAAGGAGATCTAGTAGTTCTCAACAGTAGAGAAAATTGGACAGATGAAGACAAAAAAAGATATCTCTAAACAGCAAAGCAAAGAGTATATGATAGCCCACGAATGCGTCGTTAAAACACGTGATTAACAATCTCAAATTATCGCCTACACTAAATATTTTGACAATAGTTAAGTGGTGAGAGCCGAGTCGAATCCACGGGGAACTAGATTTTAGAGTTGAAAACCTTGGATTTTTATTTAGGAAAATAATGTGGTGATATTTAAACTAAGTTGCATTAAATAAATCTAAGCTACGTAAATAATTAGAGAGAGAAATATAAAGGGTGGATGAATGACCACGAAACAAGATTAAAAACTACAACTCACTAAATAGATAAAAGGATTAACAATGTGCTGTTTAAGTTAAGCATAACTCAACAATTACAATAATAAGAAAACATGAGAAATAGAGGGAGAAAGGAGAGAGAATGAGAGAGAGAAGAGAAGAGAGAAGAGAGAAAAGAGAGAGAGAGGCGAGAAAAAGAGAGAGAGCGCGAGAAAGAGAGGGAGAGAGAAGAAGAGAGAGAATAGAGAGCGATAGAAGAAAGAGAGATGGAGACGAGAGATAGGAGAGAGAGACGTGAGAGAGATAGGAGAGAGGAGGAGAGGGCAGCGCGGCGAGAGGAGAGAGAGGGCAGAGCGGCGCCCTCACGTTGCATGCATGCAATGAGGGGGGAGGGCGGCAGGGGCACGCGGGCTGGGGCCGCTGGCGGGGCGCGTGGAGGCGGCAGGCGGCAGGGGCACGCGGCAGGCGGGCTGGGCAGGCGCAGGCACGGCAGGCGCTTTGCTGCAGGCGCGCGCGAGGCACGGCAGGCGGGCCTGGGCGTCTGGGTCGCGTGGCAACGTGCGCGGGCAGCGCGCTTTGCTGCTGCGCTTGCTGTTCTCCTGAGCAGAAGAGGACCGCGGGAGAGAGGAAGAAGGGAAGAAGAAAAGGAGAGGAAGAAGAAAGAAGAAAGGGATCGGAGGAGAGAGAGAGGGGGGAAGAGAAGAGGGAAAGAATAATAATTCGAATGAGATAGAGTTTTATAAAGTGTTAGAGAAAAGAGAGGAAGGGTTTTAAAATAGAGAGATTAAAATGAGAGAGTTTTGAAATTAGAAAGAAAGATAGAGAAAGAGAAATATATTTTAAAATTAGAATCTCTCCTCATTGTCTCTTATCCATCCTGGTCCATTAGCAAATTCTTGTTGAGTGGCCCATTATCCTGCAAACAAAGCACATACAAAGATTTAATCAAATTATCCTTTTTGTAACAAAATAATAATGGATTAATATAAAATTAAGGATCAGTAGATAATAAATCATCATGATTATCATCAATAATTATCCATTTATCACACCCCCCAACTTACTCATTGCTAGTCCCTTAGCAATGCACATAAGTGAATAATTGGGACAAACAAGAGTTCAAAACATCATACTTCATGACAAGAAAGTAAGAATGAGAATGCTTGGCCATAAGTATTTCAAGTTCCAGTCGAGAGTGTCAAAGGCAAATATGTCAGTTCATGTCGTTAGACAGTTCTTCAAGATACACACAAAATTTCGTGGCTTTTTTTTTTTCATTGTTTGAGCATCAATAACAGGATGCATGGGTTTTTTACTTATCACTGAGGGATGGTATCAACTCTACACTCCTTAAATTCGATCCTCGAATTATAGGTAGCTTTCACTCTGCCTAATTCTCTTTTTCATGCTCGTTTTTTTTTTTCTTTTCTTTTCATTTACATGGTGCTGCACTTCCCTTCACCGTTTGACGCGAGCCTCAACTCTTACCTTAGGAGCCACATGCCCGTTACTAAGATCAGGGGCATTTTTCATATTTCTCTTTTTTTTTTTTCACTAGTACACACATTTTACATTTATTTGTAGGCAGGTAGCTTTTTCCCCACGATTGGTCATCAATAGGAATGTAGAATATCAATCAATCAACCTGAATGTTCGGTAAAAATCTCATCATCCATTTGAATAGCTCAAAACAATACTTTACTGTGTTGATGAAATTTCAAATGTATTTTGAGGAAGATGCTAAAAACATAACTAGTTAACTTACCCCTTCAACTCACCACCTTCACAAGTACACACTATGAGTCAAGCTAGAAAAAAAAATTTCTTGCATGAAATATGAAGCATGAAGTACAATGTTAGGGACAAAAATTTGAAATACAATTTGTCTCTCCCCCCAACTTAAATGACATTGTCCTCAATGGCATAAAAATAATGAAAATAGAATAAAGCCAATGTAAGTTAAGAAAGGAGAGATGCAACCTGATGATCACATGCGGGTGGTTGCACACTAACTTCATCAAAGGATAGTGGCCAGCAAACACCTAAGACACAAATAAAAACGAAATCAATAGAAATTAATTTCCTAAAAATATTGGGTTGCCTCCCAACAAGCGCTAAGTTTAATATCTTCAGCCAGACACATGGGGGTAACAGGGTCACGTAACACCACCAATCAATTGACGCCAAATTTTTTTCTTTGTAAGGCATCATTAGCCATGGTGGGTCAAGTGGTCCAAATGTACCCTGCAGATCAGTAAAGGATAGAGAAATTTGAGGCATTCAGGATCATATCTTCAATTGAGAAATATTCATTTGTACACTTAAGATCTTTATATGTGTTGAGCACTTCAATGCGGACTTGATTATTTTCACCATTTTCACCCACAACTTCCATTTTTAGATCATCTTTCATGATATTCAGGTCAGATTGAGTGAATGCTCAGAGGATTGCTTGAACTCCACAGGCTGACTTGTGTCAAAAATAGTAGCATGATCTGGAATAAAATGGATATGACTTTCAACACAAGGATACTTAAAAGGTTCAAGTGTAGTTGACCAATCAGCTAGTGATAGCTGTCCATAAACATGTTGGATTTGTCAAGGTCAGGAAGAGGTAGGAATTCTATGTTTTTCTCGACATTAAGAGAGACCCAGTCAATGTGGACTTCAGGCAAAATTTCTAATTCTTCTCTTACCCAAGAAGAATGATTGATAACTACACCCAGCTCTTTCTCCACACTCACCTCTTCTTTGTTACTCACTTGAAACGATGTCACATCAAACTCGGACCCAACATCTAGATGACACTCTTTCTTTTCTCCCCCAACTTGAATTCAACTAATTCACTAGAGCTTTTCTCAAATATGACATTATGGTTGGAGTCTCTTGATGGTCAGTTTCAAGTTGGGCCAAGACAATAGATTGATTTTCAGTGGCACCCATTTCCTCCTGATTTGACTCATTAAAATTATCTCTCATTTTCCAAGTGGGCATGTCCACAATTATATTGGACTGAGAAGTTTCGAATGGAATTTGAGAGTCAAATTATTGGTCACAATCAAGATAATGATGTTCATATTTGTCAATGGGTTAGCATGATGACTGACTATCTTGCCGCCTTCTGATTTCCATCAGTTGAGTAATCAAGAGGTCAGTTTTGACAAATGATTGCTCTAATTCTTGTTGTTGTTGGGTGAATGTTTGCTCAAAGACTTTTTGGTTATCATGAAATTTTGCATAAATTGCCCAAATTGATCATCAAATAGGCCTGATTGTGAGGGAGATGTGTGGGTGGAATGTGGATCTGCATGTTGTCCCCCATCATGGCCTTGATCATGGATATTATTTTGAAATTGGACCCAAGGATGAAAGTTATTGTTAGGAGGACTTTGGGCTTGGGCCACAATTGGTTGATCGCTCTGTATCAAATGTGGCATTATCTCTCCAAGTGGTTGGAAAGGTGTATCTTTTGGAGCATTTGATAAACATACATGCAGATCAGTATTAAAGAATCCTTCATTGAACCAAGAGATGATTTCAGCACCAAGAAAGGGTCCTTGAATTTCCCCTTGTGGATCTTGGTAAAGCAAACTCAATTCTGTAGGAGGGACATATTATTCATCTTTTGAGTAAGAAGTGGAGGTGGAGGGCCATTGAAAATATTGTGTTTCTGCTTGGGTGAAAGATGGCCCATTATGGAACAAATTAGTATGGTGGGTCTGATCTTGGGTAAAAGATGAGAGTTGGGCCACCCCAGGGGATGTACTTTCATAGTGGGCTGACAAGAAATGTGTATTTTTAAAGTAGTCTGGGACACGTTGAATGAGAGATGAGAATTGGTTTGGGCCATGGCCTATATAATGCGCTGGGTCGGCCCACATATGATTGTGAATGAGAAAGATAAGACTTTTTTTTCTTTTTGTTAAATTTTTTAATTTTTTAATTTTAATTTTTTTTTGGGCAGAGACAAAGAAGTTGCAAACAATTAACCTAATTGACCTAGGGATCTGGGATCAAAAAGTAAGCTTTCTCACAAAGTGACTAGACCCAACCTAAGTCCACTAACATGTATGTCCCTGGCCAGGTAAGAGGTGGGGTAGTGGGAGGCTCCCCCTACTTTCGTAGGGACCTAATTAGAGAACCACTTTCCCGCTTAGGCATTTGCCACTTAACCTCTAGCCTTAGACACCAGTTTCCAAAACTTGATAGTGGGCCTAGGTGGACCAAATCTCAGTGTGAACCCTAGGTTCAATGTCTACTGCCTTTTATTAAAAGCTGGGAATGCAAAAAGATGCAGGAGAATCGTGGTTTGTGGGCCAAGGAATGGTGATCAAATCCCCACCTTATCTTGTTAAGGAAACTGCCCTTAAAATATTTTAGAAATGATGTGCACACCACAAAATCAAGCAAGGGGTTCAATGCAAGCATGGCAATGCATGATCATGATTTTAAGAAAGTTGAGATTCTCACCTTGCCTCCCGCAATCTTCGACAAGAAATAAAACTTTTCAAAAAAGAAAAAAAAGAAATTACCTAAAGATGGAATTCTAAATGATGCATGTCCTAAAGATGGAAGGTTTCTAATCTTGACATGACTCTTTATTGGATTCAAATGATTGATTTTTTTGATTTTGATTTTTTTTATTAATTGTCTAAACATGGCAACTAAGAAAAGGAAACTCAATCAAGAGGGTTTTAATGGTACTTACCTTCAACGCAATCCCTCGTTCTTTTGGAAATGAAAACAAATGGAAAGAGTGAGAGAAGGAAACTCACCTCACTTACCCTTTTTTTTTTTCATGCAATTTTTGGATTTTTTTCACTTTTTATTTGATACCTACAAAAAGAAAGAAAATGTTAGCCTGAATATATACAAAAACACATCAAAATTATCAAAACTAAAAATCTAATTCCCCGACAACGGCGCCAAAAATTGATAGCCCACGAATGCGTCGTAAACACGTGATTAACAATCTCAAAATTATCGGCCTACACTAAATATTTTGACAATAGTTAAGTGGTGAGAGCCGAGTCGAATCCACGGGGAACTAGATTTTAGAGTTGAAAACCTTGGATTTTTATTTAAGAAAATAATGTGTGATATTTAAACTAAGTTGCATTAATAAATCTAAGCTACGTAAATAATTAAGAAAGAAATATAAAGGGTGGATGAACGACCACGAAACAAGATTAAAAACTACAACTCACTAAATAGATAAAAAGGATTAACAATGTACTGTTTAAGTTAAGCATAACTCAACAATTACAATAATAAGGAAAACATGAGAAATAGAGGGAGAAAGGAGAGAGAATGAGAGAGAGAAGAGAAGAGAGAGAAGAGAGAAAAGAGAGAGAGAGGCGGCGAGAGGAGAGAGAGGAAAGAGAGAGAGAGGCGAGAAAAAGAGAGAGAGCGCGAGAAAGAGAGGAGAGAGAGAAGAAGAGAGAGAAGAGAGAGCGATAGAAGAAAGAGAGATGGAGACGAGAGATAGGAGAGAGAGACGTGAGAGAGATAGGAGAGAGGAGAGAGAGGGCAGCGCGGCGAGAGGAGAGAGAGGGCAGCGCGGCGCCCTCACGTTGCATGCATGCAACGTGAGGGGGAGGGCGGCAGGGGCACGCGGGCTGGGGTCGCTGGCGGGGCGCGTGGAGGCGGCAGGCGGCAGGGGCACGCGGCAGGCGGCTGGGCAGGCGCGAGGGCGGCTGGGGCTGCGCGCGTAGGCAGGCGCGGGCAGGCGCGCTCGGGCATGCGCAGAAGGCGGCAGGCGCGCGCAGGGCACGGCAGGCAGGCCTGGGCGGCTGGGTCGCGTGGCGACGTGCGCGGGCAGGCGCTTTGCTGCTGCTGCTTCTGTTCTCCTGAGCAGAAGAGAGACCGCGGGAGAGAGGAAGAAGGGAAGAAGAAAAGGAGAAGAAGAAAGGAGAAAGGGATCGGAGGAGAGAGAGAGGGGGGGAAGAGAAGAGGAAAGAATAATAATTCGAATGAGAGAGAGGGGAGAGAGTTTATAAAGTGTTAGAGAAAAGAGAGGAGGGTTTTAAAAATAGAGAGATTAAAATGAGAGAGTTTTGAAAATTAGAAAGAAAGATAGAGAAGAGAAAATATATTTAAAATTAGAATCTCTCCTCATTGTCTCTTATCCATCCTGGTCCATTAGCAAATTCTTGTTGAGTGACCCATTATCCTGCAAACAAAGCACATACAAAGATTTAATCAAATTATCCTTTTGTAACAAAATAATAATGGATTAATATAAAATTAAGGATTAGTAGATAATAAATCATCATGATTATCATCAATAATTATCTATTTATCATATAATGTGTTGTGCACTAAGCAAGAAAGAATTCAATAGGATCTCAGTGTAAGGCCCTCGAATTTTGTTGCATTAATTGGTATTGCATGTGAATACTTCATGTTTGTGTATGTATGTATGCAAATATCTACGTAAGTACTAGTTAGTGTACTTATGCATGCATGTGTATAAATTAGATGTAAATAATGTATGAATGGTATGATGGTAGCATGTACATAATAGTATACATATGGCTCATATATAGGTATAAGTTGTGCATGGTTTCTGCATGTTTTTGAGTTCTGGCCGAAGGCCAACTTGGCGTCAATATCAATGGACGTTTGTGTTGTGTCGGCGTCAACCATATGGACGTCAATACTAAATCCAGCGTCCAGCGATGTGGACGTTAATTTCTCTGACCTGCATGCGTTGCAGAGCCCGGATTTCCGGGAGCAAGCTAGCTCACCCATTGGGGAGCTGTCCCCAACGGTCTGAAAGGGGTTCACATCAACCCTGCGGGATGGGAGAGGCCTCTCTCCTATATCTGAACCCGAGTTGAACCCTAAAACCCCTCTCTTGACCTCTTTTGAGAGATAGAGAAAAACCCTAGCTGCTGTGAGCAAAACCCCACCTTTGCAACCTTTAATCCGGCGATCTGAAGCTTGATCCGGCCATCTACCACGACAAGGAGGTAGCTGGAACATCGAGGAAGGCATCCCTGACCTCGACCTGCTGTGGAGCTTGCTCAAGAACCCGGAGGAAGGCTTTCTTGGGAGCTTCTTGGGACTGCCCAAGGAGAGCTTCACCGCCACCTTTGATCCTTCTGGAGATTTTTGAAAGGCAAGTAACCTACACACATCGTCCCCGTAGATGTCTAGTAGGGTTTTCTTATTTTACACATTTTTCCTCGTGTCCTAGATCCCTCATTCTTCTTGTTAATTGGAGCTCGGTCTGTGTTCCTGCACAGACAGGAACTTGGCGTCAATGCCTTGACGCCAAGATCTCCAGTGTGCGTCCAGCGATCTTGCCGTCCAGCTCCTTGAACGGCCAGACACTGCCGAAAAGTTCTTCAGTGCAGAACAGTGAACTGTTCTGCCTTAAGTAATTATTTTCTGGACTTTGACGCATGAGGATATAGTGTAATTTTTATATGTTATGTAAATAGCTAATGTGATGTGTGTGAAAATTTTGTGATTTTCTGTGGATGGCATAAATTGTTGGATTTATTGAAATACATGTTGGGGAAAAAGGGTTATGCACGATTATCTACTGTCTATATGATTTCTGAGGAATTAATTGCCCTAGATTTTTCTACCCCATGTGTATATGTGTCAGTTCATACCCTATAAATTTGAAAATTATCCATGTTCATATGATTTACTGTAATTACTGCAATGGAAATAGGAAGTATGTGTAGGATTTCCAAAAATTCACAGTAAATGGTATGTTGTGAAATAAATTCGGGGAAAATTTCTATGACAACATATATGATAGATTCAGATCTGTGAATTGTCAATCTGAGAATTTAGGTTATGTCCCATGACAAGTTGAATTATGAATGGCATGCAACTGAATGTTTTAATTTCTGTAAATGCAATACGAGTCAGAAAAATGTGAATTTTGCATGTGAAATCATAAACCTGTAATCAGCATGTGGTTAAATTTCAAGTCATTTGGACAACTATACAATGCAATATGAAATTTCCATGCGAGAATATGTGAATTTGATGCATGCCATTGTGAAATGATTTAATTTCTGTGCAACCCAACCTGATTGTGAAACTTCCTGAATGTTAATTTCTGTCATCTGTAGTGGCATGATTAGGAGAAAATAGAGTCATGTTGTGATTAAGAGAATGAATGTGATGTGAGTGTCATGCGTAAAAGTATGTGTTAAAAATCAGTGAACGTGAAATGTGTAAGACTGTGCCAAGTGTGATACTGCTTCCATAGAGGGCTGTGGAACCGTACCATGGAAAAGTCCCCATGGGAAGGTTCAATGTGTTGTGATCCTAAGGGCATTAGGATGAAATCCTGGAGGTGGACAAGTACCACTGGTTAGGGTGGAGACTTGTTCTCCGGTCTGCGCAGTCCAAGAGTCGTCACTATATTGCCTAGGTGACGTCTATGTGTATGTGATGTGATGTGTCCTTCTTATGGTGGTTTGGACTATGTGTCACGGCACTAAAGTGTAAGATGTGAAAATGTGAAATGTGAATGTGTTCATGTGTAAAGTGAGAATGTGAACATGTGAAATTGTGAATGTGTAAAGCGTGAAGTATGTGAATAAGAAATTGTGTAAATTTGTGAAACCAAAATGTGAGGATGTGAAATTGAAATCCATGATATAATGATCTGAAATCATGTTAGAACAGCAATATAAATGTGGTTATGATCATGTCCTATATGTGTACAATGCGTAGAATCCATGCTAGGGACAATCCTTACTTATGTGTAAACCATTCCATGTATGTTTACCTCACGTTGTGGTTTGAATGAGAATGTAGCTTTCATGTGATAGATTGTAAAATGTTAAACCATGTCAAAACAGCAAGCTTAAAGCATGCAAAATGGTTATGTGCATGTGTAAGAATGAGTAGTAACCATGTTAGCAAATGTTTCTTTCATGTATGTAAGCTAATCATGCTAGATTGCTTTCATGTTTTAGCTTAATTGAAGGTAGAACTTTCATGTGTTGGAATGATTAGAGAGCATGTGATAGGAGATTTTAATTTAGGAAATCTGAAAGCATGAATCATGTGTTTCATTAGTAGAATTACCATGATAGGTTGTTAATTTCAATGTCACGCATGCTACATGTTGTGTCTTGTAAATGTGTATGTAAAAACCTGCTATGATATGTGCATGGATGATAGATGTAGTGTTATTTGCTGAGTCTTTTAGACTCATTACTTGCTTCGGCGTACAGGTGTAGTAGGTGACACACCTTTGGAGGAGACCGTGGAGAGCGACTCCGAGCGCGGGGAGTAGCTAGCTTGGTGGAGCTTAGTTGTGACATTTTGACATTTGATGTATGTAATTGAGGCATTGTATTAGAATTATCATGTAAACTTGGACAAACTATGTAATTTATCTTAGCACTTCATTATATGGATTATGTGGACTTCAGTTCTTTAAATGTTAATGCAATCATGTATGTTAAATGTGGATGATGAATGAAATGAAGACAGTAGTTCTTTTACTTCCGCTACTCTGTTCTTATATTCACGTGTATCTCAGCTGAATGTTATCGTTGGGTAAATGTCCCACTGTGGCAACGTTCACTATACCGACGTGGGTTGGTATAACCATACCGGTATAATGAGGGTCGCTACAGAGATTGGTATCAGAGCGACCGGTTGAGATTGCACATGAATATACATAAGTCATCATCTTCATTACATGCTAAGTCTACATAGGAATGTCCACATGTGTAGAATTGATTAATAATGAATGAAAAATAGATAAGAAAATGGTTAGAAAATAAATTAAAGTAGCTCTAATGATGGCTGAAATTTATTACAGCCATGGCTTCGAGAGGTAGGCGTGGCGGAGCGCCGGCCCGTGAGGACGAGCCGAGACGTGAGGAGCGGGCAGAGCAGCAGGCCCCGGCACCGCAAGGTCCTGTACTTCCCCCACCGCCGCCTGTGGATTATGGAGTATTCATGCAAGGTCTGGTGCAAGCCATGCAGACGCAGGCTCATACCCAGGCAGCACTCCAGGCACAGTTGGAGGCTCATGTTAGACTAATAAAATGACTAATAGTCTGTTTTATTTAATTATGCGATATTGTGTTGATTGTGTATTGCTTGCTGTGTACTGTAGAAGGCTCAAGTACCAGCTCAGGACCATGGTGGACCTTCTACCATGGAAAGATTCAAGAGGATGCTGCCACCCTCTTTTAAGGGGGAGGCGACCCATTGTTGGCAGAAAGCTGGATGAGGGAGATAGAAAAGATCTTCCGAGCCATCAGGTGTGCAGATGAGGATAAGGTCACATTAGCCACCTACATGCTACAGGAAAGAGCTGATGTATGGTGGGCTTCATTGCTGCGTACCCGGTTCGAGGATGGAGCCATTGATGTTGCTTGGGACGAGTTCGTGAGGCTCTTTCGGGCCAAGTTCGTCCCCGAGCATATTCAAGATCGGATGGAGCAGGAGTTCCTCTCTTTGGCTCAAGGCTCCATGACCGTGCTAGAATATGAGGCAAGATTTTCTGAACTCTCTAAATATGCACCTCATATCGTGGCAGATGAGCGCAGGAAGACAAAGAAGTTCGTGATGGGCCTGAAGCCATCACTGAGGACGAGGCTCGTGGCGTTTGACCACCGCACTATGGACGAGGCCCTCAGCGCTGCTTGTAGGCAGGAGGGTGAGATGGAGCAATACCTTGAAGAGAAGAAGGCTTCGCAGAAGAGACCTGCAGCTACGTTCCAGCGACAGGATAAGAAGAAAGCGGTGTACCAGACACAGCAGCGATCAGTGGCAGTCGGCAGTTCTCAGGTACCTTCTGTACGTTCCCCTGGTGTGAAGAAAGAGTGTCCCCACTGTGGGAAGACACATGGTGGTACCGAATGTTGGATGATTACGGGAAAGTGCTTGAAGTGCGGGAGCAGCGACCACAAGATCAAGGATTGCCCAAGACTTCAGCAGGGAGTCCAGCGCGGAGCGCCAGCCCCAGCAGTAGCGGCAGCAGCGCCAGCTACAGGAAGACCAGGAAGGCCTCGAGCCCCAGCTCGAGTGTTTGCTTTAGCACGCGAGGACGCCGAGCAGGCGGAGCATGTCACCGAAGGTACGGTTTTACTTTTAGGTGTGCACGCTCGGGTTTTGTTTGATACGGGTGCTACTCACTCGTTCATTTCCGAGCGGTTCGCTAGGCAGTTAGCCCTAGAGTCAGGTATAGAGTCTGAGGATTTAGAGGTCCCTTTGTCTGTGCCACCCCTGCGGGTACGGTATCGACTAGGAAGTGCATTCCGTCGCTACCTGTGTGCATTGAGGATAGAGTCCTAGAAGGGTGTTTCTTCTTGCTAAAGATGAAGGACTATGATGCTATTCTTGGTCTGGATTGGCTAGAGGAGCACTATGCGTTAGTGGATTGTCGTCGGAAGAGGATTGTTTTCCGCATTCCTGGTGAGGACGAGTTCTCTCATCCCTTGCCAAGGAACTTGGCGGGAAAGTTGGTCATCTCTGCCATGAAGGCGATGCGCATGGTAAACAAGGGTTGTGACGCTTTTCTTGCCAGCGTGGTATTAGTGCCAGAGGCTGATGAGTCACCTACTCTTGCAGAGATTGAGGTAGTGCAGGATTTTTCAGACGTCTTTCCTGATGATTTGTCTGGTTTGCCACCGGATCGAGAGATAGAGTTTACCATAGAGTTGCTTCCGGGCACCTCTCCTATCTCGAAGGCTCCATATCGGATGGCACCTGCGGAGTTAGCCGAGTTGAGGAGGCAGTTGCAGGAGTTGCTTGATAAGGGATTTATTCGCCCGAGTGTTTCCCCTTGGGGCGCACCTGTGTTATTCGTCAAGAAGAAAGACGGGTCACTTAGGTTATGCATTGACTACAGAAAGCTGAACCAAGTGACTGTGAAGAACAGGTATCCCTTGCCTCGCATTGATGATTTGTTTGACCAGTTGCGAGATGCATCAGTCTTTTCTAAGATTGATTTGCGATCTGGTTATCATCAGTTGAGGATTCGGAGTGAGGATGTGTCCAAGACGGCGTTTAGAACCCGTTATGGACATTATGAGTTTTTGGTTCTTCCTTTCAGATTGACCAACGCCCCTGCAGCGTTCATGGATCTCATGAACAGGGTGTTTAGGCCTTATTAGATAGCTTTGTCGTAGTGTTTATTGATGATGTGTTGGTCTACTCTCCGGACGAGGCCACACACCGTCAGCATTTGAGGGTAGTGTTAGAGGTTCTTCGTGAGCACAGCTGTATGCTAATTCAGCAAGTGCGATTTCTGGTTGCGCGAGGTTCATTTCCTCGGGCATGTTATCTCCGGTGCTGGTGTAGCAGTTGATCCAGCAAAGGTCCAGGCAGTTATGGATTGGGAGATTCCCAAGACCCCTTCGGAGATTCGTAGTTTTATTGGTTTGGCTGGTTACTATCGGCGATTTATTGAGGGATTTTCATCCATCGCCGCCCCATTGACTCAGCTCACCAGAAAGGGAGTGAAGTTTGTTTGGTCCGAGAAGTGTGAGAGTAGTTTTCAATTGCTGAAGACTAAGCTCACGTCAGCTCCGGTGTTAGTCTTACCGAGCGGTGTAGAAGGTTTTGCTATCTACACGGATGCGTCTCGGATCGGTTTAGGCTGTGTGCTAATGCAGCAAGAAAGGGTAGTGGCTTATGCTTCTCGTCAGTTGAAGGAGCATGAGAAGAACTATCCGACTCATGATTGGAGCTCGCAGCAGTGGTTCATGCACTAAAAATCTGGAGGCACTATCTTTATGGTGTCAGATTTGAGGTGTTTACCGACCACAAGAGCTTGAGGTATCTTTTCTCCCAAAAGGAATTAAACCTGAGGCAGAGAAGATGGATTGAGTTCTTAAAGGACTATGACTTCGACCTTCAATATCACCCTGGGAAGGCGAATGTCGTAGCGGATGCTCTGAGTAGAAAGAGGCCATCTCTCCAGCAGGATTGGAAGATGTTGGAAGATGCGGCTTGCGCGTTGACTGAGTTAGAGCCATCGCTATGTCAGGCTTTTGTAGCTCAGTTATCCCTTAGGTTCTCGGTTTGGATGAGGTGATCGAGCAACAGAAAGCTGACCCTAGACTCTTAGAGTTAGTGGGCAAGGCAGGCATTGCTCGGGATGAGGACGGTGTGATTAGATTCCATCACCGTGTTTGTGTCCCTGATTTGGTAGATGTCCGTGAGCACGTGTTAGCGGAGGCTCATAGATCGCGATTCTCTATTCATCCGGGTAACACTAAGATGTACCAGGATTTGAAGAGATCATTTTGGTGGTCTGGCATGAAGAAGGATGTAGCGGATTATGTGTCTAGGTGTTTGGTGTGTCAGCAAGTAAAGGCCGAGCGACAGCGACCATCCGGCCTTATGCAAAGGATGGAGATCCCAGTGTGGAAGTGGGAAGCTGTCACTATGGACTTTGTTTCGGGTTTGCCTCGATCTAGAAGGGCAATGACTCGATTTGGGTAGTGGTAGATAGATTCTCGAAGACTGCTCATTTCTTGCCTATGAAGAAGAAGCAGTCAGTAGAGAGTTTAGCTAGATTGTATGTTAGTGGTATCATTAGATTGCATGGTGTGCCGAAGTCGATCATTTCGGATCGAGATCCGAGATTCACTTCGAGGTTGTGGAAGGGTCTTCAGGATGCTTTAGGTTCGGAGCTGAAGCTCAGTTCGGCGTTTCATCCCCAGACAGATGGACAGTGAGAGGACTATCCAGACGCTCGAGGATATGTTGAGAGTGTGTTTTGGATTGGAAGGATGATTGGGAGCGTCATTTACCTCTAGTGGAGTTCGCATACAACAACAGCTTTCATGCGAGTATTGGTATGGCTCCATTTGAGGCGTTGTATGGTCGGCCCTGCAGATCTCCTTTATGTTGGGAGGAGACCGGGATAGGCAGCTGATCGGTCCGGAGTTAGTTCAGGAGACTTCGGATAAGATCCAGCTTATCAGGAAGAGGCTTGTTGCGGCTCAGGATAGGCAGAAGAGCTATGCCGACAACAGAAGGAAAGATTTGGAGTTCGAGGTGGGTGATCATGTCTTCTTGAAGATATCGCCTACTCGAGGTGTTGTCAGATTTGGCAGGCATAGTAAATTAAGCCCTAGGTTCATTAGCCCATATGAGATTCTCAGACGTTTGGGCAGCGTGGCATATGAGCTAGCATTACCCCCAGCTTTGTCTAGTGTTCATCCCATCTTCCACGTTTCGATGCTCAGGAAGTATGTCCGAGATCCGTCTCATGTGATTAGTCGTGAGCCAGTGGAGATTCAGCCAGATCTGTCGTATGTCGAGCAACCAGTAGCTATTCTTGACCGGAAGGTTCAGCATCTCCGGAACAAGAGTATTGCGTCGGTGAAAGTTCTCTGGCGGAACTTCTCGCGAGAGGAGGCTACTTGGGAGCTTGAGGATGCGATGAAGAAGAAGTATCCCTTTTGTTTGAGTAGCATCGTTCTAACTTCGAGGACGAAGTTTCTTTAAGGGGGAGAGGGTGTAAGGCCCTCGATTTTGTTGCATTATTGGTATTGCATGTGAATACTTCATGTTTGTGTATGTATGTATGCAAATATCTACGTAAGTACTAGTTAGTGTACTTATGCATGCATGTGTATAAATTAGATGTAAATAATGTATGAATGGTATGATGGTAGCATGTACATAATAGTATACATATGGCTCATATATAGGTATAAGTTGTGCATGGTTTCTGCATGTTTTTGAGTTCTGGCCGAAGGCCAACTTGGCGTCAATATCAATGGACGTTTGTGTTGTGTCGGCGTCAACCATATGGACGCCAACACTAAATCCAGCGTCCAGCGATGTGGACGTTAATTTCTCTGACTTGCATGCGTTGCAGAGCCCGGATTTCCGGGAGCAAGCTAGCTCACCCATTGGGGAGTTGTCCCCAACGGTCTGAAAGGGGTTCACATCAACCCTGCGGGATGGGAGAGGCCTCTCTCCTATATCTGAACCCGAGTTGAACCCTAAAACCCCTCTCTTGACCTCTTTTGAGAGATAGAGAAAAACCCTAGCTGCTGTGAGCAAAACCCCACCTTTGCAACCTTTAATCCGGCGATCTGAAGCTTGATCCGGCCATCTACCACGACAAGGAGGTAGCTGGAACATCGAGGAAGGCATCCCCGACCTCGACCTGCTGTGGAGCTTGCTCAAGAACCCGGAGGAAGGCTTTCTTGGGAGCTTCTTGGGACTGCCCAAGGAGAGCTTCACCACCACCTTTCATCCTTCTGGAGATTTTAGAAAGGCAAGTAACCTACACACATCGTCCCGTAGATGTCTAGTAGGGTTTTCTTATTTTTACACATTTTTCCTCGTGTCCTAGATCCCCATTCTTCTTGTTAATTGGAGCTCGGTCTGTGTTCCTGCACAGACAGGAACTTGGCGTCAATGCCTTGACGCCAAGATCTCCAGTGTGCGTCCAGCGATCTTGCCGTCTAGCTCCTTGAACGGCCAGACACTGCCGCCAAGTTCTTCAGTGCAGAACAGTGAACTGTTCTGCCTTAAGTAATTATTTTCTGGACTTTGACGCATGAGGATATAGTGTAATTTTATATGTTATGTAAAATAGCTAATGTGATGTGTGTGGAAATTTCTGTGATTTTCTGTGGATGGCATAAATTGTTGGATTTATTGAAATACATGTTGGGGAAAAAGGGTTATGCATGACTATCTACTGTCTATATGATTTCTGAGGAATTAATTGCCTAGATTTTTCTACCCCATGTGTATATGTGTCAGTTCATACCCTGTAAATTTGAGAAATTATCCATGTTCATATGATTTACTGTAACTACTACAATGGAAATAGGAAGTATGTGTAGGATTTCCAAAAATTCACAGTAAATGGTATGTTGTGAAATAATTCGGGGAAAATTTCTATGACAACATATATGATAGATTCAGATCTGTGAATTGTCAATCTGAGAATTTAGGTTATGTCCCATGACAAGTTGAATTATGAATGGCATGCAACTGAATGCTTTAATTTCTGTAAATGCAATATGAGTCAGAAAAATGTGAAATTTTGCATGTGAAATCATAAACCTATAATCAGCATGTGGTTAAATTCTCAGGTCATTTGGAAAACTATACAATGCAATATGAAATTTCCATGCGAGAATATGTGAATTTGATGCATGCCATTGTGAAATGATTTAATTTCTGTGCAACCCAACCTGATTGTGAAACTTCATGAATGTTAATTTCTGTCATCTGTAGTGGCATGATTAGGAGAAAAACAGAGTCATGTTGTGATTAAGAGAATGAATGTGATGTGAGTGTCATGCGTAAAATATGTGTTAAAAATCAGTGAACGTGAAATGTGTAAGACTGTGCCAAGTGTGATACTGCTTCCATAGAGGGCTGTGGAACCGTACCATGGAAAAGTCCCCATGGGAAGGTTCAATGTGTTGTGATCCTAAGGGCATTAGGATGAAATCCTGGAGGTGGACAAGTACCACTGGTTAGGGTGGAGACTTGTTCTCCCGGTCTGCGCAGTCCAAGAGTCGTCACTATATTGCCTAGGTGACGTCTATGTGTATGTGATGTGATGTGTCCTTCTTATGGTGGTTTGGACTATGTGTCACGGCACTAAAGTGTAATATGTGAAAATGTGAAATGTGAATGTGTTCATGTGTAAAGTGAGAATGTGAACATGTGAAATTGTGAATGTGTAAAGCGTGAAGTATGTGAATAAGCAATTGTGTAAATTTGTGAAACCAAAATGTGAGGATGTGAAATTGAAATCCATGATATAATGATCTGAAATCATGCTAAAACAGCAATATAAATGTGGTTATGATCATGTCCTATATGTGTACAATACGTAGAATCCATGCTAGGGACAATCCTTACTTATGTGTAAACCATTCCATGTATGTTTACCCTCACGTTGTGGTTTGAATGAGAATGTAGCTTTCATGTGTTAGATTGTAAAATGTTAAACCATGTCAAAACAGCAAGCTTAAAGCATGCAAAATGGTTATGTGCATGTGTAAGAATGAGTAGTAACCATGTTAGCAAATGTTTCTTTCATGTATGTAAGCTAATCATGCTAGATTGCTTTCATGTTTTAGCTTAATTGAAGGTAGAACTTTCATGTGTTGGAATGATTAGAGAGCATGTGATAGGAGATTTTAATTTAGGAAAAATCTGAAAGCATGAATCATGTGTTTCATTAGTAGAATTACCATGATAGGTTGTTAATTTCAATGTCACACATGCTACATGTTGTGTCTTGTAAATGTGTATGTAAAAACCTGCTATGATATGTGCATGGATGATAGATGTAGTGTTATTTGCTGAGTCTTTTAGACTCATTACTTGCTTCGGCGTACAGGTGTAGTAGGTGACACACCTTTGGAGGAGACGTGGAGAGCGACTCCGAGCGCGGGGAGTAGCTAGCTTGGTGGAGCTTAGTTGTGACATTTTGACATTTGATGTGTGTAATTGAGGCATTGTATTAGAATTATCATGTAAACTTGGACAAACTATGTAATTTATCTTAGCACTTCATTTATATGGATTATGTAGACTCCAGTTCGTTAAATGTTAATGCAATCATGTATGTTAAATGTGGATGATGAATGAAATGAAGACAGTAGTTCTTTTACTTCCACTACTATGTTCTTATATTCACGTGTATCTCAGCTGAATGTTATCGTTTGGGTAAATGTCCCACTGTGGCAACGTTCACTATACCGACGTGGGTTGGTATAACCGTACCGGTATAATGAGGGTCGCTACACTCAGCGTGCAAGTCAGTGATGGAAATGTTGGAGAAACTCAGAATCATATATGAAGGAACAGACAAAGTCAGAGAAACAAGAATAGATATCTTGGTAGCTCAGTATGAGAGATTTCAAATGCAACCAGGAGAATCAATCACACAAATGTATAGTAGATTCACAGATATTACAAATGGGTTGGCTAGGCTTGGAAAGAGCTATGACATGGGAGATATGGTAAGAAAAATATTGAGATCCCTACTAGCCTCATGGACTCCTAAAGTAACAGCCATAGAAGAAGCCAACGACCTGAGAAGGATGTCACTTGAAAATCTTGTTGGGTCACTAATGGCCCACGAAATAAACATGGAAAGGCTTGGAGAGTCCTCCAGTAGGAAGAAGCACAGCAACACTCTCAAGGCCGCATAAGACACATCTGGTAATGAATCAGATGATAATAAAAGCAATGAGAGTAGTGAAGATGAGGAAGCATTTCTCTCCAGAAGACTGCAGAGAATACTTTCCAAGAAAAAGTATCAGTCAGGGAGAAGATATTTCAAGAAATGAAAGGACTTCAAGAAATCCGAAGTCAAGGACACAAAGAGATCTGAACCTGTATGTTATGAATGCAAGAAGCCTGGACACATTAAGGCTGAATGTCCGAAGCTGAAAAAGACAGAGTTCAAGAAGAAGGACCACTTGAAGAAATTTAGGAAATATAAGAAGAAAGACATGGCAGCTGCATGGAGCAATGACAGCGACTCAGATAGCGAGTCAAGCTCCAGTGAAGAAGAAGAAGAAGAAAAGGCCAACATGGCCTTCATGGCAAACATAGATGAAAGGTAACTTCTGACTCTTCTTTAATTCATGCAATGATTCGGATTCAGATAGTCTAGAAGATGCATTCAACGATCTATACAGTATGTATAAAGATGTTTGTAAAATATTAAAAACCACTAAGAAAAATCTTGCATGCTTGGAAATTACTAACTCAGATTTAAAATCTGAAACTGAGTAACTAGAAAAACAAATTTCTAAATTAAAAGGAAGAAATGAACTGTTATGTGAAGATTTAAAAATTAAAATGAACAGATAACAAACCTAGAAAACAAGAAACCTTAAGCAAACTTAAAAAGGAAGTTGACACACTAACAAAAGATAATGAATATTTAAGTAATACAATTGAAAAAATCACAAATGGTAAATCATCTCTAATACTAAAAGGAGCTAGAAGATCGAGTAGGAAAAGGCATGGTTTAGGATATACTCCACCAGATAATGAAGAAAACAATAATAATCCTAAAATCTATCCAACACCAAAATTTGTAGAAAAACAAATACTGAATATAAATCTAACTTTAAGTACATCTCAACTGAAAAGTAAGTAAAATATCTTATTGTAGTCATTGTAATAAATTAGGACATACTAAAATAACTTGTACAACTAAACACCTAAAATGGATACCTATAAGGAAAAATGAGGAAACTAACCAGCAAGGACCCAAAAGAACTTGGGTACCTAAATCCTAGTGTTTTAATTGTAGGAAAGTCTTAGAGCATCGAAGTGGTACCTGGATAGCGGGTGCTCAAGGCACATATCAGGCAACAGAAGATTGTTTTCTTACATTAAAGATGAAGAAGGTACAGTGACTTATGGCGATAATGGAAAAGGAACAGTGAGCGGTTGTGGACCAGTTGGTAGTCATGGCAGAACCCTCATTGAAGATGTGCTATGTGTTCAAGGACTCAAACACAACCTGATAAGTATAAGCCAGCTGTGTGACAAAGGTCACCAAATCAGATTTCAAGAGTCAAAGTGCCTCATTATGAAAAATGGTGCAACAGTGTTCGAAGCCTACACAGAGAAAAGAATCTATATGTGCTTCATCTAGAAGAGTTGAAGGATCAAGATGTATGTCTAGCAGCAAACAAAGATCAAATGTTGAGCTATGGCACAGAAGATTGGGTCACTACAGCCTAGATGGAATAAGAAAGCTGATCAAACATGATTTAGTGGAAGGTCTGCCCAAGATTAGCTCAAGAATTGAAGGCATCTGTAAACTCTGTGCAAAAGAAAAGCACACAAAGTCATCTTTCAAGTCAAAAACAATTGTAACCACCTCCAAACCATTAGAACTGTTGCATATGGATTTATTTGAGCCAATGAGAACCACCAGCCTAGGAGGAAAAAATTTTGGTTTCATAATAGTTGATGATTATTCAAGATACACATGAGTATCATTTTTGGAGCATAAAGATGACACATTTGACAGTTTTGCTAAGTTCAGTAAGTTAGTTCAGAAGGACAAGAAGTTCAGTATAATAAGCATTCGTTCAGATCATGGAGGAGAATTCCAAAATGAAAAATTTACAGAATTTTGTGATGATCTAGGAATTGAGCACAATTTCTCAGCACCAAGAACACCACAGAAAAATGGAGTAGCTGAGAGGAAAAATAGAACATTACTAGATATGGCTAGAACTATGTTATCTGAATATAATCTTCCAAGATATTTCTGGGCTGAAGCGATCAACACAGCATGTTATATTTTAAATAGAGTGATGATCAGGCCAATTCTGAAGAAGACAGTGTATGAACTTTACAACCAGAAGAAGCCAAGATCAGTCATTTCAGAACATTCGGTTGTCCATGCTTCATCCACAACAATGGTAAAAGAGACATAGGTAAGTTAGATTCCAAATATGATGAAGGAATCTTTATGGGGTATGCTTCTAAACCTAAAGGTTATAGAGTTTTTAACAAACAAAGTTTATTAATTGAACAAACTGTTCATGTAATCTTTGATGAGTCTAACCCTTCCTTGAGAAAGGAAGTCGATAGTGATGATGAAAATGCAGAAATCCTCTCCAAGAAACTGAAAGAAACCTCCATCAAAGATTCTGAAGATCCACCATTGGAAGAACTGCAACAGAAAGAAACATCTCATAATGATCTTCCAAAGGAATGGAGATACAAGAAGGATCATCCCATAGACAACATCATTGGAGATCCATCGGTTGGGGTAAGAACTAGAGGTAATATTATACCATGTGATTACTTAGCATTTGTATCTCAAATTGAGCCTAAGACAGTCAATGAAGCACTGTCTGATGAATCTTGGATTTTAGCCATGCAAGATGAACTTAATTAGTTCAAGAGAAAACAAGTTTGGTCCCTTATTCTGAGACCATCAATCATCCTGTGATTGGCACCAAATGGGTGTTCAGGAACAAATTGGATGAAGCTGGTGTTATCACTAGAAACAAGGTTAGACTGGTTGCTCAAGGCTATTCCCAAGAGGAAGGCATAGATTTCGATGAAACCTATGCACCAGGGGCCAGACTAGAGGCAATTCAGATTTTACTTGCTTATGCATCGGCATTAGATTTAAAACTTTTTCAAATGGATGTAAAATCTGCATTTTTAAATGGACATATAAAGGAGGAAGTCTATGTAGAACAACCTCCTGGCTTTGATGATGTAGATTTTTCAAATCATGTTTTTAAACTGCATAAAGCACTATATGGTTTAAAGCAAGCACCTAGAGCATGGTATGAAAGGCTTAGTGCATTTTTATTAAACCATGGTTTCATCAGAGGACAAGTAGATAGTACATTGTTTATTAAGTCAAAAGTCAAAAATATATACTTGTGCAAATTTATGTAGATGATATAATATTCGGATCTACTGATGAATCCCTTTGCAAGTACTTTGAAAAGCTTATGCAGGGAGAATTCGAAATGAGCATGATGGGGGAGCTCAACTATTTCCTTAGATTACAAATCAATCAAGGCAAGGAAGGAACACATATCTGTCAAGCAAAGTATACCAAGGAATTATTGAAGAAGTTCGGGTTTGATAATGCAAAACCACTATCAACACGAATGATCACATCTACAAGGTTAGACAGTGATAAAGATGGTAAGAAAGTAGATCAAAAACTTTATAGAGGTATGATAAGATCAATGCTTTATTTAACTTCTAGTCGACCTGATATTCTATTTAGTGTATGCATGTGTGCAAGGTATCAGGCTGATCCTAAGGAATCTCATTTAGTTTCTGTTAAAAGAATCTTTAGATATCTAGCTAAAACTCATGATCTAGGTCTGTGGTATCCAAATCATGCAAAATTAGTTTAGTAGGATATTCTGATGCTGACTATGTTGGATGCAAGGTAGATAGAAAAAGCACCAGTAGTTGTTGTCAATTTCTTACAGGATGTTTGATTTCATGGTCCTCAAAGAAGCAAAATTCAGTAGCACTGTCAACAGCTGAAGCTGAGTACGTAGCTGCTGGAAGCTGTTGCACTCAACTACTATGAATAAAACAACAGCTTGAGGATTATGGATTGCACATCAAGACCATCCCATTGCTGTGTGACAACACCAGTGCAATAAATTTCACCAAAAATCTAGTCCAGCACTCTAGGATGAAGCATATAGAGGTTAGATATCATTTCATTAGAGATCATGTTGTAAATGGTAATATAAACATTTCTTTTATAGATACTTTAAATCAGGTGGCAGATATCTTTACAAAGGCCTTACCTGAAGAGAGATTTACGTCTCTTAGAAGAGAATTAGGTATGTGCAATTTGTAACAGATTTTTTTGCATATAACTAAAATAATAAAAACTTCATAATAAGGTTTTCTCTCTCCTAAAATCAATAAAATCCTTTATTGCTTGCGTCATAAAATGCTATGACTTTTCGGGATGAATTCTTTATTATTTCCATTATCTTCTCCTCTTTTGTCGTTATCCACATTTAATTCTCTGTCATTTCAAAAAGCACCTTTATGTCCTGCCAAAGCGTGAAATCTATGTCATATCGATTTCATCTTTCTCTCTCCTCTTTTTCGACTTGCCTGGAGCGATAAACCCTATCGATTCCAGACCTCTCTCTCTCTATGATTTCATAGAATCTCTCTGTTCCCACCAAAATTTCTTGAGGGCTTCTGTTGCATTACTCCCCACGATCCTCCAGAACCCTTTCTTGTTCAATTCCATGGCGGCTTCTGGGATTTCCGGCACTGTTAGTGGCTACAGCATCACTTTCCTCACAGCAGAGCAGCAGGAAAGATTTGCAGCGGTGAAGACAAAGCTGTGTGGCAACAAAGTAGTGGATGTTGCGGATTTAGATAAAAATGTAATGCACAGTGTGGTAGCAGCGATGCAGAGGATGAAATGGACAAGGATGGTGACTATTTCAGAGGCAAGCTATCCAGACCTGGTAAAGGCTTTCTATACCTGCCTGAAATCCGAAGAGGACGGGTCCCTTACCTCCACAGTGAAAGGTACCCCATCCACATAACATATGATCTTTTGGAGAGTTTGTTTGGAGTGTCTACCGTTAGTCGCAGTGGGGTGGACAGCGTCGACATCCATGTCAAGGGTTTGGGGATAATCGGAACTGAGTACAAGTTGAAGGATGACAAGATTGGCATCAACCAGTTAAATGCTTTCAACTGGATTTTGCATTTCATAGTTTGCCAGATCCTAGTACCAAGAAGCGCAACTTTCTCCACTTGCCCTAAGACAGATTCAGATATGATGTTTTGGGCTATTCAGAATCAGGATATTAATATGGCAGAAGTGATTATCGAGAGGATGAAGTTTGCAACTACAATAATTTGGGACAAGAAGAACAAACTGAACGTTTCTCTACCATATGCTCACCTGCTGACAAGGATTTTCCAACATTACAACATAAATTTGAATGGTGAAGTGTCAGAGAAGATGGGCCAAGCTATCAGGTCCAGAAACTTGAAGAAGAGCGGCTTTTCTCTAGTAGCCGATGTTTGGACAAAAACTTCAGTTGCAGAAAGAGAGGCCATTATCGGGGAAGCTCAATAAATTCCTCCAATTCCAGAGGCAGAAGGAGAGCAGAAGTGAGGGTTGAAGACCCTGTCGTAGAGGTTCCAGCTGTCCCAGCTGTCCAAGAAGAGGCAGCAGAAATCAAAACAGAAGAACCAGTGGCAAGTGCTAGTAGAATTGAAGAAATTCCTCCCGAGCACATTGAGCCCATAGGGCAGCTATCAGAGATTGAGTCCCCCTCGACAGTTGTTGCATCAATAATTCAAGAAGTGTTGGAAACTGTCGCCAGTATTCAGGGGAGCAAGAAGAAATTGTTCCAGAAGTTGTGGCACCAGGCCACAGTGAAGTTCAGATGGAAGATGCTCCTGCTCAGGGGAGCCTGAAATTGAGAAGGAAGCTTCAATTCAGGGGGAGCCCGCAGCTAATGCCCCTGCCGATCAGTTCCAGGAAGGTGTTGTGGAGAGCACCTGAGATGATGATGACAATGTGGAGCCAGTTGCTGGCACATGTGTTAAGGGAAAAGGTGTGGCCACTGAAATTCCATTACTTACAAGGGAGGCACACTGGAGGTCGAAGAAGAAGAAGGTTCATGTGCACTTGAAACCAGTAATTGAGAGATTAGATGCACAAGGACAGATTTTGTGCTCTGTTCAATATGATATTTACTTAATTTTCATAAGTCAAAGCACTAGAGTGATGGAAATGGCTATGGTAAAGGCAGTAGTGTGAGGAATGAGGAATGAGTTGGTGAGCATGAAGCTAATGATATCAAATCTTTTAGATTTAGTGAGGGTGCAAGTTTCCACTCCTGCCCCTCCTGCTCCCACTCCTGCAGTGTCTGAGAATAATTCAGGGCCAAGTAATGCAGCAGAAGATGTTCGGCCATTAGGGCCAGTTGCAGAAGAAGCAGTCTGGCCATCAGGGCCAGTTGGTGTTGAGGGATCGATGCAGTCCGAGCTTACACAAGAAGCTGGGCCACTAGGGCCATCCTTTGAGCAGTCAGGGCCACCAGGGCCACTTGGGGATGAGTCAGGGCCATCTGGGCCAGTGGAATCTCACGCTAAGCAAGTGAGAGCTGAAAAGACTGTAGAAAAGGTGTGCCCCCAGAGCCACCTTCTTCTCCTCTTCAGACTCCAACCCCTCCTTCTCCACCTTCATCCTCCACTGCTCCTCCAGCTCCTGCCACCTTTAAACAACCTCTTCCCAAAAACATCTCCTCTCCTACACCATTTCCTACCACCTCCTCCTCTTCTCCTGCTTCCTCCACATTTATTCCCCTCCTACTTCTGAGGCACATCCAGCACCCTCCTCAGCTGGAGCCTCATCTTCTGGTCCCTCATCAGCTGGACCATCTGTACCACCTCCTTCTACTTCTTATTCTTTCCTTCATCCTCTTACTCCTCCCTCTTTTGTTACCATTATTCCAGAGGGTGCTCAACTTGAGGGTTACATTATACAGGACATCAAAGATGAGTTTGAAGTAGCCATACTTCGCTCAGTCCTGTCAGTTGGCACTCACATTCATAGGACAGGCTCTTCCAGTCATGTTTCTAAAAGAGAAAACATTCTTCAAATCTTGCTCTTTCTTCTGAACCTCGTTTTCCTCCTCTTTGGTTTTCTCTCACTGTTGAAAATCGAAGAAGGTCTCTCTATTGTGAATTCTTTCAAAAATGTATCTTTGCCACTATTTTTGGACTTCCCCACCTCAACCTCACTGACTATCTCAATGTTCTTCCCATCTCTTCTCTTTCAAAAGCTGATCAGTCAAAAATTTTCTCTATGACTGAGGCTAAAAATGAAGATCAGTGGGCTCGGGGCCATCAGTCTCTATACAAGAAATTCATACTTGTCAGATCTAATCGATTTCACCCAGGGATCACCCACTTACTCTCTCTGAGTGGTTTATGATTCATCACAAGAATACCTGGGGTCCGTTATCCAAAAGGAGATCAAGTTTATCAGATATTTCTAGATGTTCAATGATTACAGATATCTCCATAATCTGCCAGAGGTTCAGCTTGGCCAATTCCGGCAAGCTATTTCTCTTCTCGGTTCAGATACTGCAACCTCCACCTCAATCCAAGTGGACTTCGCCACTTTGAAACTGCCAGATGTTGTGTTCCTGCCTCCCCTTCATTCTTTGGTAATGGAATCTGCTATGGGCTCGATCATTTTTGAAAGGTTTGCCAGAGTCATGGGCCGCATTTCAGTTCAGAACGGGAATTTGCTTGCATTCCACCGTTTTCTATTCCAGGAATATCATTAGGGCCACATTAAATCTGATGTTCTTGCCCCTCTTCTATCTGAATGTGAGCGGCTCTCTCCAGCTGATTGGGAAAGGCATTACCCCCTCACTACTCAGCAGCTTATTGATCTCAATATCTCTCAGGCCAGAGCAAATAAACCTCCTCTCTCTTCTGAAGAATTTCTGGATTCGAACTCTATTCGCCTTGTTCAAGACCCTTTTACCATCTGGGTTGAGAGATACAAGGTTTATGTCTTTTTGAAAAAGAAACTGAAGGCAAGTCAGATTTTCTATCCAATCTCAGTTGATCAGTTCCTCCAGCATGCTAGTTTTGGCACCTCTAGTTCCTACAAGATGTCCCTTGGATCCGATGAGTATGCCAATTTCTTAGAAGCTCAAAGGCAACTTCATATCCAGTGGATGGTTCCTATTATGGGATCTTCATACACTATTGCTTGGGGGGCCTTTCAATTGTATTTTGAAGAGCAGGAACTTAAGGCTTGGTCGATCATTACTCGCCATGCCTCTCTCTTGTCACCTGCCTTTTATATCTCTATACCCCCTCAGTAATCAATATCGTGTTGATTGGCCTCCATTTATCTTTCTTCTCTTCTTTCTTTGTCTATTTTGGTTTCTTTTTGCTTAATGACAAAAGGGGAAGAAAATAAAACATTCTGAAATACATATCTACATTCTTTAAACTTTATTTAGAAAATTTTCTTAAGTTTATTTCAGAACATTACATATTATGGTTTGCTATGTTTTGTCATCACCAAAAAGGGAGAAATTGATGATCAGTCCATCCCCATATAATTTTATTTATTATAATTTCTTTTAGTGATTAACAAAACCTTAACAAATATTTTCTAGCAATCCTTTATAAAGTTTATCCACATGGAATAAGTCAACCAAATCTGTAAGTTATTCTCTTACACTGATAGTTAGCATAAATTTCTTCTAAGTCCACATCGATTTCCTTTGTAAAAGAACGATTCTATCGCTACAACGATTTCATCTTATAACGATTTGATAAGTGAGTATAACGATTTCGGCTTCACAACGATTTCATTAGTGATATATCGATTTCGGTCTCACAACGATTTCGTAAGTGAAACATCGATTTCAGCTCCACAACGATTTCATAAGTGAACCAACGATTTCGGCTTCACAACGATTTCATAAGTGAAACATCGATTTCGGTCTCATAACGATTCGTAAGTGAAACAACGATTTCGGCTTCACAACGATTTCATAAGTGAAACATCGATTTCGGTCTCACATCGATTTCCTTATTGAAACATTGATTTCGGTCTCATAATGATTCGTTAAGTGAAATAACGATTTACTTATACAACGATTTGCTTGTATATCGATTTGCTTATATCTGAACAACGATTTGCTTGTACATCGATTTGCTTATATCTGTACAACGATTTGCTTGTATATCGATTTATTTATATCTGTACAACGATTTGCTTGTACATCGATTTGTTTATATCTGTACAATGATTTGCTTGTACATCGATTTACTTATATCTGTACAATGATTTGCTTGTACAACGATTTGCTTATCTGTACAACGATTTACTTGTACATCGATTTGCTTATATCTGTACAACGATTTGCTTCTACTTAAACAAAGATTTGCTTGAACAATTAATTGTTAACACAATGATTTCATAAGTAGAACATTGATCGCATCGATTTCATGAATACATCTATTATTCTCATGATATTCAAATATATTTTCAAATATCAAGGAGTTTGAACTCTTCCCGAGAATATCTTTGTATCATGCATTTATTGTGACTGTACACATCATCTGCATGTCGCATATCTTAATGCTTTCTACACCCATGATACAATAGCAAATACTTTATCAGGTGACAGAATAGCATTTCTATTTTGGTGTACATTCTTACTGCATGGTTTCTAACGTTGACTGACAAGCATAGAGACAGTCTAGTTGTCTATGGTTTGGCATTTATTGTGTGCAGGTCTTTGCCAGTACCACATCCTACAACGTTGGACAACTAGAAGCTGAAGGATATCTGGATGGATCTTCTCTTTGCGTGCATGGCTCGTAAAGCATGTTTGACTGGAAGCTTACCTGTTCCACACCATGGACCAGGCAGTCTAACGTGCATCTAACACAAAGACAACGGCCACTTCAACAACTATATTTTTCAAGAGAAGATATATAGAAGACTGAAGACTCTATGAAAAATAACTTTTGGTGCGATAGTGCTTCACTAAGAATCATCTACAACTTGCGAGCATCAAAAAGAAGAGCTCTTGTTTTCACTCCATCTTTTCCTTAGCTCTTAGCTCTCAGCCTTTCATTGTTTAGACATTTTTGAGAGCTTGTAGTTTTGAGAGATTTTTTCTAGTTCAAATCTTTCTCTCTCAGACTCTGCCTCAGATCAAGCATTCTGTTGTAAGCTTGGTCTAGGGGCTTTCGCCTTTAAACACATTGTTTTTGTGTGTTCCTTTTCAGACTGTGAAGAGAAGACCTGTTGGAAATATGTGGTTGTTTTTCCCTTCATTGAGGAAGGAAGACCTGTTGTATCAGGTGTTAAGTTGTACCTCTTCTAGGTTGGAAGAGAAGGCCAGCGGCGGCTGGATGTGTAAGGGTCCTTAAGGGGGACAGTACCCTTGGTTAGTGAAATCCCAAGTTGTTGCTTGGGGATTGGATGTAGGACTCCTTGGGATAGGAGGTCCGAACCAGGATAAAATCCTTCTGTGTTTGTATGCTTGCTTATCTGTCTTCATTATCACTAACACTAACTATCGATCGTAGTGTTTTTATGTTTAGCGTTTTTATTGACAGGTTTCAATTTAAAAGAATTTTTAGAATCTCATTCACCCCCCCTCTGGGCTTGCTAGCTGGGCAACAAAAGCTACTACTCATAGGAATGTCTTGTCCATCAATTTGAACCATATCTTCATGTAACACCTTCTTATTATTATAATTACAATGCATAAATTCTGACTTACTCCTACTGATTTTAAAACCTTTAGATTCCAAGGCATGCCTCCAACTTTCTAGTTTAGCATTTAAACCATCAATACTCTCATCAATTAAGATAATATCATCCGCAAATAACATACACCAAGGGATATCATTATGCAATTACTTAGTTGCCTCGTCTATAACCAGAGCAAAGAGATACAGACTTAGAGCAGAACCTTGATGCAAACCTACTGTGACTGAAAATTCAAAAGTCTCTCCAGCAATAGTTCTCACACTAGTAGTAGCACCCTCGTACATATCCTGGATCAAGTCAACATATCCTTGAGAAATAGCTCCCTTCTTTGTTAATGTCCACCAAATCAAATCTCTCGGTACTCGATCATATGCCTTCTCCAAATCAAGAAAAACCATATATAAATCTCTTCTCATCTCTCTATACTTCTCCATTAATAGCCGTAATAATAAAATAGCTTCTGTAGTAGATCTACTTGGCATAAAACCAAACTGATTTTTTGATACAGTAGTCATACATCGCATTCGTTTCTCGATTACTCTTTCCCAAAGTTTCATAGTGTGGCTCATAAGCTTAATTCCATGGTAATTATTACATTTTTTAATATCCCCTTTGTTTTTATAGAAAGGAACCACAACATTTTTTCTCCATTCTTCTGGCATTCTTCGTTCCTTGAAAATTTTAGTTAACCACTTAATACCAATGTCTCCTAAGACTTTCCACACTTCAATAGGTATGTCATCCAGTCCTAAGGCCTTGCCCAAATTCATTTTTCCTAAAGCATCACCCACTTTTGATATCTTAATACGTCTGAAATATTGATATTTATCACATTTTGTTGACTCATGATTCTCTTCTAAAAAGACATCCTTAAAGCAATGTCCATTAAATAATTTCTAAAAATAGCTACGCCATCCCTCTTTAATCTCTAAATCCTTAACTAAATTCTTTTGATCTTCATTCTTAATGCAACGAACATGATCTAGATCTATACTTTTATTTTCTCTTAATTTAGCAAGTTTAAATATATCTTTTTCACCATCTCGGGTTCCTAGTTTGTTATATAATTCTTCAAACACCTTTGATTTAGCTTCACTAACTATTCTTTTAGCCCTCTTTTAGCTGTTTTATAAGCTTCTAAAGTTTGACTATTTTTGTTACTTTGTCAATCTTTAAAACAATCTCTTTTCACTCTAATAGTATTTTGAATTTCCTCACTCCACCACCAAGTCTCTCTTTCTACATTCTATTTGTCTTTTAGATTCACCTAAGAGTTGTTTTGCTACATTCTTTACACAATTTGCCATATTATTCCACATTACATTAACTTCTTGGTCTAAATTTCAAACATTTTCTTTTACTGGATGATTTTTAAATGTTTCCAAATTTTTACTTTTCAAATTCCACCACTTAATCTTAGAGCAATTATTTATGATGGTTTTTCTTTTAAATTTTGGGATAAAGACATCTATTACTATTAACCTATGTTGTGGGGCTAAATTCTTTCTAGGGATAACTTTGTAATCTTTACATAAAACTCTATCAGTCTTTCTAATAAGAAAATAATCAATTTGACTCTTATGTATACCACTCTTATATGTTATTAGGTGTTCATCTCTCTTCTTAAAGAATGTATTAGCAATTATTAGATCATAAGTCACAACAAAATCAAGAATACTAGTGCCCATGTCATTTCTCTCGCCAAAGTCAAATCCTCCATGAATCCTCTCATATCCTCTATTATTTTTACCCACATGGCCATTAAGATCCCCACCGATAAAAATTTTCTCTTCACTAGGGATATTTTAGATCAATCTATCAATAGCCTCCCAAAATTACTTTTTAATGCCCTCTTCTAAACCCACTTGTGGTGCATATGCACTAACTACATTCATAGTAACCTCACCAACAATAAGTTTTATCAAAATAAGTCTATCCCCCAGTCTATTAATTTTTACAACTTTCTCTTTTAAGTCTTTGTCTGTTATTATAGCCACATCATTTCTAGAGTTATTTGTTTTTGTATAGCAAATTTTATAACCATCAATATCTTTAGCTTTAGATCCTTTCCACCTAGTTTCTTGTAGACATGCTATGCTAACCCTCCTATCCTTCACTAACTTAACCAACTCTAAACTCTTGCTCGTTAAGGTTCCTATATTCCAAGTAGCTAGACGGATCCTATGTTTTTGGACTAACTTCTTTACCCGTGTTCGCCCAACCCTACACGGGAACCCTTGCCTACTTGGCACCGCAATCGGGCACCATTGTGGCGCATTGCTTCTGGGGAACGCCCTAGCCAACACTTGCTCACTTATCATTCCATCCGGGTTCCGATGTAATGTGTCGCTTCCGGGGAACGTCCTAGCCAACCATTGCTCACTTATCATTCCATCCAAGTTTCGATGTAACGCATTGCTTCCGGAGAACTCCCTAGCATTAGCACAAATATTTAGATCATAATTCATATAAAGATTTGACATTATTTTTACTGCTGATTGTCAACCTAACGCAAACCCTCCTCCTTTATCACCCGGGCTTGGGACCGGCAATGGCGGAGTTGCATTGTGGCAGTTGTAATGCCTTAATTTGGTCCATTATATTTTGAACAAGGCCTTCGCTAGAGGTGGCACCGTAAAGTTGTTGTGAGGGAGGAGGGACCCCACTCCTCATGAGCATGGCCCTACGTACTCCACATCTTCCCGGATGTTCCCTTCGATAGGAAGGACACATGGAACCATTCTTGTTTGAGTAGTATCTAGTCCTTAGAAATTGCCCTTTCCTCGTATAGTATGAATTAAGTCCTTGGGGCACTCTTCAGAGTTCTTTTGCTAGAGCTCACGATGCATAGATCCCAGCTATGAAATGCTGGTGGGCCTTTTGGGCTCCTTACTTGAAGACCATTAGCCCTCGCCGCTGTTGACGTGGGTCATCATGCCCGAAAGGCCTGTTATTGGGCAAATGCTCTTCCATCACAAGTAATTAAAGGAGGCGATAGTTTTATTAACACCCGTCAATCTATGAAATTACACTAAGGACATTCAGATAATTACGCTTAAAATTCACATACGATTAGTGGGGTGGTGGAAATTAGGTTCTTTCACTATCTGGTTTTCCATATGGCATGGGTCAAGGACGTACAAGAGTTGATCTAATTAGGGTCCAAATTTGAAATTTATGGAATTTTTGTTCAAGCATGCATGGAAGCTAAGTAGCTAGCTAGCTAGGGGGAGAAAGGAGGAAATTTTGCGACCTTCCATGGGAATTTTAGCCCACCCCTACTTTTTTGGGGTTTTTGTTCAAGACGGACTTGACGTTTTCTTTACTGTAGGTTAGTCATTATTCTTCTTTTGTCTTCCTCCATCCATCCATTTGCCCCCCATTTCCCTATTTATCTCATGGTGTTTGTGCTTCTTATTTCTTTCTAAGAGCAACTATTTTGAAACGGGCGCCCTACATCTTTTCACGCTTCCTGTGACTAGTTAGTTACACATAATCTAATATAAAATCTATTAATCCAATAATATAACTCCAATCATATCGTAGTGACTTTTACAAGACTTCACTAAAATGAAACTAAACATAAATATGGTCCCTCATGTAGGTAAAATCAAAAGAAATTCTCATAATTAGAATGTCCTCTCGAAGAAAAACTCGTCAAACTTTAGTTAAATCTATTTGTTCTTGACTAAATCTTCACCTATCTCTCCTAAAAAAAATATATAACCCACAACTCAGTAGTATAATCTGTAGTCCCTTAAACAGATTAATCATATACTACATTTTCAATCACTATGCTAAAAATATATAATTAAATCAAAATGAAACATAATGATATCGTTTAAAGAGCCTAAATTGCAATAAACAAGCATATTTTAAATAGAATTTTAGTCAAAATTGATCGTTATTTGATCAATTCTTAACTGGCTAAAATGATCAATCATATGAAAAATGATCCGCATACTTCTTAAAAGGTTGCATACTTTTGAAAAGTGATCCAATACTTCAGAGGTATCTACATATTGGGAAAAGTGATCAGAGTGTTGTAAAGAAATATGCCAATACTCGCAAGCATTATGCGAGTAATTGAAACATTATTTGCATAATTAAATATATCATTCGAGTAGCCAAAACATCCTGTCCAAAAAAAGAGTAGCTCAAAACATTATTCTTAAAAACATTGTTCGAGTAATAGAAGACATTATTCAAATACTTGAATACGTTACGCAAAAAGTGAATGAATAATTTGAAAAAAAAAACTATCAAAATACTTAGAAAAGTTATCAAATACTTCAATAAACATGATCGATTAATACTTCGATAAACTATTTTGCATAGTTTGGAAGTGATTGAACACTTAAAAAACATATCTAAACATTTAGGAATGTGATCGAATGCTTCCGAAAATAATTGCATAAATAAAAAAATGACCATATATCAGAAAGTTAACAAAATTATCATGCAAAATAAACTTATTATTATACATATCATGAATTATTCATACAAGTGTATGTTATAATCATGCTTATGATATTATAACACATTCTTATGATATTATAATCATGCTCCAATCACAACAAAAGGAGCAAATTCTTATGCATTCACCTAATATCAAGGCACCTAATGCATAGGTCTGCATCTTTCATCAAATCTTAAGTCACCCAATTTCAAGATTTCACCTACGAGCCTTCAAGTTCTAACTTCTCCTATAGACACTTATAAACGAAGCTCAAAACTCTCCTTACAATGGCATTGTCCATATTTCTTACATAGATGTATCAAAGTTTCTCATAGCACATGATCTTAAAGTAAATGTTATCATGCATATCTTATTGTAGATTTAACAAACAAATTTTATATAACTTATCATAAAATTCTTAAATCAAAATAAAATAACAATCATTTATGCAATAGGATTATGTGAACAATCCTATCTCAAACACAACAAAAAGCATTAAGAATGGATAGAAACCTCTTAGTTAAAATCCAACAATTCCTCTTTCGAGTTACTTTATCCTAGTCCGAGATTAAGCTCTGACAGTAGTAGCCCTCTTTCTTGTTGTCCAAAAACATAGCAGACCTTCACTCTTTCTCCTACTACAGAAAACGCAACAGCCTCCTAACCATCATGAACCATCAACAAAACCATCAAGTCTATTGCCATCATATGTATATAGCTAGGGTTTAAACCCAACCCCACCATCATGCCATCTCCCATTTGGATTTTTAAAATGGATCAGGACAATTCTAATGATGGTCTCTAATATTTCATGACAAACTCCAAATTTAGAAGTTAGCTCTACCTCCTTACGATGGATTCCTTATCTTATAGGAAGTCCCAACCCAAATCAAACCCTCTGTAGCTCCTAATTACTCCAATCAAACTCCAACTAGACATAAATTAAATCGTAATACTAATCTTACTCCAATTTCAACTCCTATTGGGATCGCCCTCAAAAGCTATTACGCTATAAACTATTACTAATAAAGTTAAATAATCTAAATATTATAATATTGTAATCATGGGATTATAGGGAGAAAACCATCACCCGGATAGAAAAGATAATTCCGAAATAAAAGTCTTTTTGGGAGATAAACATCCTTTGGATGATCCCTAGGTGGTTTAAGGGATAAACATAAAGAGACTTGGCCCAAAAGAAACCTTAAAAACCCTTGTTATGTGGCCCTTAACAGTATAATGATGATAAGAGATGTAACACGAGAGGATTGCACGGATTTTCGAAAATGCATCATGTGCCATGGACGCATTCAAAACACGTCAATGCTATATGACATGTTCATGGAGAGGGGATGAATGTGTCATGGGACCATGATGCATTCATACAATGTTTGTATGAACTCAAATTTTCATGGGTTCCAGCATCTGAAATGAGATTGGACATGGAATCAAGACATATTGGGCTCACAATAGGGTAAGCAAAGGTTCAAAAGTAATGATCAATTTGAGACATCATTAATATAAATAAGAAAAGTGACTCGGTTTATAGGTCAAAATGAGTGTTTATAAATTAATTTCAAGAAAAATTAAATATTTAACATAAAATATATTGCATTCGATCATGATATACCCCTAACATCCGGAAAATTTGATAGTTATGTACCTGTGGTTAGTAGGCCATCAAAATGATGGGAATATTTGCTATCATGTGAACCGATTCGTTAAATAGGGGGAAAACACTAAAATATCCATGTTCAAGAAGAGCAACACGGGAGAGAGAGAGAGAGAGAGAGAGAGAGAGAGGAGAGAGAGAGAGAGGAGAGAGAGAGGAGAGAGGAGAGAGAGAGAGAGAGAGAGAGGGAAGGTTTTTTTTTATCTATTTAACTTAATTATAGATGAACCAAACAGTAAGACATACATGATGAAATATGTACAATACGAGGGTATAGAGTATAGTATATAGATTTTAGGGGGTATAAATATGATAGATGTCATGCAATTTTTCTTTAAAAAATCAGAATATTATACAAATTAATATTCATGTTATTGCTTGTAACAAGTTATCCCCTCTATTATGGACTTGGCCGCTAAGCTATTAACTAAAAAAATTATCCCATTCGTTGGTGATATTTGGTGCCAGTCGATCATGTACTCGATCATTTGTTGCATATGTTTAGAGCAATTGCGTTGTTCCGGAGGGGGAGTTTTATCATCGTCCTTAGAGCCTCGTAGAGTCGATGCAGGAGGCTGTCTTCTAAGAAGCTATTTTTCTTTTATTCAAGATGCTGCTACTCTATTTACAGTTACTTAAAATCAGAGGACCAAGCCTTCATCACTTCAAGAAGATTGGAGAAGTTCTGAGTTCTTTTCGATGCCTATTGTATCTCCTTATATTGATTTGCTTTGATTTTCTCCTTGCATAGGTCTTGTCTGTTAGGGTTTGGCCTTTGAGAGTTATGTTTGGGGTTTCTTTTCATCCTTTGTGTTCTTCTTGCCTGTATGTAATTCAATGAATGAAGAGTCTCTTGATGTGTCTAGAAGAAAAAAGAGAGAGAAAAATGACTGAGTTGTAACAAATTTGCCACTCCAATTTTCTTCGGAATTATCAACAATTTCTTGTAGACCATTGACAACTTGAATCTTGTAGAACTCTCGTTCTCCATGTGGAAACCAGCCTTTCGGTTTAGTTTGAAGAGTTTGATATTTGAATAATCTCGTTAAATCATTTGATTATTACTTGCTAAGCACACATAGAAGAGATCTAAGAGGTTAGTATCAGGTTCTTCTTAAACACCGTCGTAGTTATTGTTGAATCTTTGGAAACGACTTTTCTGAATTGCCGGTAGAAGTTATGAACTAAGGTAGAACACTTTTGATATGCATCTTAAGTCAATAACCTAATTCTTCAAGCATGTGAGGAGGCAAGAGGTTAAGATCCTTCTGTGATAGTCGATTCTCGTCGTCCCACAAAAGGTCAATTGGCCATATTCATATTTGTACTAAGAAATTATGAATGAATAGTGCTATGTTAAATGAATTATATGGATTAAATCTGTAATTTGCATCAATTATGCAGGAGGCCGCAGTGCCTTCACGATGGTATCTCTACTTCTGAGCAGTGGTCAATCTCTTGTCCCATCATGTAGGTGGCGCTTGCCAAACTCAGTATGCAATAAATACCAAACCCTCACCGCCACTTCTACACACACACACACAAATACAATATATATATGAACACAGTCTCATGTATCACTGGGCAGAGCCCAAATGGGGATTCTGGATGACATCCAAGAGGAAGACCTAGTGTACTTTCATATTGTACTTAAGACTAGGCACTCATCTCATGTGGCACCCAATCATTGGGTTGCCACTTTATCACCCCCATGTGAGTGGTGCCACATGAGATGAGTGCCTAATCATATTGCACTTAAGTGCAATAGAAAAATGCACTAAGCCTTTCTCGACATCCAATTAACTCTACATCCATTTGAAGGCGTGTCTGAGCTATAAGCTAATGCAAGATCTGCAATAATTAGATATTAGCAGTGAGAAGATATTGCTGACCGATTATTTCTGCATAATTTTGTTGGAAGTCTGGTTCTAGGTTCAGTGCAAAGACTACAATTGACAAAAGTTTAAGTGAAGAGAGAATTCTTTCTTGCAGCCGATTAAGCAACCGTGTCTGTATATGCAATTGAATGCATACATGTATGTGTGGGAAGAAAAACATAGAGACGATCCAAGCAAAAATGACAATATCTTGGACAGGGACCTTTTGCTAGGTGGCTGATGGCGCATGTAGAACACGACGTCGCCCAAGTGATGACCTGTACAGCGAACTGAAATTGTGTATACAGTAACCGGGACAGCCACTACGCCATTTTGAGGAATAGTTTAAGTTTCTCCTGCAAAGTTTCATTTTGCAGAACTTTTTCATTCTTTGGTGATTGATGTAAGAAAAAAAATGGAAACATCTGGAAGAATAATTTTACAAAGACTTCCCTACTTTTGGTTTTCAATAAAATTATATAAACCAACGAGGGGACATGTTTTTCATTAAGTCTGGAATCAACGATTTAGGATCCTTTACTGCTCCAGATCAACTGAAACAGCCTCTAAAAGAGAGTAGTTTTTCAATTTTGTAACCCTGGCCCGCTGTGTACCTTTGACGCTGTGCTCCAAAACAATCTCAGAAATGGTAACCTATAGCAGGTAGCAAGGACAAAATGGGGGAAAAAGCTCAGCTGCAGCTTCCCATGCTAAGAAGTAGACCCTATCAAAGCCAAACCTGAATCACCTCCAAAATCATAAGAACCTCCGGAAATGGGCTGCAATATAGCAAAACACGACATAAGTGATTTAGCTTGATTTATGATTTTTAGCATCCATTGTCTATAGATGAAATAATTTCACAAGGTAACCTTCTGACATCAATTCCAACAGCATGTCCATAATAGATTTATGCTGCCATGAACTGATGAGAAGGTATAAAAGGGTCTGAAGGATTGTGGATGGAGAAGGAGCTGCAGCAACAAAAGGAGAATATTCCAATAGATAAAGGATAAACATAACTGGGTGTGAGAATATTTTTTAACACTTTTAAAATTTTAAATTTCATCTTTGAATTTGATTTGATTTGGGTTTTTATTTATTTATATGGACATGGTCTTATTTTAGTTCATTTGACCTCCCCACTAACCGCAGTTAGTGTTAATTATATCAGCGCAAAAGACTGAACACCCTTGATTAACCATCAGACAAACCCTTTGAAATGAAAGAACATAACTCACATTTGAATGAAATAAATTACACACGAATGAGAACATGGTTGCAAACATGTAGTTCATTTTTTTGGAGTTTTATGATATTTATTTCATTTTTATCGATTTTTAAATATATTTTCTCATTTTTTGTATTTTAGGATTATTAATTTCATTTATTTAAGCATTTTCGTTATTTATTTATTTACATTATGATTATGTGACTTAAATTAACATTTTCATTTATTTATTTGATTTAAAAGGTGTTTAACTTAAGGTGGATTAAAATTGATGTGAAACATAACTTGTTTGTTGATTTTATGTTATTGAAAATTAAATAATAATGTTTGGAAAATATTTCGTTAACGTTGGTTGAAAACTTGGTTGATTTTGGCTAAGAAATTACGTAGTGCAGTGTTTTAAATAAACGTGACACTACTTGAAATAATTCGTATAACGTATGATTAAATGATTAAAAATAGCCCAATAGGCCCATTAAATCACACATGAGAATTTACCAAATGTCGGCCCAATAAGCACAAAATATCTCAATTAATTGTATGGGAATACAAGTCTGGCCCAATAAACAGTCCCAGGCCCAATAAGAAAATTGGCCCAATAAGGTAAGCCCAATAGACCCTTTTTATAAACTTGAGAGAAAAGAATCGTGCCTTGCACGATGATCTTTAGGGCTGCCTTGCAGACCCTTTTTCCAGACTGCCTTGCAGTCTTTTTTCCCGAAGCCTTGCTCGGGTTTTCTGGCTCAGAAAAAGCTCCCTTCCTCTGGGGCGCCCCAGGGCTTCTTATATAGTGATTGGGCAAAAGACGCCCGGCCGGGAGGTTTGCGCACCCTCCCCGGAGGTCTGCGCGTTTGTTCAGGGGGTTTTACGCAATTTTTAAGTTGCGTATTTGCAGTTTAACCCCTGCTTCTTTCATTTTTGTCTAATTTCCCCTTGCCATTCTTCTTTGGCCCTTTCCCAGTTTAGCTCTGCGAAACAGAGCAGGGGAGAGGGGAAACCTTCGCGGCCCTCCTCCTCCTTCCTTCCCGACGGCGGCGCAGCTAGGGGGGGCGGCGCCAGGAACCGGCAGCGGCGGTGGCGAAGGGCGGAGGTAGCGGCGGCGGCGCCGGGCAGCAGCGGCGGCAAAGGGAGGCCGGCGGCGGCCTTGAGCAGCAGCGGCGCGGGCGAGCGGGGGTGGTCAGCGGCGCCGGCGCTAGATGCAGGCAGGAGCGGCGGCGTGAGGCGGCGGCGCCGGCGAAGGGAGGAGGCAGCGCCGGCGGCGCTGGGCCCAGGCGGCAGCCGCAGGCAGGGGGGACCCTCAGCAGGGACCCCAACCTTCTCTCCATGTCTTCTGCAAGCAGCGGCTGAGGAAGAGAGGGGTGACCGGACTTTTACAGGTGTCCCTCTCCCCCCTTCTTCATCTTTTCATCCTCTTCCGGATGTGGAAAATGCACAGGATGGGAGTCTCCTGCCATCTCTTCATTTTTCTTTAATTTCCCGAAACAGGATGCCATGGTATTTTCTGATATTTATTTTTTTTCAAATCCATGAACCCCCCGTGGTCATCACTTTGGCCTAAGGCGTATACCCCGCTGGCCTGCCATTTGGTGTGAGGTTTTGGTTCTGATCCTCGGGTGTGTGTGCTATTATTTGGGTTCAACACTGGGTCAAATAAAAAAAAGAAGTGCAGGTGACCAGAACTAGTTCAAATCACTGAAATTTGACTTGGTTGAATGTCAAATTTTCCTCTTGGGAATAGTTTATTCGTTAGAAGCATTTAACCAAACAGGCATTACATGATCGCAAATATGCATCTTCAAAAAACAATAAAGGTAAAAGGAAAAAAAAAACATATCACAACATGATATGGTAATAACCGTGGAAATCTGGCATACTCTCACCATAAGCATATGATAATGCATGCTTTGGCCTTTGTGCAAGTCCACATTAATTAAGTTCAACAAATTCAGGAGTGAACTTATTGGAGAGGAACGCACTAAACAATGACAGACTTGTAAATTGCCAGAAAGCATATATCAACAGACATTGAACTCACTGGAATGTGAAACTTTTAGCATAAAGTCATCATGAAGTGATTAATTGAGACAAAAATAATAAAACTGATTAAACTCAACAACAATATAGGCAAAAAGAACTTAGGATACATACCTCTTTACTGTATCTGGATAAAAAGAATGGTTCTCGCTCCTGAATTCCTTCATTTTCTTCAATTATTTTTAGCAAGTCCTGTTCAGAAAACAAAATTGGTGAAGTCTGTAACATATCGAAATTAGAGAAAATGCTTATCAACAATAACCTGTCATTCTGATGTACAAGCCTCCATTACAAAACCTACGTTATCAAAGGCAATTTGATCACCTAGAAAATGAGGGGAGGGAAACAACTTGCCTCGCTTCAGCCCAGGTCCACCTAGTCAATAGCCTAAAATGCCCAGACTGCTTAGACAGTCACCTCAGGCCACCTTGCTTGCCTAGTTGAGTAATAAATGAATATTTATGATATTATGTATATACATATATAAATACATATATGCACATATGTAAGTAAATGCCATCTCAAACACCTAGGCCATGGCTTAGAAGTTTGAGGCTAAAGCAACCCTCCGGTCGCTTCGCCTCTTGCATCTGACTACATAGCTACCAAATAGGGGAGCATTATATCACAAGGGCCACAAGAATAACATGTAAACTACAAGTGTACAGTATTTATGACCAATATTTTGCATACAACTAATATGATAAAGGCTGTAAAATGAAACTAGTTAGCCAGCATCAACATCAATAATCCTAAAGTTACAAAATGAACCTAGTTAGCCAACATCAAGGTCTATGCAGATACAGATTATCTATTAGGGAAGATGCATATGGAAACAGTATATTTACTCCATTTGCAGCCTAACAACTGGTCCATGTTTCTTACAATCCATAAAGAAATTGTCAGTCTTTTTAATATAATACTGCTAAAACATGATGATTAAAATAAGCTTTCTTCCTTATACAGAGAGATTTCCTCTTTTTCCCATTCCTGAATGGCTCCCATTCATATCCTAGATCTGCTATATATACTGTAGAAACAGAAGCCAGTTCCACAAGTCGCCAACCCCTTTTTCCCCTCATTCTTTTGTTTTCCTCATCAGAAAAAAATATGTACGGTTTCCACTATGTTGATCAATTATCCGAAACAACTGCATGCTAGATCTGCCTGAACAAATGCCTCTATAGGTTCATTTTGGCTGATTGAGGAAACAACAATGACAATAATAATGTGGATGCCTCCGTAGAGGACAGCTGGTGGTGGAGATGGGATTCGAGAGGGTGTTTCTTTGTTAGATTGGCCTACTCCATTATCTTGGATGGAGGTCTCTGTCACGCTGCTCCCCATCTCTGGAGAGCTAAAAGCCTCCTCAAGGTCAAGATGTAGCCAACCAAAGATGTCTATCAGAGGCAACTAGGTCACCTAGACAATGAGGGGTAGGAAACAACTTGCCTCGCTTCAGCCCAAGTCCATCCAGTTGATAGCGTAAAATACCCAGACACCTCAGGCCACCTTGCTTGCCTAGTTGAGTGATATATGAATCATCAATAATGAATATAGCACTTGAGAGAGATCTTTGGTGGAACAGGATTGTTTAATGGGACCAAGAGCTAGTTCAATCCAGTTAGAACTAAGAATTCTGTCAGATTGCAGCCAACCAAAGCTCTAGTAAGATAGGAACGGAATGTCGATTTCTGTAGCTTAAGAAAAAATAACAAGGGCATATATTAAGAACTGCACATGAATGATACACTGCCTTGAAAAGTATGGTTCATGGGGGACAGGAGAAACTACGTTCTAAAAAGGTTTAATAAGATGTATGATATTTTAATTTAACATTGTTAAGACTCACAGGGACTGACATTATGTAAAACACAACTAGAAGAAGAATAATGCAATATTCTCAAGAGGGAAAGAAATAGGCCGATCATATACATATTTTTTGAAAAAGGAAAACTGCTCATTTTAATGACATGATACATGGGATGGAGGAAAGGACAGTCCTCTAGAAGTCTAACAGATCATTAGAAAAGAAAATACTTAGCAGGATGAAGAAAATAGAAATCACACAAACTATATCCAATTTTGAGGAAAAATAGTATGAAGATGTGTAAATGGGATGTAAAGTGCTTTCTACAACATTGTAAAGTGTAAAATGTCAGAAATGAGATAGAATTGGGGGGAAATGTCTAGGAGAAGGGAGATATGTGCAAACGATGATCTCCAGAAGAAAGAAGCAGCAAGATGAACTAGGAAATTGTTTAAACATTAACAGATCTCCAAAGTGCAAACCATCATAAATAACTAGACTCTGAAACTCTTCAAGACTATAGCAAAGTGAAACGTGGCAAGGTCTTTTATTTCACATGGGTATGTCAGAGAGATCTCTTCAATCAATCGATCGAAAAGAAAGTAAGATGCTCATCAATGATCAATATTCAGTAATCTAGTGAACTCACTTACTAACATGAATGATCACACCAGGAAAGCATATTCATGGTAAATCTCTTGTACAAACATCTTGACCCATGCACTATTGTCATTTTCTATCTTCCATTGCATTTATAAAGTATGCATCAATAGTTACATTCCCTTTTCCAAACTTCACTATGTGCCCAACTACAGATATATTAACCAACTAACAAAAAAGACTTGAAGGGTGATATATGATTGTTGACACGGGATTTTTTTTTTTTTATCAATCATCGATTTTGGTTCATTCATTTCAATTTCATTTCATTTCAATTATTCATTTATTCAAGTATTCATTCATTTCGCATATTTTGGATTTTTGTATATGCGGGGTGTGCCAGCCTGTCTAACAGACAGAAGAAAGAGTCCGCGCAATGCGGAGAAAGTATTTTTGGGTGTCCGTAGAACGGACGGGTAGGGTGTCCGTGAAACGGACGGGTGCGCCATTTTTTTTTTTTTAATCTGAAATTCTTGAGTCCTGTGTCTATACTCATCAGGCAATCAGGGTAGCATGTGCTGGGCCTGGACCTCTATCTCCATCGATCGGAATCGATGTTACATTTACATCGAGTTAAAAGCTCTTGGTATTATTTAACACCAGTTTTAACCCGAATACCATTCATAGCAAGGATGAGAAAATGTGCACTTTTAGAAAATCCTGGTCATGATATTTTCCCCTTTTTATTTCGAACAAAACGGACTTTGACTTGGAAGAAAAAGGATTTGTTCCTTTGAAATATCTTGGCTTAAGTATTTCACTTTGAAATGATATGACTCCCTTTTTGTGGTTCAAAATATGATTTTTAAGAAAGGGAACGGGTATATACCCGTAAATCCATTTGAGGCTTCTCTTCTCTTCTTTTTTTTTCTTTAACAAAGGAGTATTTTGGTTGGTTGGAAATTTTATTTGGAAAACATGAGGATTTGTTATTATGAACGGGAATATACCCGCAGATTTATTCTGAGCTCAGGACGTATTGTGAATTGGAGTAACACTTCCATATTAGAAGGATTACTGTGCCAATTTGTAATATGAGGTTCTTCACAATATATTTTAGGCGGAGTCCCTGTTGAGGCGGGATTTCTTCTCTCCTCATTTTTGCTCGTATGAAAATGATCTTGGAGATCATATGGATATATCTCCATGAAGGTTTTTGTCAAAATGAGGTTTCTTTCCGAAAACTGTCCATATGGGTATAATTCCTTTTGTGGGCATTCGTATATATTTCTGCTCGAATTTCTGCTTGAGCAGAGTCCTTGTCCCTTTTTTTTTGAAATGTATAGATATCAACACAATATTCATGGGTATGTGGATGTATTTCCGGCAGAGTCTCTGCTTAGGCAGAGTATCCTCATGGAGACGTATTCATATGAACGTGTGGTTATATAAACATGCCCTCGGGAGAACCTTTGCTTAAAGGGAATTTCACCTAAGGGACATATGTGTATATAAACACAAATTTGCAGCTTATGAATATATTCTCGAGCGGCCTCTCTGTTTGAGCAGAGTACCTGGTAGAAGGTGCCTCTGCTTGGGCAAAGTCCCTTTTGAGAAATATATGCATATGAATGCAAATTCGTAGTCATATCAATATGTCTTGAGGCAGAATCCCCGGGAAATTCCCCTAAGGAACATACATGTGTATAAACACAAATTTGCAATTTATGAATATATTCTCGAACGACATCTCTGTTTGAGCAGAGTACCCGGTAGAAGGTGCCTCTGCGTGGGCAGAGTCCCTTTGGAGAAATATATGCATATGAATGCAAATTTATGATCATATAAATATGTCCTTGGGCAGAATCTCTGCTTGGGCAGAGCCTCCTCTAAGAAACATATATATATAAACACGAATTCATGATTATACGAACATGAACTTGGAGGGAACTTTTACCTGGGCAGAGTTCTCCCTAAGAAACATACATGTATAGGCACAAATTTGCAATTCTATGGATATATTCTTAGGCAGAGTCTCGGCTTGGGCAGAGTTTCCCCTAGGAAACATATACATAAGAACACAAATTTGTGAATATACGAATATGTTCTCAGACAGAACCTCCGCTTGGGCAGAGTTTCCTCTAAGAAACATATACATATAAACACGAGTTTGTAGTTATATGGATATGTTCTTGAGAAGAGATTTTGCTTGGGCGGGATCCTTCACAAGGAACATATATGTATAAATACAAATTTGTAATTTTATGTATATGTTCTCGGGCAGAATCTCCGCTTGGGCAGAGTTTCCACTAAGAAACATATACATAAGAACACAAATTTGTGAATATACGAATATGTTCTTGAGCAGAACCTCCGCTTGGGCAGAGTCTCCTCTAAGAAATATAGACATATAAGCACAAAATCCACCATCCCAGAGTCTTGCTCGATGGGCGGGGAGAACATATGCATCTAAATGCGCATACCCATAGAGTCTTGCTCAATATGGAGGCATTTAGAGCACGAGAACAAGGGTATTTAAATACCGTGTATCCATAGAGTCTTGCTCGATATGGATGGTATTTAAACCCCGAAGAATACCTCCCCCACAGAGTCTTGCTCGATGTGGGGGGATGAAGGGGGATAGAAGGGATGTCGATGATGTTTGGAGCCGATTCTCCTCTCCGCGCCTTGCTATCGGGCCAAAGAAGGGCCAATACCTTCGCACCAAGCAGGGAGATTAAAGGAACAAATGAGAGAGGGAAGGAGAGAATGCTCTTTCTATTCCTTTGGATTTTTTTTTTTTGACAGGGCTCCGCCGGGACCTTCGGGAGCCTCTCTTCATGAAGGGAATAGGGGGCCTTTTATAGGAGAGGCCCCCCTTTACATCGCATGGAGGGGAGAGCCCCAACCGATGGTGACATGGGCTTATATCACCATCGGTTGGGGGCTAACCGATGGTGACATCCTATGATGTCACCATCGGTTAGCAAGGGCCAACCGATGGTGACATCACCTATGATGTCACCATCGGTTAGCAAAGGCCAACCGATGGTGACATCACCTATGGCCAACCGATGGTGACATATGCATGATGTCACCATCGGTTAGCATTCTAACCGATGGTGACACATGCTTGTGTCATCATGATGTCAGGGAAAAATTCTTTTTTTTTTATGTCAACAAATGCCCCCCACGGGATGTGCGCCGAAGCCGATGGCGAAGGAGGACGTCCCGTGCATTCTTCGAGCTTTGCTTCTGGTCTTCAGGACTTGATAAGGAACTTGAATCGAAAAGTTGTAGCCGCAGTTGACGCGCTTCAGTACTTGCACTGTGAAGCCAGCAACCTCAGACAACGATCGACTTTGTCATACCTCTTGTGCCGAGCCATCAGCTCCGCTTCTTTGGATTTACTCAGAACTGGTTTTGACCCTCTTTACCTAGGTCTTGTCTCTCTGACTTCACCTCAGGTATGAATTTGATATTTCTTTCACGAGATTCGCCTTCTTGGCAGTACTTGGATCAGATTTGACATCTTTCTCTTGAATCTTGTCTTCTTAGCTTTATCTAAGATTTGACGCAGAATTCTGCTGCTGTGGCTTACCTAGTTGGCTTCCCGCAACAACTATAACCCCTTTTCTCTGAGGAGATATGTGGAGTGTCTATCTTTCTTCTCCTTCTGCTTCATTTTTTTTTTCATATCTGTCATGGATTTCCAACCATTCCTGCTCCGAAAGTTGTTGGAGGTAGGAATGGTGAAGCTCACTTAGATGTTCCCTCCTCTTATAGGCTCGAGAGAGCTGGAAAAGGAGGGTGGCGGATTCCACCCCATCTGGTCGTGACTTTCTTTTCTTTTCTTCTCTCATCATTGTCATTCATGATCTTTTCTTCTTGATTTATCACTTTTCTTTTCCTCCCCCCTTTTTTTTGTAAATTCTTCTGCCTCAGATGATAAGACAGATGAGGAGAAGCACCGGTTCGATTGCTTCGGGCGGCCATGCTTCTTTGCCTGGGGATTCTCATCTCCTTTTTGGAGTGGAGTGTGAGAGTTCCTCACGGACAGCTGCTGACTTTATAATGAACCATCATTCGACTATCTGTTTCTTAAGATAGCCGTGATGGATGACGATGCCTCTGCATTTGCTGAGTTGGGAGTCTCGACGGGACAGTATTCTTGTGCTCTTGTCGAGGCTCATATCCCGATGCCTGTCGAGGAATATTCTGTCATGGAATTGACTCCTGCAGATGACTTTCTTTACTGAGCTCATATACAGTCTTTAAAGACCACTTTCCTTTCTTGTGCTTAGGTGACCAGGTCTTCTGTGATCAACTCTTTCCTGGGAGATGATGGATTCATATTCTGTATCTGTGGCCAATCCTCCCTTTCCACTTTGGGGAAATGCAGGGAGCCCATTTTTGGAGTCTCAAACTTATTCTGCCTTTCAAGTAGGAGATGCTGCGAGTGACGGTGGGGTTGAGCATGGTTGCCGAGAAGGAGAAGATCGCCGGGTTGGAACGCGAGCTTGATGAAGAGAGGTCTTCTTTGAATCAGGAGGCCAGGGATGAGGCCAAAGATTCTGAAGAAGAAGCTGCCTATGTAAGAAACAGAATGAACCTCTGCCAGTTGACAGCCTCCAAAGCCAAGGAAGTTGAACGGCTGAAGAGGAAAAAGCCCTCCTGCCTTTGCTTTTTAGTATGACATTTGCATGCCGAGCTCATTGTCTTGCCCCTTTTTTTTTTTTGACCTTCATGTAGCAATCGTCACTCTTTGTATGTTTGTACAAAGAGTGACTTGTGACTTTGTAAATACAAGGTGAAGGACAATGAAGGTCCTCCTTTTCATTTTCCTCCTTCCTTTTTTTCTTTTCTTTTTCTTTCTCCTTTTTTCTTCTTTTCTCTTTTTTTCACATTACCAATCCCAGTGCCCTCTCGGGTTTTCACTAAGACTGGCCCCCTTTAACTTTTTCCAATGTGCCCTTTCGGGTTTTCACGTTGAGGGGTTACCCATTTTTTCCTGAAGCGCCCTTTCGGGTTTTCACCTCAGCCGGATTTTTTTTGATCTTTTTACCCTTAAGCATACAATGAATCGTATACTTAAGTCCATCTGGGTATCTCTATTTTCAACCCCCTTTTTTCTCTCTTTCTTTTTTTTTTTACTTGACTGTTGAGGACTCGACTGACTTGGATAGTTGAATGGCTAAGGGTTTGGTTGTGGAATGAGTGGTGGATTCGGATGTGGTTTGAGATTTGAATTTGGCCAATGATTGGAAATTCGGATTTGGAATTTGGATCTGGATGTGGATTTGGGTTTGAACATGAGCATGTTGGCTTACCTTTGTGGTATTTTGAATTCGAGTTTGGATATGGATACGAGATTTTGGGTATGATTTAGCTTTGGACTTGGTTTTGAATAGGCTCTGGAATGGTGTTTATTATTTGGCTTTGAGATTGGAATTTCGCCCCTCCTTGATGGCTTAGTGCCGGGATAAGGGATTTGCACTTGGATTTGAACGGCTGGAGAGGAAGAAGCCTTCCTGCCTTTGTTTCACAGCATAACATTTGTATATTGGGCTTGTTGCCTTGATCTCCTTTCTCTTTTGCATGTGGTATCTATCACCCTCTGTAAATTTGTAATGTGGTGACTTGTAACTTTGTGGATGTATGAATGAAGGACTGAGAAATCCTCCTTTTCATTTTTCTTTTTCTTTTCTTTTTTTTTTGTCACATTACCAGACTTAGCGCCCTTTCGGGTTTTCACCAAGACTGGCCCCCTTTAGCTTTTTCCAACGCGCCCTTTCTGGTTTTCACGTTGAGGGGTTACCCATTTTTGCCTGAAGCGCCCTTTCAGGTTTTCACCTCAGCCGGATTTTTTGATCTTTTTACCCTCAAGCATACAGTGAGCCGTATACTTAAGTCCATCGGGGTATCTCTATTTTTTAACCCCTTTTCTTTTTTCTTCTTTTTTTTTGACCTGACTGGTGAGTACTCGACTGGTTTGGGTAGTTGAATGGATGAGGGTTTAATTGTGGAATGGGTGGTGGTGGATTTAGGTTTGAGCGTGAGTATGTTGGCTTACCTTTGTGGTATTTTGAATTTGAATTTGGATATGGGTATGAGATTTGAGTTTGTTCTGGCTTCAAGTTTTTAGTTTTAGGTATTGGTATGGACTTTGGCATGGAGTTTAGGTTTGGATTTGGGGTTTTAGGTTTGAATTTCGCCCATCCTTGATGGCTTAGGGCAGAGATAAGGGATTTGCATTTGGATTTGTATTAGAGTTGAGATTGGGTTTGTTTTTGAATTTGGATATGGACATGTCAGTTTATCTTTGTGGTATTCTGGATGGGATATGAGATTTTGATTTTGCTTTTGGATTTTGGATGTAGGATTTAGGTTGATTTGGCTCTGGACTTGGTTTTGGTTTTGATTTTGGTTTTAGTTTTGATTTTGGTTTTGGTTTTGATTTTGATTTTGATTTTGGTTTTGGTTTTGGTTTTGGATTTGGTTTTGGTTTTGATTTTGGTTTTGGTTTTGGTTTTGGTTTTGATTTTGATTTTGATTTTTGGTTTTAATTTAGCCTACCTTGGTGGCTTGTGGCTAAGATGTGGAATTGCGGACTTCTATTTCGCTCAGCCTACCTTGATGTTTTGTGGCTATATTTGGTATTCTGGGTTTGATTTATTTTGGCATTTATAGTTTGGTGCATGTGGTTTTGGATCAAATTTGGGTATGACGTGCCTTGATGGCTTGCTGACTATGAATTTGGGATTGTATTTAAATATGAGTTGCCTTGATGGGCTTAGGATATGAACTTGGAATTTGAATTTGATGTCACCTACCATGGTGGTTTGCTGGTGGGACTTTGGGTTTTGAATTGGCTTTGGATATGACTTAATGGCTGGCATGATATGGCCAACCTTTGTGGTTTGCTGGCTATGGATTTGAGACTTGAGTTTGGGTATGGCCTGCCTTGATGGCTTGCTGGCTATGACTGGAGTTTAGGTCTGATATAGCCTACCTTTGTGGTTTGCTGGCTATGGTTTTGAATTGAATTTGAGTATGGCTTGCCTTGATGGCTTTTTGGCTACGGATTTGAAATTTGAATTTGATATAGCCTACCTTTGTGGTCTGCTGGCTATGATTTTGGATTGGATTTGGTATAGCCTGCCTTGATGGCTTTTGGCTATAGATTGGAATTTAGATTTGATATAGCCTACCTTTGTGGTTTGCTGGCTATGGATTTGAATTGAATATAGTATAGCCTACCTTTGTGGTTTGCTGGCTATGGATTTGAGACTTGAGTTTGGGTATGGCCTGCCTTGATGGCTTGCTGGCTATGACTGGAGTTTAGGTCTGATATAGCCTACCTTTGTGGTTTGCTGGCTATGATTTTGGAATGGACTTGGTATAGCCTGCCTTGATGGCTTTTGGCTATGGATTGGAATTTAGATTTGATATAGCCTACCTTTGTGGTTTGCTGGCTATGGATTTGAATTGAATATAGTATAGCCTACCTTTGTGGTCTGCTGGCTATATTTTGGGATTTGAATTTCAGATATAGCCTGCCTTGGTGGCTTGCTGGCTATATTTTGGATTGAATTTTGGATATGACCTGCCTTGGTGGCTTGCTGGCTATATTTGGATTGAATTTTGGATATGGCCTGCCTTGGTGGCTTGCTGGCTATATTTGGATTGAATTTTGGATATGGCCTGCCTTGGTGGCTTGCTGGCTATATTTGGATTGAATTTGGATATGGCCTGCATTGGTGGCTTGCTGGTTATATTTGGATTGAATTTGGATATGGCCTGCCTTGGTGGCTTGTTGGTTATATTTGGATTGAATTTTAGATATGGCCTGCGTTGGTGGCTTGCTGGCTATATTTGGATTGAATTTTGGATATGGCCTGTCTTGGTGGCTTGCTAGTTATATTTGGATTGAATTTTGGATATGGCCTGCCTTGGTGGCTTGCTGGCTATATTTGGATTGAATTTTGGATATGGCCTGCCTTGGTGGCTTGCTGGTTATATTTGGATTGAATTTTGGATATGGCCTGCCTTGGTGGCTTGCTGGTTATATTTGGATTGAATTTTGGATATGGCCTGCCTTGGTGGCTTGCTGGTTATATTTGGATTGAATTTTAGATATGGTCTGCCTTGGTGGCTTGCTGGCTATATTTGGATTGAATTTTGGATATGGCCTGCTTTGGTGGCTTGCTGACTATGACTTGAATTTGGATTTCTGATTTGGCCTGCCTTGGTGGCTTGCTGGCTATGACTGGAATCTGGATTTGACATAGTCTAACTTTGTCGTTTTCTGGCTATGGTTTTGAATTGAATTTGGGGAAGAGTGGGATATTCAAGATGGAATACTTTTGGCTTGACGCTCTTACAGGGATTGGAGGATTGTATGATGGACAGGTGGGTATTTGATTCCCTTGCCTCCATTTATGGCAGGCTTCTATTTCAGTATGGATCCTGAAAGAGGGCATCTTTCATTCCTTTCCGGCTTTCTGCCTATCTAGGTGATTGGATTTTGGTTTTGATGATTGGCCGAGGAACTCATGTTCTGGGGCATGGTATAGTTTCAGGTGTTGAGTGGAGGAAAGGGCACAGTACCTTTATGGTCCACCGGCCTATAGGCACCTCCTTTATATGCCAAAGTGACGATATATGGGCCGAGCCAGATAGGTTGCAATTTTGCCGCTTGGCTTTCCTGTCATTGCTTTCCTGCACTTGATCATGACGAGATCCCCCAGTTTGAAGGCTCTGGGTCTCGTCAATTTGTCGAATGCACGAGCCATTCTGGCTTGATATGCTTGGAGAGATTTGTATGCTTCGAGTCGCTTCCCTTCCAATTGGAGGGCTCCTCGAGTCTTCTTTCCATTTGATCTTGATCTTGACTTTGAAGTTCGATAGGATGCCATTTCAATTTCTATAGGAATCATCACCTCCGCTCCATATATCAAGGAGAAGGGCGAACACCCGGACTGATTAACTTCCTGCTGAGATAATATAGAGGTTGTTCCTTGCCTTCTTCATTTGTTTGTGCTAATAGAGCCCCTAGAGAGGCATCCATAGCTGCAATGTGAAGTATGAGAGGCCTCCCAGTAATTGGTGCCCCCAACACCGGTGGAGTGAGAAGATATTCGCTGATTTGCTCGAAGGTGATTTGGCATTCTCGATCCCAGATGAAAGGAGTATCTTTCTTCATTAATTTGCCGAAGGGCATAGACCTTCCTTAAAGATTTGAGGTAAAATGCCTAATATAGGCTAGTTTCCCTTGAAATGACCTTAGATCGGTCAGATTTTGAGGAGGTGGCGATTGCTAGATCGCCTTGATTCTGTCGGGGTCTATTTCCATTCCCTGATATTTGACGACGAATGTTTTTCAATCGTCGAACACTTTGATCTTGCCCTGGAGAGTAAATTTGCATGCAACTGGGAGATAGAGGAATACTCCCTTATGAGGTCAGCTTCATAGTTGACACTCCGCCGCTCTAGGCGAGTTATTTTTCTTTGAGAATTCTTTGCAGGTGATTTGGCAAAACCTTTGTTTACCACAAAAGGCTCGCCAATCTCACTGTCTTCATCAGAGCATTTAATTTGCTTACCCTTCCCTTTGGACCGGGCAAGGGGTTGAGGAATTGGCCCTCCAAGATATAAAAGGGCATCAGTCAAATGACATTCATCTTCCCGAAACGGGGCTTAATCAGCAAAGACTGTATGCTGCTTTCCTTCTTTTGCATATTTGATGCATTGATAAAGAGTTAACGGGATGACCCAATTTTCTTTATATAGCCAAGGTCTTTCAAGCAATATTCTGTATGTTGTATCAGCATCAATAATGTAGAAGGCTACCTTGGTGGTGAAGCTTCCCAAAATTAAGTTGACAGTGACTCTTCAAATGGCTTCTTCTGAATTTTGGTTGAAACCAGTGATTCGTATATCTTTCACCTGTTGCATATAAGGCATGAGATGTAGAGATTCGAAGGCTTTTATAGGGCATCATATCGATAGATGCCCCCGGATCGACCAAGATCTGATTTAATTGAATGTCGTTGACTTGTCCCTTCATATATAAGGGACGATTGTGATATAGAGAGGATAGCAACATGTCTTTATCTTGTGAAAGTGGCATTTGCTGTCAATGCTTCATATATCTGAGCTCGGAAATGAGCTTCATATGTTTCTGATTCTTGGAGTACTTTGACAAGAGTTTCTCTCAGGTCTTGGCTCCAAGCAATTGCCTCCCAGACAATGATATTGACGGGGAGTGATTTGAGTTGCCGAAAAATTTTGTCATCAGCCTTGGTGCGTATCTGGTCCGATGAGGGAGATCCCTTTATCGAGGACTCAGATGGCTCCTTTGGCTCGACAGATTTTTTTTGAGAGAGGAATTAATAGCCTTGCATTTGGAAAGGGAAGAGTGTTGTCTGGCTCATTTGATGAAGCATATGGAATTTGGCTCTTTTCTTTGGTACGAAAAGGCATATTAGACAGCTCTTCTTCTTCATCTGAAGGGTCGAAGACATAAGAATCCGCCCGTATTTCGGCTTCGGGCAGAGGCTTTGATACTTTGCCATAAAAAGGCATGACTTTGCTTGATTTTGTAATATCAGGCCTCTCGGGAGTGGTAGCTACAGCTTTTTGTTCTTTACCACGCTCTTTCTTGCGATGGTGATTATCTGCCGGCCAGTGCTGGTATGTCAGCATGATCGTGTTGAGAGATGATGCTTCTCCTTCTCTAGAGCTTTCTCCTGTAATTGATAGAGCCAGTCCCAGAGCCGGATTTTCCATTCCAGCTCATCCCATAGGTATATTGACCGAGGGTAGCTTTATCAGAAGACCTAGGAGTATATTCTTCCAAATAGGCCCTAAGCCCTAAGCCCTAAGGCCCTACGTCCTAGGCCCTAAGTCCTAAGCCCTTTTTTTTTTAAAAAATCATGTTGAGAAATGATGCTCCCCCTTTTCTGGAGAGTTTTTTTTTTAATTGATATCTGAGGTACCTCAGCAGCAGCATCACGCTACATTTGTTCTTTTTCATTCTTCTTTTGTTATTATTCTTTATTCTTATTATATATATATATATATTTTTTAATCATATATATGACTTTATGCTCTGAAGATGATTTGGAGACGCTTCTCTTGTTGGAGCCACCCCTTACTGTAGAGTTGTTGGCTCTTTTGGAACTGGCTGATTTTGAGGGCCCACAGTGACCCATTCACTTTGTGGAGCCTATGATTCAAATGTTGCATTAATTGCTCCTTCAATAATTGAAGATGGGATTGGTAATAATGTTCCACGAACTCCTCTGCTTGCTGTGAGATTGGCTTTGCCGCGGCTTCTTCTGATATTTCATTTCTGTATTGAAAAAGATCAATTTTGAATTGCTCCATTTCGGCTTTGGCTCTGTATCGTCCATAGCCCAGTGGATGATGATAGTATTCACATATCTTTGGATATAGAGCTTGGGATTCTGGACTTGAATCATAGGCTTGCTGTGACACCTTATTTGCTGGCGCCAAAGAATTCCCATATTGATCAATATTTCCTTCCCAGATATGAGTTTGACCAGATCATGGAGATCCAGACAATAATTATACACCTCCTTTCACTCTGAAAGATATATGGTGCTGGTTCAAGTATGGAAACCAAACTTTGCCTTCTGAGATTGTCAAATATAAACTTGGTGTTCTTTGTTGCAAATGAGCGCTTATTGTAGAAAACGCACATTTGTATACCATTGACTAAGTAAATATGGATTTGAAGGCTCCCCTACTGATGACTGAGGAAGACCAAAGGATGATGATGCACTAATGAAATTCACCGAATAGGATCCAGGATTGGCTGATCCATTTGGTGGTTGTTGAGTATGAGGTTGTGGAGGGTTGACCCGATAAAAACCCAGGTCAATTAGCCCTTGTCTAATTAGCTTTTGGATATCATCCTTGAATCTTATGCAATCTTCAATGTTATGACCTTGCCGGCTAGACAGGAGTTGAAGGACCTTCAGATAGCCACCCAATTAAGTCTGCATATGGCAACATAGGAGGTGGCTCCAGATATATTTGAGTTCGCATAAGAATATATTTGCCTTCGGACTTTCCTCATTATTCTGTGTGGATCATTTCTTGCTCTTGGTGGAGAATGAGCTCCTGAATTATCTTGAGGAGGATCACATGAATGACCGTCCTCGGGATGATTTGAATTTGTTGGAAGTCCCGTCATATAAGTGACATTGACAGATTGCTCTGGTCGATCCCAAGCATGAAGTTGAGGAGGGTTAACCAGACCATTTTGAATGAATATGAGGCCATTTTGAATAATCTTATGGGTCTCATTTTTGCCCCACCATACGGTGATACGGGTAAATTAAGCTGATTGGTTTTGCTGACATCTGCCGGCTTCTTTGGTGTTGGCAGTGATATTAATTGGTTGTCGAGGCAGAGATCAGAGAGCTTCTTAGTGTGCTCCTTTTTGAAAGAATAAGGAGTCTTTATATGCTCTGCCAATGTTGGCACATGCGCTTTAGGTTTTGATTTCTTCTTTGGAGCAGAAGAGATTGGTGCCCCCTTTGCTTTATTGCCAGGTGAGAAGTCAATAACATTGACCTCTTTTACCGACTGGTTGCGCTCTTTGGGGAGCTTACCTTTATGAGACGTATGAGCCATTTGTTAGCTGGGAACATCTCAATTCCTGCTACCATATAATTCAATTGATCGAAACTCTTGATTTTTGCTCCCAAGAGTTTCCCATTGATTGATGTTGTAAGGCCTCTTCGGCAGATAGGGACTGCATCTTCTTGAATGGGAGGGTTGTTGCATTTCATGCTAAACTCTCTCCCCCTTTTGATGAAGTCAATCGCGGATTCCCCCTTTCTCTTGCTTGAGGGAGCATAGTTTGACAAGAAATACCTTCCTTTCAGCCGTTTGGAAACGGTCTAGGAATTTCTTTTGCAGATCCGCTCAATCAGCAACTGAGTTGGGCTTGAGCTTTAAATACTATTGAAATGCGACTTCAGTCAAGGAAGTTGCAAAATATCTGAGGAGATGTGATTCGTTGGTGGCGAACTTGCCCAAGGCAATAATATAATGTGCCACATATTCCAGTGGTGACCCATGTCCATTAAACTTTGATAGTTTCGGAACTTTAGGGCATGTTCCTGGCAGCTTCTTTGAATTGATGATATACTTGAATTGTTTCTGTTTGAGGAGGCATAATACTAGATGGGTCAATGATATCCTGACTCGTAGTTTGAGGAAGAAGACCAGTTGTAGAAACTGCAAGATGATTTGCCGGGGCAGACCCATCTGGATGCTAAATTTGTTGATTTTCAGTAGAGACTAGCTCTGTAGAATGCTGGAGGCTTGAAGTTGCCAATCGCCTCATTTCATTTAGAAGCGCAACCATTTGAGATTGACATTGCTGCATCACTTGGCATTTACCCTCACCTGACATTGCCTGGAAATTTTCCTTTATAGGCAAGTCAATGACGGCGTTGATATTTGAAGTAGGAAGCCCATCTTCTTCGATTTGAAGATTTGTCTCTTTGAAAAGGGGATTTGAATTCCTTCATGTTGAAAGCCAACACGAGGGGGAGCTTGACTAGATGTTCCGGCTTGTCTGCCGGGCTGGCGGTTTCTTCTGGCAAACTGCCCGAAGGCCTTAGTGGGAATATTTGGGTTGGCTTCTGCGATTTGTTTTGCCCTTTCGCCAGAGTCTCTCCCAGAGGCATAGTATGGGAAGATTATAAGATTTGGGTTTTTCCTCAGCTGCCCAAGTAACACGTCGTCTTTTTGACGGACGGGTACTGGCATTAGGAATTGCCCCCAGCCTATCAAATACTGAGATTCGCTGTATACGATCAGGGATCGATACGCGAGATTTGAATTGTTGAGTTGAAATTTCTTTGACTACCTGGATATTTCTCAGGCCTTGAGGAGTATAGCTTGATTTCCTTTTTTTTCCTTTTTTTCTCTTTTTTTTCTTTTTTTTTTTTTTGCCGATGATGGTACTTGAGTTCAATATGTTGAAGGGAAGCATCTTTGACGTTGCTTCTCTTACTGAACACCTTTGCTATATTTGCTTGAGTCTTCTTGAGTTTTTGGGCTTCCTTTTTGGAACCCAAATTTGTTTGAACCTGGGAGAGTGCCGGTTCTTTTGCTTGACATCGGCTTCCTTCTTGGGATCTCCTGATTCTCCTTGAAACCGCCGCAAAATTGAGAAGCGGTTTGAGGTTGGGATTGTAGGAACATACCTATCCCGCAGGGTGATAGGTTGGCTTCCGTCGAGCCGTACCTGCAGACATCTGATCATGATGAATTTGCCGGATCTTGAGGTGGCAGCTGATAGCCTTTTACTTTTATGATTTTATTTTGTCCCTGTTGTAGAGACGGAAAATATGATTTTGAAGGAAATTGCCTGGATTGAACAAGTCCGGATTTGGGCTGACTTAGTTTTTTTCTAAATGGCTTTTTTGGGTTAAAGGTATGGTATTGGAATTTGGTGGAGCCTACCATTGAGGTTTGGTGGCCATGATTTTAGGATTTGAGTTTGGATTTTGGTTTCGGATTCGGATATGTATTGGGTTCAGCCTACCTTGATGGTTTGTGGCTATATCTGGTATTTGGTTTTGACATATTCTGGGATTGCATATGGTTTTGGATTGAATTCAGGTATGTCTGTCTCGATGATTTGTCGGCTATGGATTTGAAATTGCATCTGGATATGGTTTACCTTGATGGCTTATCGGTTATGAATTTGAATTTGGATTTGATATAGCCTACCTTTGTGGTTTGCCGGCTATGGATTTGAAATTGGATTTGGAGATGACTTGCCTTGATGGCTTGTTGGCTATGAACTTGAGTTTGGATTTGGTCTAGCCTACCTTTGTGGCTTACTGGCTATGATTTTGAATTTGGATTTGAGATAGCCTACCTTTATGGTTTACTGGCTATGGTTTGGAATTTAGATTTGAAATAGCCTACCTTAGTGGTTTACTGGCTATGGTTTTGAATTTGATCTGGACATGACTTGCCTTGATGGCTTGTTGGTCATGTGTTTGAGTTTGGATTTGGTATAGCCTACCTTTGTGGTTTACTGGCTATGGTTTTGAATTTGGATTTGAGATAGCCTACCTTTGTGGTTTACTGGCTATGGTTTTGAATTGGATTTGGACATGACTTGCCTTGATGGCTTGTTGGTCATGTGCTTGAGTTTGGATTTTGTATAGCCTACCTTTGTGGTTTACTGGCTATGATTTTGAATTTGGATTTGATATAGCCTACCTTTGTGGTTTACTGGCTATGGTTTGGAATTTGGATTTGAAATAGCCTACCTTTGTGGTTTACTGGCTATAGCTTTGAATTTGGATTTGAGATAGCCTACCTTTGTGGTTTACTGGCTGTGATTTGGAATTTAGATTTGAAATAGCCTACCTTAGTGGTTTACTGGCTATGGTTTTGAATTTGATCTGGACATGACTTGCCTTGATGGCTTGTTGGTCATGTGCTTGAGTTTGGATTTGGTATAGCCTACCTTTGTGGTTTACTGGCTATGGTTTTGAATTTGGATTTGAGATAACCTACCTTTGTGGTTTACTGGCTATGGTTTTGAATTGGATTTGGACATGACTTGCCTTGATGGCTTGTTGGTCATGTGCTTGAGTTTGGATTTGGTATAGCCTACCTTTGTGGTTTACTGGCTATGATTTTGAATTTGGATTTGATATAGCCTACCTTTGTGGTTTACTGGCTATGGTTTGGAATTTGGATTTGAAATAGCCTACCTTTGTGGTTTACTGGCTATGGTTTTGAATTTGGATTTGAGATAGCCTACCTTTGTGGTTTACTGGCTATGATTTGGAATTTGGATTTGAAATAGCCTACCTTTGTGGTTTACTGGCTATGGCTTTGAATTTGGATTTGAGATAGCCTACCTTTGTGGTTTACTGGCTGTGATTTTGAATTTGATTTGGACATGACTTGCCTTGATGGCTTGTTGGCTATGAGCTTGAGTTTGGATATGGTCAAGCCTACCTTTGAGGTTTACTGGTTATGGCTTTGAATTTGGATTTGAGATAGCCTACCTTTGTGGTTTACTGGCTATGGTTTTGAATTGGATTTGGACATGACCTGCCCTGATGGCTTGTTGGTCATGAGCTTGAGTTTGGATTTGGTCTAGCCTACCTTTGTGGTTTACTGGCTATGGTTTTGAATTTGGATTTGAGATAGCCTACATTTGTGGTTTACTGGCTATGGTTTTGAATTGGATTTAGACATGACCTGCCTTGATGGCTTGTTGGTCATGAGCTTGAGTTTGGATTTCGTATAGCCTACCTTTGTGGTTCACTGGCTATGGTTTTGAATTCTGGATTTGGATATAACTTACCTAGGCTCATAGTCAATAAATGTTGTTGGCCGGAGTTAGGTTTATCCCCTTTATTAGCATTATCTTTGGAGAGCATTCGGGTGCCCCCTGTTGATAATAGCAGGACGGCTCTTATGGGTCTTCCTTGTTGACTTGTTGGAGAGAGGCTCTTGAGCAGCATCTTCTTCATAGGCCGGAACCACCCTTAGGGAATAAGGGGATCCGACAATTGCTGGAAAAATCTTCGAATACGATCGGAGTCGCCAGGTAACCGAACCTGGCGTGATTGTTGACGACGAGCGGTCCATAGGTGACAACTCCAATAATTTGAAATTTGCCTTTTTATTTGTACCTTCAAGGGAAAACATCAGAATTAGGGCTTTCATGAAAAATAGATGTATGTCTCATCCTTTTTGCTATGAATGGTGAGAAGAGGTCCCACCGGGCGTGCCAAATGTTGACACGGGATTTTTTTTTTTTATCAATCATCGATTTTGGTTCATTCATTTCAATTTCATTTCATTTCAATTATTCATTTATTCAAGTATTCATTCATTTCGCATATTTTGGATTTTTGTATATGCGGGGCGTGCCAGCCTGTCTAACAGACAGAAGAAAGAGTCCGCGCAATGCGGAGAAAGTATTTTTGGGTGTCCGTAGAACGGACGGGTAGGGTGTTCGTGAAACGGACGGGTGCGCCGTTTTTTTTTTTTTAAATCTGAACTTCTTGAGTCCTGTGTCTGTACTCATCAGGCAATCAGGGTAGCATGTGCTGGACCTCTGTCTCCATCGATCGGAATCGATGTTACATTTACATCGAGTTAAAAGCTCTTGGTATTATTTAACACCAGTTTTAACCCGAATACCATTCATAGCAAGGATGAGAAAATGTGCACTTTTAGAAAATCCTGGTCATGATATTTTCCCCTTTTTATTTCGAACAAAACGGACTTTGACTTGGAAGAAAAAGGATTTGTTCCTTTGAAATATCTTGGCTTAAGTATTTCACTTTGAAATGATATGACTCCCCTTTTTGTGGTTCAAAATATGATTTTTTAAGAAAGGGAACGGGTATATACCCGTAAATCCATTTGAGGCTACTCTTCTCTTCTTTTTTTTTCTTTGACAAAGGAGTATTTTGGTTGGTTGGAAATTTTATTTGGAAAACATGAGGATTTGTTATTATGAACGGGAATATACCCGCAGATTTATTCTGAGCTCAGGACGTATTGTGAATTGGAGTAACACTTCCATATTAGAAGGATTACTGTGCCAATTTGTAATATGAGGTTCTTCACAATATATTTTAGGCGGAGTCCCTGTTGAGGCGGGATTTCTTCTCTCCTCATTTTTGCTCGTATGAAAATGATCTTGGAGATCATATGAATATATCTCCATGAAGGTTTTTGTCAAAATGAGGTTTCTTTCCGAAAACTGTCCATATGGGTATAATTCCTTTTGTGGGCATTCGTATATATTTCTGCTCGAATTTCTGCTTGAGCAGAGTCCTTGTCCCTTTTTATTTGAAATGTATAGATATCAACACAATATTCATGGGTATGTGGATGTATTTCCGGCAGAGTATCCTCATGGAGACGTATTCATATGAACGTGTGGTTATATAAACATGCCCTCGGGAGAACCTTTGCTTAAAGGGAATTTCACCTAAGGGACATATGTGTATATAAACATAAATTTGCAGCTTATGAATATATTCTCGAGCGGCCTCTCTATTTGAGCAGAGTACCCGGTAGAAGGTGCCTCTGCTTGGGCAAAGTCCCTTTTGAGAAATTTATGCATATGAATGCAAATTCGTAGTCATATCAAAATGTCTTGAGGCAGAATCCCCGGGAAATTCCCCTAAGGAACATACATGTGTATAAACACAAATTTGCAATTTATGAATATATTCTCGAACGGCATCTCTGTTTGAGCAGAGTACCCGGTAGAAGGTGCCTCTACGTGGGCAGAGTCCCTTTGGAGAAATATATGCATATGAATGCAAATTTGTGATCATATAAATATGTCCTTGGGCAGAATCTCTGCTTGGGCAAAGCCTCCTCTAAGAAACATATATATATAAACATGAATTCATGATTATACGAACATGAACTTGGAGGGAACTTTTACCTGGGCAGAGTTCTCCCTAAGAAACATACATGCATAGGCACAAATTTGCAATTCTATGGATATATTCTTAGGTAGAGTCTCCACTTGGGCAGAGTTTCCCCTAGGAAACATATACATAAGAACACAAATTTGTGAATATACGAATATGTTCTCAGGCAGAACCTCCGCTTGGGCAGAGTTTTCTCTAAGAAACATATACATATAAACACGAGTTCGTAGTTATATGGATATGTTCTTGAGAAGAGATTTCTCTTGGGCGGGGTCCTTCACAAGGAACATATATGTATAAATACAAATTTGCAATTTTATGTATATGTTCTCGGGCAGAATCTCCGCTTGGGCAGAGTTTCCACTAAGAAACATATACATAAGAACACAAATTTGTGAATATACGAATATGTTCTTGAGCAGAACCTCCGCTTGGGCAGAGTCTCCTCTAAGAAACATAGACATATAAGCACAAAATCCACCATCCCAGAGTCTTGCTCGATGGGCGGGGAGAACATATGCATCTAAATGCGCATACCCATAGAGTCTTGCTCAATATGGAGGCATTTAGAGCACGAGAACAAGGGTATTTAAATACCGTGTATCCATAGAGTCTTGCTCGATATGGATGGTATTTAAACCCCGAAGAATATCTCCCCCACAGAGTCTTGCTCGATGTGGGGGGATGAAGGGGGATAGAAGGGATGTCGATGACGTTTGGAGCCGATTCTCCTCTCTGCGCCTTGCTATCGGGCCAAAGAAGGGCCAATACCTTCGCGCCAAGCAAGGAGATTAAAGGAACAAATGAGAGAGGGAAGGAGAGAATGCTCTTTCTATTCCTTTGGATTTTTTTTTTGACAAGCTCCGCCGGGACCTTCGGGAGCCTCTCTTCATGAAGGGAATAGGGGGCCTTTTATAGGGGAGGCCCCCCTTTACATCGCATGAAGGGGAGAGCCCCAACCGATGGTGACATGGGCTTATGTCACCATCGGTTGGGGCTAACCGATGGTGACATCCTATGATGTCGCCATCGGTTAGCAAGGGCCAACCGATGGTGACATTACCTATGATGTCACCATCGGTTGCCAACCGATGGTGACATATGCATGATGTCACCATCGGTTAGCATTCTAACCGATGATGACATATGCTTGTGTCATCATGATGTCAGGAAAAAATTCTTCTTTTTTTTTATGTCAACAATGACCCAATTACAGGTGAAGATCACAATTTAGCTAGGTTTAGATCAGACTTAGCAAACCTGTAATGAATTTTGGAAAACTGATCCAACAGTATACCAGATCTCAGCAACCTCAATCTTCCCAGTAGATTGGCTAGGTTGGACAAGGATTTTCTAAACTAGTTCTAGGATAAAGCATAAGCCCTTCAAGGTTGGACTAGGTGTTCAATAAATGCTCTTCTTACTTTCTAGCCAGATTGAGTAGACTCATGCTTCAGATCGATTGTTTCCTGTCTCCAAGTATGAAAACCATTTTTTCCTATGCAAATGCGCGGCCACTGTGTGCGTCAATCACATAGATTGTTGACTTGCTCCTGTTGAACAATAAAAGTTGTGGTGGATGTCTACCAGAAGAAATGTTGATGGTCCATTATATAGTGGTCCAACAAACTAGCCAGTTGAGGTCCATTTTTTTTTAGGTAGCCCATTCAAAAGGGTTGCTGAACCTTAAAAGGTGGTTGATAGTTACCGGGAGAAATGGTGAATCCAACAAATTAGTTAGGTAGCCTATCCAAGAGGTCAAGTGAATTATGATTAAAGTGACCCCACGGTTACTTAGATGACAAGACAATCCAGAAATTTCCTTCCAAGGTAAACAAGGAAGCCTGGTCTTCAAGTGGCACCAAGCCCCCCGAACAAGCCAAAGTTCAAGAAAGAACATCTCTCCGCACAAGACATAGCACGAAAAAATCCGGCAGCGCAAGGTCTATAAGACCAAGTACGAAGGACAAGTACAAGAACAAGTTCGTGTCGGAACTCCGAGGCTTTGCAAATTCAATCCTCTGCCAAGCAGAACTCCGGGAGAAGCAAAAACCTCCAACACTTCCGGCAGCATAACACCCTTAAATGGGGAATGGAGGGGCCTATTTATAGGCGAAATTCCCTCCTCCCCCTAACCGATGGTAGAACCATCGGTTAAGGGGGACTCCCCCCCTAACCGATAGTAGCACCATCGGTTAGGGAGGCCCCTAACCGATGGTGACATCACCATGATGTCACCATCGGTTAAGGGGATCCTCCCCCTAACACCATCGGTTAAGGGTCTCCCTTAACCGATGGTGATGTCATGATGACTCACCATCGGTTAAGGGATCCCCTAACCGATGGTGACATCATTTGATGTCACCATCGGTTAAGGGGAGATCCCCCCTAACCAATGGAAGCACCATCGTTAGAGGGGCCCCAATCCATGTGCATGTAAGGGGGGCCTTCCCCTATAAAAGGCCCCTATTCCCCCAAAACAAGTGGTGGCTTCCTGAAGCCCTTGTGCAGTGTTCTTCCCCGAGCCCCCTGCTGCCCAAAATTCCTGAAAAATTTGCAAGAAGCATTTTCTCCTTCTGAATTCTCTTCTCCACTTGTTCCTCCAATCCCCTGCTTGGTGTGAAGGTACTGACCCTTCCCTGGCTCGATGGAAAAGCACGGAAAAACCCGATAAAGAAGGAGAACCGGAGATCGGCTCGATACGACACCGACATCCCCTCTATCCCCCTTCATGCTGAGCTAGCCTCCATGAAGGGCCTCAAAAAATCATATTTGCGGTCCTTGCCCCCACATCGAACAAGACTTTGTGGGGAGATATCCTTTGGGATTTAAATACCATCCATATTGAGCAAGATTCTATGGATACACAGTATTAAATACTCTTGTTCTAGTGCTCTAAATGCCTCCATATTGAGCAAGACTCTATGGTATGCGCATTTAGATGCATATGTTCTCCCCGCCCGACGCCCGTCGAGCAAGACTCCGGGATGGTGAATATTGTGCTTATATGTATATGTTTCTTAGAGGAGACTCTGCCCAAGCGGAGGTTCTGCCCAAGAACATATTCGTATAATCATGAATTTGTGTTCATATGTATATGTTTCTTAGAGGAGACTCTGCCCAAGCAGAGATGCCGCCCAAGAGCATATCCATAGAACCACAAATTTGTGCTTATATGCGTATGTTTCTTAGGGGAAACTCTGCCTAAGCAAAGGTTCTGTCCGAGAGCATATCCATATAATCACAAACTCGTGCTCATATGTATATGTTTTCTCAAGGACACTCTGCCCAAGCGGAGATTCTGCTCGAAAACATACTCATATGTTCACAACTCTGCGCTTATATGTATAAATTTCCTAAAGGAAACTCTGCTCAAGCGGAGACTCTGCCGAAAATACGCCCATATATTTACGAATATTGTGCTTATATGTGTGTATTTCTAAAAGGAAACTCTGCTCAAACGGAGGTCCTGTCGGAAATATATCTGTATACTCACAAAGAGTTGTGCCCATATGGGTATTTTCTTGGGAGAAACTCTGTTTTGACAGAAATCCTGTAGAAAATATATCCATATGTTCCCGAAATTATGTTCATGTGGATATGTCTTCTAAAAAGAAACTCTACCTAAGCAGGGGTTCTGCCCAGAGATATATTCATATGTTCATAATATATGTGTTCATATGATTGTATCTCACGGAGACATCCTGTTTGAAAACCAGGGACTCCCCTCAAAAAGATACTATCATATGCTCATTAAACTCATACCCATATATTGCGTAATAATTCTGCCTATGCGGGAGCGCTGCTGCCCAAATTCTCAGCATATACCAAACCCCGGATAAATTCAGGGGTACACGTTTATTCATACCTCATCCACATAAAATTCTAAAGCAAACAATATGCCCGGTACCAAACAAATCTACAGGTATATTCCCACTCTTCTTCCGAAATCATATTTTGAACCCCAAAAAGGAGCTCTCATCCTCTTCCAAAGTGAAGCTTTCAAAACAGAATATTCCAAGGAATAAATCCTTCTTCCAAATAAAAGATATCCTGTATGATAATATAAAAAGGAGAAAAGGGAAACATCACATTAGAATTTTCTAGAAATGCATATTTTTCTCGACTTTACTATGAATGGTATTCGGGTTAAAACCGATGTCAAAAAACATCAAGGGTTTTTTAACTCGATGTAAACAAAACATCGATTCTGATCGATGGAGACAGAGGTCCAGCACACGCTACCCTAATCGCCTAACAAATAAATCACGCGGAATCTAAAAAGTTCAGATTAAAAACCGCGCACCCCGTCCATTTTTATGGACACCAAATTTTCTCTCTGCACTGCGCGGATTTCTACTTCTGTCTGTTAGACAGGCTGGCACGCCCCGCAAGGCAAAGAAAAGAAAAAGAAATCAATCTAAATCCAACACAAAACACAAACAAAAAAAGGAGAAGAAAGAGAAAACACCACAAACGAACCATACGCCCTGAATTCCCCGTAGATCTTGTTTCTGTGTGTCCACAGCTCCCCATTGACTAGGGCACAAATAATCTTAGGTGCATATTAATCAAGGACTTCTTGCCAGCATGGCCTTCACATTTATCTGGGGAAAACTTGGACCTCTTTATCAGGATTGGTTCGATTGCTTTTCAATAAAAAGATCTTAAATTTTTTGTTCATATTATATATATGGGCCGTGCATATATATAATAATATATATATATATAGAGAGAGAGAGAGGGAGAGAGAGAGAGAGAGTGTGTGTGTGTGCCTTGTCTGGACAGTTTGTGTGGACACCACACCTATCATCTTGACTCTTGGATGTAATCTGACAACTCAGAAAAAGCAACAAAAAAATAAATCAGAACCACCATCACATTGTGTGTGCATGATTAGGTAGTATGTGACTCGGGCCATCCAATCAAATGATCAGATGGCCACCATCTTTGCCCCACACATGCTCCCAGTGTGGAGAATGGTGCAGGCACTAAATGCAAGGAACTTCCATGTGTTTCATGCCCTCTTTGCACTCCACACTGGAGCATTCACAGGGTAAAGGTCAGAGATCTTTTTTTCCATTTGGCCCCTGGATTGAGATCCAAGAGCCTCAGCTAAATCTTCCACTCCATCTAACTAGTTCCAGGTTCGAGTCTCAGGCAACCTATATATAAAATGGAAAAAAGATATATATAAATGCTATAATATGAGTGTGGTAGTTAGATTAGACACTCATGGATGGTACGGTAGCATGAAATGTTTGATATTGACCCAACAGTTAAAAAACCGGAGTAGGTTGGTGCATGTCTCATGCACGGTGGTCGATAAACAATGTAGGAGTTCTTGCACTGCACATGGCTCCCCAACGCATGGATGTAGGTTTTGCCCGAAACAAACATGCCGAAACGTGTCGGTTTCAGCCTAGGGCGACACGAAACCGAACCAGAACTTTAAAATAAATTATTTTATTGGTTTCGGGCAAAACCCAAAACTGGTTTCGCCACGAACTCCCCTTTTAGGGGAGTTCGCGTCTCGTGACACCCTCAGATGGAAGGTTTTGTGCAAAGGAGAAAGGGGGGTAGTGCCGCAGGGGGGCTGTTTTCGGCTTTGGTGGGAGGGGGGATTTCGCTGCCGGAGGTGGGAGGAGGGGGTTTTCTTTACTTCTTTCATAGATATGCAACTTACAAGTAAGTTTAGTGAGAGATTACGGCACTATAAGTCAATGAGTGTTCACCCCTTTTTATATTGGAGATTAGGGCACTATAAGTCAAGGCATGGTTTGGCGTGGCGGATCGAATCGGTCCGATTCGGCCGAATCGGATCGAATCAGGAGAAACCCGATTCTCCCGATTCTCATCGAATCAGACCGATTCTCATCCGATTCCCATGCGAATTGGCCCGATTCAGGCGAATCGTGGCGGATCAGGAAAACCTGATTCGCCCTGATTCCCCGATGCGGCGAACCTTGAGTCAAGGTACAAGGACAACAGTACCCCTGTTATAAACAAAAAATTTCTTTCCGAGGGCTCCGCCTCCTGAAACTCGCAAGGGGCGCTGCCCCCTTGACCCCCGCGACCTGACCGGGCAGGTCGATCCGCATGCGAGGGTGCACATTTGAGAGTTCGGGCTCCACACTCCAACAATAAGTACATATGTTTGACTATTTTAGATTCTAAGCATGCTCCTAATTGTCTTTTATGTCATTCTACTTACAAATTTTTATGCTTGATTTTCTTATTGTAGGACCATGGCTAGAGCTAAAGGCGGGGTGGGCTCATATCACCTTAGTTGATGCTAGGAAAAAAAAGTAAAATGCTATTATCGTGGGAAAGAGATATATGGAGGAATTACTAGAAGCAAATAGCATCTGGCAGGGAAAAGAGGAGAGGTCAAACAATGTGACATAGCTCCCCGAGAGGTGAGGAAGGAGATGCACCAATGTCTTATGGGCCAGAGAGAGAGTAGGCAAAGAATGGCTGAAAATGAAGCTGAAATAAGTGAGGAGCTTTCAGGAAGATTGAGTACAAGGGGTAGGAGGGATGATGATGTTGAGCCCGGCTATGAGGATTCAGATCCTGAGCTGACAGAGGCAGTAAAGCGTGAGCGTGCAGCTCAATTGAGGGAAAAAAGCACCTACAAGAGGATCAGGCAGTAGGGGCAGTACATGTGCAGCCCCACAGAGAGCAGGCCCCATGAACAGCTATATATTTAGAAGGCAAAGTTCAACACAACCCAAAATCAAGCAAGCATTGAGAGGGGTCAAGAAATCAGCAGAATCTGCAGGGTACGCATTTAAAAGTATTTGCAAGTGGTTCTTTCATGTAGGTGTGCCTGCCCATGCAGCTCAATCAGAGTACTTTCAACTTATCCTTGATGTTGTAACAGATGTTGGGCTTGGTTTCAAGGCTACGTCACGTCATGACATATACGGAAGTGGCCTTGAGGGGGAGGTTGAGAAGCTCCATCAGTGGGTTGAAAGCTTCAAGCATATATGGATGGAGAGAGGTTACACTATTATGTGTGATGGTTGAACTGGTACCACGAAAAAGTCTATGATTAACTTTCTTGTTTATTCCATTGAAGGTATAATTTTTTTAAAAACTATTAATGCATCAAAGTATGAGAAGAATACAAACTACTTGTTTTATTTGATGGATGAGATGGCGGCAGAAATTGGAGAGGAAAATGTCGTGCAGGTAGTTACTGATAATGAGCCAGTTATAAGGCTGCAAGCAAAAGTTGATGCAAAAAAGACAACACTTGTATTGACTTCCATGTGCAGCACATTGCATTGACCTGATACTTGAGGATATCGGAAAGGATAAAAATGTGAAGATCACAATTGAGAGGGCACAAGCGGTGACACGGTACATATTCCCAGGATCCCTAACATGTTCAGGGAGCTAGCAAGTGGAGGCCGAGACATCATTCATGCAGGGCTAACAAGATTTGCTTCTAATTTTATTTCTTTGGAGTCATTGCATAAATTTAAGAATGAGCTGAAGTCTTTCATGTATGACAAGACCCTACGAGCATGTATAGACAAAAGCAATGTTGAAAGTTAGATGGATTATTTGAATGCTGCTATGTTTATAGAAGACAAACAATTCTTGGTCAGGGTAGCACGTTATTTAAAAGTTGTCATTTCCTCTTGTAAAGGTGCTTAGAATGGCGGATGGCGATGATAAGAATGACATGGGATATTTGTACGAGGCCATGGACCGTGCAAAGATGGAGTTGCGACAGTCCCTACCCAGAGACTATAAAAAGTGGTGGAAAATTATTGATCACACATGAGAGAACACTTTACATTATGATTTGCATGCAGTTGGTGAGTGATGAATTATTTCATTATCTATTTCCTATTGGAGTATCTACATCTTACATTCACTTCATTATACATAAATGCAGGCTATTATCTCAATCCTCGATTGATGTATGTTGATAATGCACATGTTGATAGTGAGGTGCTTCAAGGCACCTTAAATGTCATTGGTCGTTTATCTATGACACCAGAGAAAAGGTTGGAGGCCGAGCTTCAGGTTGGTCTTCACTCTTTTTATACATATTGTAATTGAGAACTTTTGCGAAGAAGTCCATGATGTTAAACTAAAAGTTTCTTCTTATAATTGGATGCATATAGAATGAGGACCGAGACATATTCTGACTCTCAATTACAATATGTTGTAGGAAGAGTCAGTCTAGGTATACAATATTTGCCCAGTACATATACATATATTATGATGAGTAGATCTCTGTGAAATCTATCTAACATTCATTTTATTTATGATTGGTTGACAACTGAATGGTGGGTTATGGGCTAGAACAGAGATTTGGGTAATAATGCATTGGTTGTTATTGCTATTTGGATGCTTAGTCAAACAACATCAACTAGCCAATGTGAAAGGAATTGGAGTACGTTCAGCCTTATACACTCAAAGGTTCACAATCGACTGAAGGCAGAACGATTAGAGAAATTAGTTTCCTGTCATTACAATATGAGATTGAGGATAAAAAACACGAGACTAGGACATCAGTTGAGGGACAAATATCATGCAGATGATACAGCTGGACAAATTGATGTGGATGCCTTATTTGATGATGATAATCCCTTACGATCTTAGGTTGAGGTATGAGAGGACATTGATGACCCTGTTTGTGATCCGACTGATACAACGTGGGCAGAAGGAATATTAGATGGAGATGAAACAAGGGATCCAGAATTCAAAGTACCAGCAAAAAGGCCAAGAGAATCATCATCAAAAGGAAAGCAGCCTGAAATTATCGAGGACATCAAGGAGCAGCTTGAGCCAGCTCGATATTCAGAATCAGATAGCAGGCCAATCACTCCTAGAATGGTGAAGCCACCTCCATCATTAAGGAGAACTGTATCAGGGGTATATATGACTGAGAGGGCTAGTGTTGCTGCTCGAGATGACCTGGCAATTGAGAAGATGAGGCAAATTTATATGAGAGGAACGCCAAGAGGTAAAGGACTCCATACAAAGGTACAAGAATGATGACCACCTCAAGTGAAAAGAAGAGTCAAAGACTGCAAGAAGGCGTATTTTGTTATACTTCTAAAGATAATCATGATGATCCTAGTGCAACTGCACGTGCTACTACTGGAGGTGACATATATAGTTATATACACAGTCACAAGGTGATTATGAACATGATTCCAGGGTGACTACTATGGACATGATTCACCGGGCCATGGATGGCAAAGTCGGCCGATCCGGATCGGAATCGGCCTATGGCGACCCGATTTGGGGGGGGGGAACGACGACCCACCCACCATGTAAGGTGGGATCGGGGTGGATCGAGCAGAATCAGATGGAATCAGACTAAATCGGGCCGATCCAGTCTGACTCCATCTGCTTTAGCCCGATTCCCTCAACTTACCTTAGCCACGTCTTAAGTAAATGTTATATTTGTAGTTTCATTTACTTAAGATATTACATGTAAATAAAAAAGTACCCCCCATTTGAATCCAATAAAAATATCAGAAAAATCATATCTCTACAAATAAAAAGTCAACTCTCCCATCCAAGAAAAAATCGCGATTTCGGTGGTTCCATCAAAATAGCAACTTTCTAATCTTTCATTTGGCATATCTAAATTTCATTCAAATAACCCATAGAATACTAAAAATCTAAAGTCTGGTAAAAAAAGTCAACGTGCATATGACTTCCCAAATGAGCCACTCTCCTACTGACAGCACTAGTCGCTTGAGACCTCTCAAGATTTGGTCAAACCTAAGCTATTATCACCTAAACTCGAGAGAATTTTCACTTTTATTGAAAAGAAACTAAAAGTGACAATTCTCAAGAAATCGCGATTTTCTTCTTGGATGGGAGAGTTGACTTTTTATTGTAAGAGATGATTTTTCTGATATTTTTATTGGATTCAAATGGGGTACTTCTTTTTTTACATGTAATATCTTAAGTAATGAAACTACAAATATAACATTACTTAAATGATGTTCAGGTAAATAAGGTATCATAAATATCGTTGCTTTGTATTGTAATATGAATATATGTGCAACTAGACTATGGATATACCCAAAATGTTCTATTATTATATGTTTTTTAAGAATTTTTTCTGATTTTTTTACAATTTTTTTTTCATTTTTTAACTTGGCCGATCCAAACTCCAATGGAGTCAAGCGGATCCTCCGATCCGACCCGACTCGGGTCGGGGTCGGCTGGGTCCGACCCAGCACCCCGACCCGACTATGCCATCCATGATAGGGGCAGTATGGACAGGATTCACAGGGGCACTATGGACATGACTTATAGGAGCAGTATGGACATCATTTAGGTTATGGTCACTATCCTCATGAACCTGAATTCCAATTTCAACCACTTCCAACCAGTAGCAGTTATGGCTCAGTATCCTCTTCTCACACTCGGGGTTCTTCTCCTTATTCTGATTTTGGATTCCAATCAACCCAACAACCATTCACTCCAAGAGGGATCCAAAGAGGGATGAATGATTTGACTGCATCTTTGTTTGGTTATAGTGAATATTCTGAGTATAAGAACCCTCTTAAGGTTTCAAGGACAGCAGCCATACGATGAAGGAGAAGGTTCTTCTGCTATTATCCATCCTAGTGCATGTAATGTTTAGGTACGAATTTAATTTCTGCAGTATTTTATTGTGTTTGTAATATTTATGGCAGTGCAAGAGTACAAGATCACTCCATGTTTATTGTTTAACTTTTTAATATGCATCTAATATTCTATTAACATGTGACACATATATCTATCATTTAATCCATTTTTTTTCAATCTTATATGCATGTCCAATGTCCACTAGTTTTTTTTTGTGTTGTGATGAATTTTTATATTTTTCAGATTTGTTTAAGTTTTAGACATTTTACTGCATTTTTTGTGGTCTCTTATAAGTTTCGGTTGGTTTCAGACACACACGAAACCGAAACTGAAACCGAAACCGACTCCCTCATCCTTGCCCCAATGTGAACACACAAGAAAACCCAGCAGCTGGGTCATGATACAGATGATGGGTGGACACCTATTTAACTGCCTGCAAATTCAGAGTCTGTGCATGCATGGATTACTTGTCCTCAGAATCAGATGAGATCCCACTGCCAGCCAAAGAACAGCCTGGCAACAGCAACTGTGATGTACTGTAGCATACATGTATACATACATTTATCAACACACACACACACACGCAATACATATATAATGGTAACGTAGGCAGATCGAATGTGACCCCACCATGGCACCATCTGATCTCAATCCATCATATTTCAAGGAAAAGAAAATTTTAAAGCTCCAAAGTGAAATGCACACTGGGGCAAGCCAAAGGGTGAAAGAGCAAGAAGAATCACCCATCCTTCATCCACATGCACCTTGTGCTGCATTTTTCCTATCTTAAGCGTACAAAGTAAGCATATATATGATAAAGATGGTTGAATGCAATGTTAAACAACTGTTTGACAAAGAAATGCCCAAGCAAACTATTTCCAGCCATGTCATTGCATGTTTATAGCAGTGAATGGACTTGCGAATTCATCTGTACCTTTCCTGTCAGATTTTCAAACTCAAGTAACTGCTCCACAATAATTTCAAGAATATGCTGATTTTTCAGAAGCATTTCCTTTGCCTTGTCATATGCCAAATTGTACATCTGAAAAGGAAATTCTACATTTAAAAATTATTACATCACAGAAACACAAGCAGTTTAGCAGTACACCCATGCATGAAGAGGGAGTCCAAAGTTATTGACCTTTTCAACCTTAGCTGCCATCTCAAATTCATGATTGTTACCCATACTCAAGGTAGTAGCCTGTACAGAAGAACATTAGAGGATAAACACAAAGGATTAGAAGTGGTGAATTGTTGGCTTATCCTAGACTTCACAAACAGGGATGGTGATGACAACTAGTCCATTTACCAATACTGCAATTAATTTAAACAGGTCATGATTATCCAGAAAGAAAAAAATGCTAGACAGTAAGATATAACTAATATCGAAAATCCTACATAACAGCTTTTCCAAATCCCCATACCTTCAAAAAGGTGTTATGCATAAGGACCGGTTAGAACTGTGCCAAGAAGAAGCTGCTCAATAACTTTTTCAAGCTCTGATTTCAAGCAAATAACTACATTCCAAAGACCCGCTCAGCCCTACCACCCTTGTATCTACATCCCCACCCTCAGAAAAAAAAAAAAAAACAGAACAACACAACCCATGCTCCTTACCCATTATAGCAAATGGAAAGCATTGATCTGATGAGGTATATCCATCAACATAGTATTCCATTTTCTAATGTCATCACCACAATGTCAAAAACCCCTTCATGAATTGTGATACAAGGGCATAAAAGTAATAAAGGAAACTTCTGCTGAACATGATTTGCAATCTCTGGAAAATCTCCCGAGATCTCTCAGGATTCTCTGCCTCTCCAGCTTGCTGATATTCGAGATGCCCGCAATACCTGATGCCAAGATCTTTCGAGATTATCTATCTCTCCAGATTGCCGATATCCAAGATGTTGGAGACATCTGATGCCGACATCTCTCAAGATTCTCTATCTCTTTCAAGCCTGAGGGTTTTGAAACCCATCTCTTCACTCCCCAACCATCACACAGATGTGGTTGCCATTAAAATGCGCCTTTCATTGAGAGGAAGGCTCCTGGCCATGGTTAATCTGTCCACTGCAAGCCTTATAGGCAACCTTTTCTTAAGTCTTCTTACATTGCTTTCTCATGTTGAGTGGTTAAATAAATGAGACTACATATTGTCCCTCAAAATGTATATGTTTAATATAGTCTTTGTTAGTGTTCCTGGTCTTCTGATATTTATGCGAGATTTCTCCAATGTCTCTTCTCTAGAATCTCTACGACCCTCTCAAGATTAAACCACGATCCAATATGACATTTTTCGTTTCTGATTGTTTAATTCCCCTTAACTCTTGTTAATGCTTTAGCTTTATTCACATATTCTACTACTCAATTCCTGCTTTCCTATAAATTCCAGCTTATTTTCTTAGTTCTTGTTTAAAAATTTCGGATATGAACTTATAAAACTTAAAAGTCCTGCTGAATTGTTGCTGTTAATTCTTGTGATGTTGTAACAGGTACTAATGATGGCTATCATGCATCCAATTATTTGTTTTTCTTAAAAATGATCTTCTTGCTAGCACATAGGAGATATATATGTGTATGTAATTTTTTTTGCATCCCAATATCCTGAATTCAGTTTCCCACGATTTTACAGAGATCTCTTCTGTCTGACCCCGCCGAGCCCAAGATGAAGTTGAGATGCGATACAGAAAACCTTGTTGCTGAAATCATTATAATCAATACCTGTATTTATTTAACCACGGTTTTCTAATGAAGTGCAGACTGCACAAGAAACAGCACAAACAAATAATATTCTTCTAACACCAAGATAGATTATTACCGCATTGTTGCAAAAGTAAATTGTAGGGCTATCATCAGGACCCCATCCATATTGAATCACCATTCGTGTAGCTATCTGAAATGGAAACCAAGATGCACAAAAACAGATTAAGATGCATAAGAAAAAAATGCTACAAGATCTTCAAATCACTATGGAAACACTGTCGAAGAATATTTACCTCTTGCGCCTGCTTGAGTTCTGATGCAGATAAAAGATTTTCTTCCCCAAAAGGAAGTAGCAAGTGAGATGCAATGTATGAACCAAAGCAAAACACTAGCTTTTTCTCAAGGTATGATCTTGTTTCCACATTTCCATTTATGGACCCTTCATTCCTCGCCTTCGTAATTTTTGTACACCCAATTCCCTGACATAAACCAGGCAAAGAAGTCAGTCACCAAACAAAAACATTAGATTGAAGCTCATGGAGTTACAGGAATAAGAACAGGATTCAGCTTTCAGAGGCATGGAAGCTCCTGGAGAAGCCAATTCTCACGTTACAAAACAAGCCTAGAAGGAAAACCATGCCTGTCTCAACCTTGGTGTACTTGGCAATATTCTGATATGATGTACTGCAAGTGAAGCAGAAATGATTATTGTCCTCTTGTGATGAAGGGAGCAAAGGAAAAAAAAAATTGAGGGCACAAGTCTCACCTATAGTGTCTATAATATATATATACACTAGTAGTTTAGTGCAAAAAACCCAGAGGAGGACTAAGGCCAGCAGCCACATTCCTATTCTTAGGAGGGTACAAAAGATAAAAATGGGGAAAAGGGAAACAATATACACAGGCAATCCAGCTATCCAGCTCGTAGACAGGGGCACTTCTCTCCTAACACCCCCCCCCCCCACCCCCACCCCAAAAAAAAAAAACTCACTGGGTACCATACATTCAGAGTTGGCAATGAGCTCCTGGAGAAGACAATTCAGCTTTCAGAGGCATGGAAGCTGCTGGAGAAGACAATTCTCACATTACAAAACAAGCCTAGAAGGAAAACTATGCCTGTCTCAACCTTGGTGTACTTGGAATATTCTGATATGATGTACTGCAAGTGAAGCTGAGATGATTATTTTCCTCTTGTGATGAAGAGAGCAAAGGGAAAAAAAATTTGAGGGTACAAGCCACTCGTATAGTTTCTAATATATACACTAGTAGTGTAGTGCAAAAGACCCAAAGGAGGACTAAGGCCAGCGGCCACATTCCTATTCTTAGGAGGGTACAAAAGATAAAAATGGGAGAAATATACACAAGGCAATCCAGCTCGTAGACAGGGGTGCTTCTCTCCTAGCACCCCCCCCCACCCAAAAAAAAAAAAAATCTCACTGGGTACCATACATTCAGAGTTGGCAATGATAATCAGGTTGCTATTCATATCGCAAGCAATCCTGTGTTGCATGAGTATACAAAACATATAGAGGTTGATTGTCATTTTTGTTTGAGAATTGAGATGCAATTATGTCCCAGAAGATTAGTACCTCATTCATTCCTATTGAGGATCAAATTGCAGCTCTCTATACAAATCGCTTGGAGCTGGTCAGTTTGGTGTTTTTTGTAGCAAGCTGGGCATGTGTGACATATATGCTCCAGTTTGAGGGGGAGTATTAGAATATTTGTATCTTTGAGGGTTTTTTTGTTATTATGTCATTATTGTGTACCTAGGTTATAAGTTGTCCCAGGTATATGTACGTGGGGTTTTTTTTCCCATTCTGAATCAAGAATATTGGAAACTACTATTCAACAAGCCAAGTGACCTTCAGGTTTTGGGTACCCATTGACAGCCCTAATTTTTAACTATTAATCATAGGCTTATATGGGCATGTATTCCATTGTCAGTTCAGTCTGATCCCAATCCAATCAAAACAACCAAGTGAGCTGAATAACTAGAAATCAGGCCGATCATGGAATGGGCTGAATAAAGAAACATTAAATTTTGCTTACAATTAAGGGGGAAATCAGGATTTTTTTTTTTTGGGGGGGGGATGGGAATTTTTTATGGCAACTGGAGAAATCTTAGAGATGATTACAGCAGTAATAGTACATGTATTTACATCATAAAAAGCAATAATGAATGGATTCCAACAAATGGCAATGTGGATCTGCAGGCACTGGCTGTGATGCAGGACAGAAACCACCACCCAGGCCCCCCTGCCCCACCCTGATCCGGAACCTTTTTTTCACCACGTGGATCAGCTGAAAAGATCGGAATCAGCCTGGGATTAGCCAATTCATGTGATTTTTGCCAGATTTGGTTTGACTCAAGCCAATCTGACCAATTTGACCAATATTTTTTTAGGATTTAGCCCCCTGATTCAGATGGCAAATGACGGAGAAATGTCCTGCCATATTCAGGTTTGAATTACATTATTTGAGATATCCCTCTGCTTTTTAGATAATTAGAGCCCATACATAAGTTTGTTCAGCTTCACTCCCAGAAAACAAGTTATATGCTTAGCACAGGTATTAACAGGTGATGCAGTAGTTCCCCTGATTTTGTCAGCATCAGTTTCAGAAATTTTTTAGACAGTTCAAAAAGTTTATATGAATAGCGCAACAGAGGAGATTGATACACATGGAAAAGAGAGCAAACCCACATAATGCAAGAAAGGTAAAGATGATATGAATAATAAACGGGATAGAAAACTGACCTCCCATGAAGATGGCTCCAGCCAAATGTTATCAACCACGTCAAAGTTTGGTAGAAGAAGGGCAATCAAACCACGTCCAGCCGCCCACACAGCATGTGGAAATTTGGCTTCCCTTGTCCACTTAAAGAAAGACATTTACAACTTGTCAGTTCACCAAACCTTATTATCCAATAGAGTTAAATAAAGTCACTATAGTACAATCAAATGCTCAACAGCAGAATCAAAGAAAGCTGAAATATTGAACCATCAGTAACAGTGATAACCCACCCTCTCTTTGTTTCCACATCATTCAAAAACTCATCAAATGAAGATAAAGAATGCTGCAATTACACCAACCAAAAAATAATGCTGCATAAAAATTTAAACATCAAAATTATCAATTAGAATGGCAGCTGTTTCATTCCTGATTTAACTTTAAGGTCTCAATATTTTCCCAGAGGGATACCCATGTCATTTCCAAGGTCACATCATCTGTTATCGAAGAGATTGGATTCTTCTACAGAAGCAAGGTTAAGGATTATAAGATATCTAAGACTAGACAAGTTGGATCATGTAACATTGGCAAAAGAATTTTGACACGAGCAAAAACGGGGATCATATGAAGAAAAAGGAAGGAGAACATGCAAGACCAAAAGCAAACTTGCAAAAAAAAACATGGTAAGAGAAAGGTGGCAATGGCACAGATACTTTTCGATGGTACAGAAAATGCTATAAATGTGACAAAGCAGCATTTATTTCCAATATTTTGTGTCTCACTTTTCTATTTTTGGCATTGAGAATTGACAGCAGCTATATAGGACACGTATCATTATCTTACCATTACCATTATCCTTACCATTACCCTAGTACAAGTTGAATGACAGCTGTACAAGGCTCCCAAGAGGGGTATGCCGTTCACACCATCTAAGTTTGTCTACTTCTCCTTTTCTGATTCCTTTGTCATGGTATCAGAGCCACTGTAGTGCAGCACCCCTGTTGACACCAAAAAATTGACAACAAAAGAGAAAAACCTGGCCGGGACACCCCCCGCGGGGGTGTTTGAGCGCAAACACCACCCCCCGCGGGGTGGTGCTGCGCGGGACACCCCCTGCGGGGGTGTGTGCTGTGCGGACACCCCCGCAGGGGTGTTTCCTCGTGTGGACACCCCCTGCGGGGGTGCGCTGCGCGCGCGGACACCCCCAGGGGGTGCTCCACAGCCCCTGTCCCAGCCACTGCACCCCGCCCAAAGCCCCAAAGGGGGCTGCAGCACCCCTTGGCCCCTCAAACCCCTATAAATAGGGGGTAAGGGCCATGAAGAGGGGAAGCTTTTTCCTGAAGACATTTTTCTGCAGACTTTTTCCTGCTGGTTTTTAGGGCTGGGAGATGAAGTCCCCCTCCTTTGGTGGGGGAGAAAAATGCTTGTTCTTCATATGAAGACCCCCGTATGGGTCCAAATTTGTGTAAACTTACACAAAAACCCCATGAAGAGATAAAGTTTGTGTATGTGTGTATAAAAGTACACATATGTCTTGCTGCCCGAAAAATTGCAGAAATACCCTGCTGTTCCAGAAAATTACAGGAATACCCCTGTTGTCCGAAAAATTGCGGATACGTACCTGTGGCGGGAAAAATGGCGGAAATAGCCCGACGGTTCGTGCCTTTTGTCCAACTCGGTGGAGCGGGACCCACGCTACTTCTATGAAGCGTCGTGCGCTCTCCTAGGTGTGACTTAAAGTCGACCACATTGAGAATTCTCGAAAATGCCAACAAATGGTGGAGAAGTCCAAGCAAGCCGTTAATGGCAGGAGTATCCGGAAAAGTCAATGTGGTCGACTTAACTCTTTGCTAGACCTCGGGCTCTTGCAGTATTTTGATGAGAGCCGCTCTTAACTCTTTGCTCCAAGCGATAGCGTCCCATATGGTGACGTTAGTTGGGAACCGCTTCATGTGCTGTATGATTTTGCGGTCGGCCCGGGCACGGAGTTGCTCCAATGGTGGGACCATGTCCGCAAAAGGTTTTATCGGCTGCCCGAATTGGTTAGTCCGCCTTGCCCCTGGTTGTTCGTTCGGCTCTTCTTCGAACAAAGGGGTTAGGAGACCCTCTTCCGGGGCGAGACTTTCATCTTGGCCGCCCTTGGATGCATGGAAGGAAGAATCGCCGGGATCGAGCCAGAATCGCTCGATCCCGGATCAGATCGACCCCCCAAGGACCGATTCCCCCTTGAAGCCCCCCAAAACCCCACATTTCCGGCTGGATCGACCCAACTCAGTAGGATCTGAGTTGGATCGCTCGAGTCGAACCGGGATCGATCGATCCCGGCTCGATTCAGTCGATCCAGACTGATCCAGGTCGATTCCCTCAGGCTACCTTCAGATCCTCTTCAGGCAGGGTTGTCAGGATCTCTCTATTTACCTGAATATCATTTAAGTAAATGTTAGTATTTGTAGTTTCATTTACTTAAGATATTACATGTAAATAAGGAAGTGCCCCCCATTTGCATCTAATAAAAATATCAAAAAAATCATATCTCTTACCAATAAAAAGTCAACTCTCCCATCGAAGAAGAAAATCGCGATTTTGTGATTTTAGCGAAATGCTAACTTTCTAATCTCTCGTAATTTAGTTTATCTAAAATTTGATAATTCAAATAAACCACATGGAACACTAAAAATTCAAAGTCCGGTAAAAAAAGTCAAACATGCATGTGACTTCTCCAATGGAGCCACTCTCCTACTGACAGCACTTAGTCTACTTGAGACCTCTCAGGATTTGGTCAAACTTAAGTTATCATCATCCAAACCTCTTAGAATTTGGTCAAATTGAGCTACCATCACCCAACTCATGACACTCATGAGTTTGGGTGATGATAGCTTAGTTTGACCAAATCCTAAGAGGTCTCAAGTAGACTTAGTGCTGTCAGTAAGAGAGCGGCTTCTTAGAGAAGTCATATGCACGTTTGATTTTTTTTGTTGGACTTTAGATTTTTAGTATTTTATTAGACTTATTTGAATTATAAAATTTTAAATATGTCAAATTATGAGAGATTAGAAAGTTGCTACTTTGATAAAATCACAAAAATTGCGATTTTCTTCTTGGATGGGAGAGTTGACTTTTTATTAGTAAGAGATGTGATTTTTTTAATATTTTTATTGGATTCAAATGGGGGATATTTCCTTATTTACATGTAATATCTTAAATAAATGAAACTACAAATTTTAACATTTACTTAAATGGTATTTAGGTTAATAATACACCAAGTCTTTAATATTTTATACTTTTCTTGTATTATTATAGTAGTAATAATACACAAAATCTTATGTTTCATATATTATGAATGCATGTATGATTGGTTTTTTATGCAAATATTAGTTCTTTCAATTTATCAGATTTTCCCTCATTTTTGCTGTTTTTTTCTATTTTTTCCTGAATTTTCCTGAATTTTTTCCCCAAAAAACATTTTATAAACTGGCCGATCCAGGATCGGCCAGACTTCCCTTGGATCCATGGGATCTTGCGATCCGATCCGATCCAGGATCGGATCGAGCCTGGTCGATCCCGATCCCGATTCCGATCCTGCCTTCCATGCTTGGATGGAGCGGGTCGGTCGGCTGGCCTGGCGACTTTCAAGCAAGGGAGTTCGCTTATGATCTCCTCCTGCTCTTCTTCTTCCTCGTCAAACGGGTCGAAGACGAAGGAGTTGACTCGTACTTCCACTTCAGGGACGGGCTGGGGCTCCTCTCCCCGGAAGATGATAGTTTTGCTGAGGTCGGGCAAGCCGGGCTTTTCGCCGAGTGACGGGGCGAGCTTCTTTCCTCGTCCGCGGCACTTTCCTCTACCTCGGTTGCGGCGCCGATATGTTGCCACAGGAGGCGTGTCAGCCGGTGACTGCAAGCTTGCAGGCGGTGGTATTGACACCATGTTGCACGAGAAGTCCTTCAATTCTTCCAGCTTCTCGACAGTGATTTCATCCTCCTTATAGAAGATGGCCAGTTCTTCGGGCAGAGGCAGCTTCTCGCCTTCTTGAGCCCTTTGTAGCATTTGGTGGAGCCAGCTTTTGAGCCTTGTTTTGCGCTCCATTTCTTCCCACGGGATGTATATGTCCAAAGGGACTCCCCAGGTGGGCTCGGAGGGGATATATTCCTCCAATTCATCAATGAGCTTTTGTAGCTTCTAGAGCGGAGTCAGCTCCGCAGGGGCCGCCATGGCCGCTGCTTGCTCAGCTCGCTCCTTCAGGCGTCTTTTCATGTTCTTTTGCCTGTTCTTCTCTTGTTTCAGGGCCCGCATCATTTCAAGCGGCGTGAGCTCCTTTGCTGGTTTGGATGCCCAAGAGGCGTCCTTTCGGGCGGGGCAGCTGTGCGACCCTCCCCTTTTTGGGAACGCCAGTGAGGGGCGCATTCTGGAGGCCACGGTGGTCCAGCCAGCTTCATCTTACTGGTGTTAGAAAGTAGAATCGATTGCCTGCTCGATTATTTCGGGCGGCAATTCTTGGAATTCGGCCCAGTAGGGGCTTGCCTCTTGGGTGGCCGGCTCCATCGCTGGCTGCTTGCCCCTGCGGTCTTTATCTTGCCGCTTGAGTATTTGCGGAGGCGAATTTTCGAAGCGCCGCCCCCTACTCCTATTTTCCAGAGTTTGTCCATAGGGAGGGGAGACTTGATGTTGTCGAGACCCCTTCTTTCGCCGAGGGGGTTGCTGCTGGGCTTCTTCCTTGGCCTCAGACTGGATTATTGGATTGCCCTCCGAGTCGATCTTTCCCTTCTGGATGAGGGACTTGACCAAGTCTCGGACAATCGAACACATATCCGTAGGATGCAGCAACATGGCATGGTATTTACAATACATAGGGTGGTTTATTTCCCTTTCTGTGTATGTCGGTGGCGGCTTATGTGCCTTCACACAGCCTTGCTGCAAGAGTTTTTCGAAGATTTCCCCAGTATTTGCGGTCGCAAAGGGATTCGGGGAGACTCGCCACCTGGGGTACCATATGGCAGGGGCCTCGTCAGAGGAGCCAACTTCTGTCATATCCGGATCCTCTTGATTGTATCTTGAGATGGGCTGCTCCTTTAGGGATATGTTCCCGAATTGCTGTTCCAAGCTCGGGCCTCCAACGTTGGCTGTGGATCGCATCGGCGGTATGAGCTATCCTCGTTCATCAGCTTCGGGGGCTTTGAGGTTCTTGAAGCGCATGTGACTGCTTTCCTCAAATTCCCGCTGGGCTGCTTCCCTGGCTCTCATCAGGACCATGGAATTGCCTTCCGAGTCGATGCTCCCCTTCTGGATAAGGGACTCGATCCAATCCCGGACATCAGGGCACCTGTCCGTAGGGTGCAGCAGCATGGCGTGATATCGACAGTACATGGGGTGATTTAACTCCCTTTCAGTGTACGTCGGTGGTGGTATGTGGGCCATCACGACATCCTGCTGTAGAAGCTTTTCGAAGATCTCCCCAATACTTTCGATCGCCAAGCGACTCTGGTAGGGAATTCGCCCTCCCGAGCACCACCAGGTGGGAGCCTCGCCAGATGAGCCGGCTTCTGTCGTATCCGGGTATGGGAAAGTAAAAGCCACCGGTGTATAGATTTCCGGCGGGTCAATGACGTTGGTTGTGTGAGTGACAACGTCGGGTGAATGATCCGTCCATTCACGAATGTGAGGCTGTGGCGGGTCGACACGGGCGTTGCCCAAGTCGATGATCCCTTGGTTGACCCATACTTCAACCTTATCTTTAAAGACGTAATAGTCCTCTAAAGCATGCCCTGCATCTTGATGGTATATGCAGTAGTTTGGCGGGACACTTGTTGGCGGCTGGCAGCCTAATAATCCTGCTCGCAGGCAGGTACGGTAGAGTGCCAGTGTCCGATGGCGCGGGAAGGAATATAATCTTCTGACGATTTCATCATCAGACGGATTTGAAGACTCCTTCGAGATCCACCCCCCGCAGGGGGGGCGCGTCTGGGGCGCAGATGTGCTTACAGGCACCTGGAGTCCTTGCTGGAGGGCCGCCAAACTTTCTTGCATGGTCCTTAGGTACGTCAGCGTTTGGCGCTGACCGTGCCGCAACGATTGAACCTGTCTTTCCAGGTTTTGCACTGTCTCCGACCATGTTCTGTGCTCCGAAGCGGAGGGATGATCCCTTTCCCACCCGTTTGTGGAATGAGCGTCCCATGGATTTGCCTCAGGGTCTTCTGGTTCAGGAGCCGCCGTATTGACGTGAATGACATTGGCCGATTGATTTGACTGATCCCAAGCGTGGGGCAGTGGAGGATCGACCAAATGTTCACGCATGGTGATGAGGCGACTCTGGATCAGCTTCTGTACTTCATTTTTGAAGACATAGTAGTCTTCAATAGAGTGCCCCAGTATGCGGTGGTAGAGACAGTAATTCGGCTCGTCCACCTTGTCCGCTTCGCTCAGTCTTCTCAGTCCCGGAAGCGTGAGCAGATCATTCTTCATGCACAGCTTGAAGAGCATCTTCGTATGGTCCGTTTTGAAGGAATACGGCGTGCTCATACGCTGTGGCAGTGAAGTCGGGGGCGATCTCTCTGCCACCTTCTTGCTTGGAGCACCCGAGGCCATGACCTTCTTCCCCTTACTTTGCGGGGCAAAGTCCACAGCATTGGCTTCTTTGCCAACGGCGCGCTCCTTGCCTGGCTTGCTTTTCGAAGGAGCTTGCGTCGGGTTGTCGGCGAAGAACATTTCGATCTCTGCCACGACCGAATTGAGCTGGTCTAAGCCTTTGATGTTTGTCCCCAGCAACTTTTCGCTTATCTGCGGCGCCAGGCCCCGTCGACAGATAGTTATGGCATCTTCTTATGTCGGGGGGTTATCGCACCTCATGCTGAAGTCACGCCACCGCTTGATGAAGTCGAGGGCCGTTTCTCCTTTTCTTTGCTTGAGGGAGCACAGCTCTGCGAGCGACACCTTTCTTTCGGCCGTCTGGAAGCAGCCGATGAATTTCTTTTAAAGGTCAGCCCAGTCGACAATGGAATTGGGCCTTAACCTTGAGTACCACTGGAAGGCGGTACCCGTCAGAGATGTTGCGAAATAACGGAGGAGGTAGGATTCATCGAATGCCAACTCTCCCATGGCCGTTATATAGTAGGCCAGGTGCTCATTTGGCGAGCCCTGTCCGTCGAACTTCTGCAACTTTGGCGCCTTAGGGCAGTCTGGTGGCAGCTTCTTGAATTGATGATGGACGGGGTATGGCACACTATATAGATCTACAGTGGCGGTCCCCTCGCCTCTTTGAGCGAAGTGGTCGTCTACGATCTTTTCAATCATTCGTCGCTGGGCCATGATATCTTCGGCCGCAGAGGCTTGGGAGTTTATGCCCCTGCGCGGCTGTTGGACCGGATCGACGGTATAGTCGTTAAACACGGCCGTGCGTGGATTGACATCGGGCAGGTCGCCTTGTTGATGTCTTGTCTGAGCATTTTGGTTTGCCGTCGGCACTTGGCGGCGTGGCGCGTTTGCCCCTGCCTGTTGCCCTCGCTCCGACAGGAGATTGGCCATTTCAGCCTGCCAACGCTGTATGAAATCATACTTGGCGTCGTCCGTCATTGCTTGGAAGACGGCTCTGGCTGGCGGCATGAGGAATACTTCAGCTTGCTCCCCGTCAGCCGGCAGTTGTTGATCTCCGAGATAGAGGCTGGCGACTTCGTCTTCTTCCCCTCCTTCGAGGTCCAGCTGGACTTGTCCCGGGAGGGGTCTTTGGTCATGTTCGAGTGGAGGCTCGAGAACTTGCCCCTGATTCAAGAGCCCAGCTCGACTGCTTAGCTGCCCTTGGGGAGGTCTTCTGGCAGGGTTCCGGGTATACCGGGCAATGGCTTCGCCCTCCTGATCGGGTTCATCTACCCTGAATGCCCCGAGAGGGACGCCGGATGGCCCAGCCGCTTCTCTTCCAGAAGCGTAACAGGTGAAGATTTTCATGCCTCCACCTTCTTCAGATGTCCGCTGCACCCTTCGCTTCTTGGGCCTCTGGGTGTTTGGACAAAGTGCTGCCCCCAGTCGGCTGAAGACTGAGGTGCTCAGCCTTTCAAAGACTTAGACCCTAGGCGCGGAAGCTTCAACGTGACTCGCGTCTCCTTCCTCAGCAGGTCCCGCTTGGGCGGAGACGAAGTTGGGCTTCCGGTAGACACCCCTCCTTTTCTGTCCGCGAGGACGAGGAAGTTCGGGGTCCTGAGCTTTTTCTCGCTCAGGTGTAGCCTTCTTTGGGCGTTCGGCGGGTTGATCTGCTCTAGCTTGCTTGATTTGGCGGGCTTCCTACTTGGTCACCCACATTACCTCATTTTACGAGGCTGCTGGGGTGCCGAGGTTGATGCCTGCCCCTGTCGGGCTCCTTTTGGGGAGTTCCGATCTTCTTGGCGCATCCCTTAGAGGGGAGCGAATTTGTTGGAGGTTGCCACCATGGGGACGCTTCTGTCCCGGGGCAATATCGGCTCGCCTCCATCGAGCCTGACGCGGATGTCTCCCACGAGCACGGTCTTGCCGGAGTTGGAGACAACTGCACGGGGCTTGCTGCCCCTGCGTCCCTGGCGCTGTCCCCGTTTTCTAGGGACTGCGACGCAAGAGATGGTGTTTACCGAGAAGACTCGGCCTTGACTTGGGCGGGGTTTGGTGCCCCTAGTTACAGTAGCTTTGGGCGCCGCCTTCGGAATAACTTGGACGGCGGGGACCACCCCTAGGAAGTAAGGGGATCCCACCACTGCAGGGAAGTCGCCGAACACGATCGGCATAGTCAAATAGCCACATTTGGCGTGGCAGGCGACGACCAGCGGACCGTAGGTGACGGCGGCCATCGAGTTGCTTGAATTTGCAGGCGGGGACGGGCTTTTGACGCCGGCGTTTGCTCCTTGTACCTGTGGTGTGGAAATTAGTCATCTTCTATTTCTATATCGACATAAGGTCTTTTTACATAAGCATGGAAGGCAGGAACAGTCCCACCGGACGTGCCAGATTGTTGGAACGCGGAAATATTTCGAATTTGTTTGATTTTGAAATGAATTTCGCCCCAGAGGGTTTCGTCCATTGTTTTTCGCTCTGCGGCGTGCCAGACTGTTTACGAGAAACAGACAAAGAGATTTATTTTACGAGGAGTATTGGGTGCGAACCCTAATACCCTCGAATTTCATTTCATTTATTTATTTTTTCCGCGTGTGCTCGTATTTTCAAGACGATTGGAGTGGTCGTGTACTGGACCGTTCTCCACGGACCGATGTCGATGTTTCATTTACATCGAGTGCAAAATTCGAATACCTTCGATGCGTAATGTTTGCTAAAAGACCATATGCCGAAATTTAAAGGAAACAGATGACAAGTAAATTTCCACAATTTCATTCAAGCATGCTCATGTCATTTATATTTATGACATTTACATTTGCGTCTTTAATGGGGTTTTTTGTACTTCCACTGGGCGTTCATACAACATGTCATATACATGGGTGTCAACGACGAGGTGTTTGTGCCTCCGTCGGACATCACACAGCATGGGGATTACATCGATGTTCGTAACGGGGTGTTTGTGCCTCCGTTCGACATTTACAGGATGTAAAGTTTATATTTGCGCTCACAAGTCACAACAGGGTGTTTGTGCCTCCGTCGGGCGTTCACAAACGTGTCGGGTCTTTAATGCCAGCGGCGGGGTGTTTGTGCCTTCGCCGGACATTTATAGACAAGTCATCTCTTTTGAATCGACGACAGGGTATTTGTTCCGCTGTCGGACAACATTGCCTCTACGTGTGTCGTTTTCATTGACAACGGAGGACTTAAATGAAGACGCCGGGAGTCATGTAACAACCTGTGGTGACTTCGCACGGACGAGGCGCAGGAAGGCCCGAACGCGGCAGACAGAACACCAAAGGCAGCCAGAGACTTCCTCCCCAACACTCGTTGACCAGAGCTCAGAGCTCCGGGGGCCAGACAGACCAGGCGAGCGTGGGCGATGAGCGTGCGGCCTTTTTCTTTAAGCTCTCGCACGTGGGTATGGCTTGGTGTTGTTGCCCGGGGGTGTCTTTTGCTTTGGGGGGTATGCCCTCCTATTTATAGGATTCTCAGGGGCCGCACCGGCGGGGGTGCACGGCCCGACAGAGGTTGGCGGCACGAGCGTCGAGGCGGGACGAACCGGCGGAGGTTGGCGCACAGGAGGCCGAACGGGCGGGGGGTACCCACCAGTCAGGGCCCCGGACCGACGAGGGTGCTGCCTGGTGGGCCCCCCGATCGGCGGGGGTGCCTGCCCGGTGGGCCCCTCGACCGGCGGGCCCCCCGATCGTGCGTCTTCGACCGTTTCACGTGCGTTTGACTCCGTTTTTGGGGAGCACGTGCATTTGGCTTTTTCGAAGCTGTTGGCTTCGTGCGCAACCTCGAACGTCGATCCGGATGCGGAGTTCCTGACCGTTTGGGGTACGTACTTCTCGCCACCGACGAACTTCTGGGACATCTCGCTTCCGGGTCACCCCGAGTTGACGCGAGCACTCGGACTCGCTCGTCTCGGGTGCTTGAGTGGGGAGGCCGGGGTTTGTGCCCGGTCCTTCATAGCCTTCCGGGCGATTTCGTTGCCCTGGGCTCGTCGGAACCCCGATATTTTTTCGGGTTCAACAGGAGCTGATCCAATGGCGGGAGCATGTTCGCCAAAGATTCTAGCGGCTGCCCAGACTTGTCGCTCCGCCGTGTCCCTGACCGTTCATCCGATCTTTCTCTAAACAAAGGGGCCAAGAGGCCTTCTTCTGGGGGGAGAGCTTCATCTTTGTTCTTCTCAGGCGGAGCGGGTCGATTGGCCTGCTCGACAACCCTTCTGCAAGGGAGTTCACTCGTGATCTCCTCCTGCTCTTCTTCTTCTTCGTCAAAAGAGTCGAAGACGAAGGAATTCACCCGTACTTCTATTTCGGAGACAGGCTGGGGCTTTTCGCCCCGGAAGACGATGATTTTGTCAAGACTGGGCGAACTTGACTTCTCGCTGGGGGACAAGGTAGACTTCTTTCTTCGTCCACAACCCCTTCCTCTGCCTCGATTGCGGCGTTGATATGTCGCTACGGTGGTTCCGTCGGCTGGCAACTGCAGGCTTACCGGTGGCGGTATCGACACCATATTGTACGAGAAGTCCTTCAGCATTTCTTCCAGCTTCTCGATCGTGATTTCATCTTCTTTGTAGAAGATGGCCAATTCTTCGGGCAGAGGTAGCTTCTCGCCTTCTTGCGCCCGCTGAAGCATTTGATGGAGCCAACTTTTGAGCCTCATTTTGCGCTCCATTTCTTCTCAGGGGATGTATTTGTCCACCGGGACAGCCCTGGTTGGTTCGGAGGGAATATATTCCTCCAGCTCATCAATGAGCTTTTGTAATTTCTAGAGCGAGGTCAGCTCCAGTGGGGCCATCACTGCCGCTGCTTGTTCGGCTTGTTTCTTCAAGCGTCTTTTCAAATTTTTCTGCCTGTTCTTTTCTTGTTTCTTTGCTTGTGCCATTTCGAGCGGCGACAGCTCTTTTACTTGTGCGGCGAGTCGAGAGGTATTCTCTCGGCCGGAGTGGCTATGCGACCCTCCCCTTTTTGGGAATGTCAGCGGGAAGCGCATCCTGGGCGCCACCGTGGTCCAGCCGACTTCATCTAGCTGGTGCTGGAAGGTAGAGTTGATTGCTTGCTCGATTATCTCGGGCGGCAATTCTTGGAATTCGGCCGTATAAGGGCCTGGCCCTTGGACAGCGGGCTCCGTCGCCGGCTTCTTGCCCCTGCGGTCTTCATTTTGCCGCCTGGAGGGCTGTGAGGACTCTGGCTGGGCCTCAGTCCCGCTGTCTTGTTTAGAGGTGGGTCAAAAATGCCCGCGTCGGGCGCGGCTTTCTTGGTTGAACACCGAGACATACTCCTCTTTTAGGGATATGTCTTCGGAGTGCAGCTCCAAGCTTGTACCCCCCGCAATTTGTTCATGAGGAGACGCGACCTGATGTCGTTGAGACCCCTTTTTTCGTCGAGAAGGTTGCCGCCGAACTTCTTCTGTTTGGCTTTCGGCATTGGCTAGAGACCACGTCGGCAGTATGAGCCACCCCTGTTCATCAACTTCAGGGGCCTTGAGATTTGCGAGGCTCATATATTCGCTTTGCTCGAGCTCTCGCTGAACTGCTTCCCTGGCTCTCTTCACAACCATGGAATTTCCTTCCGAGTCGATCTTTCCCCTTTGTATGAGGGCTTCGATCCAATCTCGGACAATCGAACATCTGTCTGTGGGATGCAACAGCATGGTATGGTACCGACAATACATGGGATGATTTATCTCCCTCTCTGTGTATGTCGGCGACGGGTCATGCGCCATTACGCAGCCTTGCTGCAGTAGCTTTTCGAAAATCTTCCCGATATTTCCAGTTGCAAAGCGATTCTGGTGGGAGATTCGCCATCCCGGATACCATAGGATGGGGGCTGCGTTGGAGGAGCCAGCTTCCATCATTTCAGGCTCCGAAAATGTGAACGCCACCACTGGATAGACTTCGGGCGGCTAGATGACGTTGACCGTATGTGTGACAACGTCAACCGAGTGGTCCGCCCATTCACGAACATGAGGTTGCGGCGGGTCGACGCAGGCATTGCCCAGGTCGATGACCCCTTGGTTGACCCATGCTTCAACCTTGTCTTTGAAGACATGGCAGTCCTCCAAATCATGCCCCGCAACTTGATGGTATATACAATAATTTGGCGGGATGCTTGTTAGTGGTTGGCAACCTAATAGTCCTGCTCGTAGGCAGGTACGATAAAGTGCCAGAGTCCGATGGTACGGGAAGGAGTATAGTCTTCCGGCGGCTTCATCATCGGACGGACTTGAAGACTCCCCCGAGAGCCACCCCCTGCACGGGGGACAAGTCGGGGGCGCCGATGCGCTTGCCGGAGCCAGGAGTCGTTGTTGGAGGGAGGTCAAGCTTTCGTGCATGCTCCTCAAGTATATCAGCGTTTGGCGCTGCCCGTGCCGCAGTGATTGAACCTGCCTTTCAAGGTTTTGTACTGCCTCCGGCAATGATCTCTGTCCAGGGGTCGAGAAGTGAGGGTTCTCGCACCCATTCGTGGACTGAGAGTCCCGTGGATTGGCCTCGGGGTCCTCCAGATCGGGTATCGGCGCATTGACGTGGATGACGTTCGCCGATTGCTTTGATTGATCCCAAGCATGGGGCTGTGGGGGATCGACCAAGTTGCCTTGCATTGAAATGAGGCGACTCTGGATCAGCTTCTGTACCTCATTCTTGAAGACATAGCAGTCCTCAATGGAGTGCCCCAGCATCCGGTGATAGAGGCAATAGTTCGGCTCATTCACCTTATCCGCTTCACCCGGTCTTTTCGGTCCCGGAAGCGTGATCAAGTCATTCTCCACGCAGAGCTTGAAGAGCTTCCTTGTGTGGTCCTTTTTAAAGGAGTAAGGCGTGCTCATGCGCTGAGGCAATGACGTTGGAGGTGGTCTTTCTTCCACCTTTTTACTTGGAACACTAGCGACCGCGATCTTCTTCCCCTTACTTTGCGGGGCGAAGTCCACGGCGTTAACTTCTTTGCCTGCAGCATGCTCCTTATTCGGCTTGTTTCTGGAGGGAGCATGCACCAGGTTGTTGCCGAAGAACATCTCGATCTCCGCCACGATCGATTTCAGCTGGTCGAAGCCCTTGATATTTGTGCCTAGCAGCTTTTCACTTACTTCAGCTGCCAGGCCCCGCCGACAGATGGTTATAACATCTTCTTGTGTCGGGGGGTTGTCGCACCTCATGCTGAAGTCACGCCACCGCTTGATAAAGTCGAGTGCCGTTTCTCCTTTCCTCTGCTTGAGGGAGCACAGCTCTGCTAGCGACACTTTTCTTTCGACCGTCTGGAAGCGGTCGATGAATTTCTTTTGGAGGTCGGCCCAATCAACAATAGAGTTGGGCCTCAGCCTTGAGTACCACTGGAAGGCGGTGCCCGTCAAGGATGTTGCGAAGTAACAGAGGAGGTAGGATTCATCGAATGCCAACTCTCCCATGGCCGTTATGTAATAGGCCAAGTGCTCATTTGGTGAGCCTTGCCCGTCGAACTTCTGCAACTTCGGCGCCTTAGGGTAGTCCGGTGGTAGCTTCTTGAATTGATGGTGGACAGGGTACGGCACACTATACAGATCTACAGTGGCGATCCCCTCGCCTCGTTGAGCGAAGCGGTCATCCACGATCTTTTCGATTATCCGCCGCTGGGCCACGATATCTTCAGCTGCGGAGGCCTGGGAGTTTATGCCCCTGCGCGGCTGTTGGACCGGATCGACGGTATAATCGTTGGCCACGGCTGCTTGTGGGTTGACATCGAGCGGGTAGCCTTGTTGATGTCTTCCCCGAGCATTTTGGTTTGTCGCCGGCACCTGGCGTCGTGGTGCATTTGCCCTTGCCTACTGCCCCCGCTCCATCAGGAGGTTGGCCATTTCAGCCTGCCAACGTTGCATGAAATCATATTTGGCGTCATCCGTCAAGGCCTGGAAGGCAGCTCTGGTTGGCAGGATGAGAAATACTTCGGCTTGTTCCCTGTCCGCCGGAAGTTGTTGATCCCCGAGGTGGAGGCTTGCGACCTCGTCTTCTTCTCCTCCTTCGAGGTCTCTCTGGATCTGACCTGGGAGTGGCCTCTCGTCATGCTCGAGCAGAGGCTCGAGGGCTTGTCCTTGGTTCAAGGGTCCAGCTTGACCGCCTTGCTGACCTTGGGGAGGCCTTCTGGCGAGATTCTGGGTATACCAGAAGATAGCTTCGCCTTCCTGGCCGGGTTCATCTACCCTAGCCACGCCAACGGGGACGCCGGATGGCCCTGCCACTTCCCTTCCGGAAGCAAAGCAGGTGAAGATCTTTATGCCTCCGCCTTCTTCAGATGTCCGCTGCACTCTCCGCTTCTTGGGCTTCTGTGTGCTTGGGCGGAGTGCCGCTCCCAGCCTGCTGAAGACTGAGGTACCCAGCCTTTCGAAGACTGAGACTTGAGGTGAGGAAACTTCGGTGCCACTTGCGTCCCCCCCCTGGGGTGGTTTCCGCCTGGGAGGGGATGAAGTTGGGCTTCCGATACATGCCCCTCCTTTTTTGTCTGCGAAGACAAGGAGGTTCGGGGTCCCGAGCTTTTTCTCGCTCAGGTGTTGCCTTCTTGGGGTCTTCGGCAGGTTGGCCCGCTCTCCTTTGCTTAATTTGGCGGGCCCCCTACTTGGTGACCCACATCTGCCTCATTTTGCAAGGCTGCTGGGGTACCGAGTTGGACGCCTGCCCCAGTCGGGCTCCTTTCGGGGAGTTCCGTTTTTCTTGGCGCATCCCCCAGAGGGGAGCAAATTTGTTGGAGGTTGCCACAGTAGGGACGCTTCTGTCCCGCGGCAGGATCGGCTCGCCTCCATCGAGCCTGACGCGGATGTCTCCGACGAGAACGGTTTTGCCGGAGTTGGAGACGATCGTCCGGGGCTTGCTGCCCCTGCGTCCCTGGCGCTGCCCCCATTTTCTAGGGACTGCGACGCAAGAGACGGTATTAACCGAGAAGACTCGGCCTTGACTTGAGCGAGACTTAATGCCCCGTGGGTGCTGTAGCTTTTAGCACCGCCGTTGGCATTACTTAGACGGCGGGGACCACCCCTAGGAAGTAAGGGGATCCCACCACAGCAGGGAAGTCACCAAACACGAGCGGAGTGGTGAGGTAGCCACACTTGGCGTGGCTCGCGACGACCAGCGGACCGTAGGTAATGGCGGCCATCAGTTTGATTTGAGATTGCAGGTGGAAATGGGCTTTTGAAGCCGGCTTTCGCTCCTCGTACCTGCGGTGTGGATATCAGTCATCTTATATCCTATTTCGGCATAAGGTCTTTCTACATGTGCATGGAAAGCAGGAACAGTCCCACCAGGCATGCCAGACTATGGAACGCGGAATTTTTCTCTTCTTCTTCTCATATTTTATATTTTTTTCTCTCGACGCATGGAGATGCGTCTTGGAGTTTTTTGCATTTCGGGCGTGCCAGACTGTTTATGAGAAACAGACAAAGAGATTTGTTTTGTGAGGGACATTAGGTGTAAACCCTGAGCCCTCGAGCATTTTAAATTTATTTTCCGCACGCGTCCGTATTTTCAGGCGATTGGAGTGGTCGTGTACTGGACCGTTCCCCACCGACCGAAGTCGGTGTTTCATTTACATCGAGTGAAAACTCGAATACCTTCAATGCAATATGTTTGTTAAAAGACCTTATGCCGAAATTTAAGGAAATCAGACATGTAAATTTCCACAAGTGTGCTCAAATGTGTTTATGACATTTATATTTACGTCTTTAATGGGGTGTTTGTACTTCCATTGGGTGTTTACACAACGTCATTTACATCTACGTCCATAACGGGGTGTTTGTGCCTCCGTTAGACATTTACACAATACCATGATTTTCATTGACACCCTCGACGGGGTGTTTGTGCCTCCGTCGGGTGTTTACATAATATGATATTTGTATTTACGTCCGCAACGGGTGTTTATGCCCCGTTGGGCGTTTACACTATGATATTTGTATTTACGTCCGCAACGGGGTGTTTGTACCTCCGTTGGGCGTTTGTACAATATATCTCTACGCGTGTTGTTTTAAAACACCGGAGGACTTATGCATAAAATGTCGGGTCTTATATAATGACATGTGGTGTCTTGGCACAGAGTCTTGTCTTCACCCGGCGCGTAACACGAACGGAGCATGGAGGGGACCAATGTACGTGCACAACGGACGGAGCCGGATTGACGAGAGCAAGAGCGTCCAGGATCCAAAGCTTGCAGGCTGGGTAAGCGCAAGCAAGAGGTCTGAGCGTTTTCTCTCAGGGCGCTATGGATAGTCCGGTGGTTTCTTCTTGGCCCTGCCCCTCTATTTATAGGGGCTTGGGAGGATGTATTTACTTTATTGTTTCTTTCAAACCCGTTTATCTCAGGTGTTCGAAGTTAGTAAACCTCGGGGCTTTTCACGAGGCTTCTTGGTCATTTGCCGACCTTTCCGGGGATTTTTGGTCGTATCTTGACCTCTCAGAGCTTTCGGCCATATCTCGACATGCACAAGAGTTGTTGCCGTTATTGACAATCCCAAGACTTGTTCAAACCCGTTTATCTCAGGTGTTTGAAGTTAGTAAACCTCGGGACTTTTCACAAGGCTTCTTGGTCATTTGCCGACCTTTCCGGGGATTTTTGGTCGTATCTTGACCTCTCAAAGCTTTCGGCCATATCTCGACATGTACAAGGGTTGTTGCCGTTATTTGACAATCCCAAGACTTGGAGCGGCCTGCCGTAAACCGGACCCAGGAGAGCACACACCGTTTCATAGAAACGACGTGGGTCCTGCTGCACCAGGCCGTGTGAACGGTATGAGCCAGGCCTCTCGATCATTTCTTGATTTTTCTGAGCGGCTTCAGGTATTTTCATCATTAATTAACTGTCCCAGGTGCATCTGCCGTTTCTTGGTCTACTTGGACATCCTTGCCATTTCCTGGCTTACTTAGACATTCCTGCCATTTTCTGGCTTTCTGGGACATCTCTGCCATTTTCTAGCTTTCTGGGACATCCCTGCCGTTTTCTGGCTTGCTCGGACATTTCTGCCACTTCCTGGCTTTCTGGGACATCCCTGCCGTTTTCTGGCTTTCTGAGACATCCCTGCCGTTGGGTGACGTTTCCCGAGCACTCCCCATGAGTCCGGTTTCAAGTCACACCTGGGAGAACGCACGCCACTTCATAGAAGTGAGGTGGGTCCCGCTCTACCGGGTTGGGCAAGAGGCCCAGACCATCGGACTATTTTTGCAATTTTCCGCGCCGCAAGGATGTATCTGCAACTTTCCGGGCAGCAAGGGTACTTCTGTAATTTTCCGGGCCAGCAGGGCATTTCTGCAATTTTTCGGGCCAGCGGGGATATTTCTGTAATCTTCTCAGAAGCAGGGGTATTCCTGCAATTTTCTGGACCACAAGTGTATGTGTACTTTTGATGTACACATACATAAACTTTATATTCCCAGGAAGCTTTGTGCAATTTTACACGAACGGGGCCCACATGGGGGTATTCATACAAGGAACAAACATGTCCCCGCCCCAAAGGAGGGGGACTTCTCCTCAGCCCCAGGAGAGTCCGCCCCAAGTTTCGCCAGAGTGAGGGAGCCTTTGCTTTCGCTCAGATCCGGGGATTTGCTTCTGCCCCTACCACGGTATTTATAGGGGCTTGGGAAGGTGGACCGGCGCGGGTGGAAAAAGGGGCTGCCATGGCCGCCGGAGCACGCGGCGGGCCCCGCGCCCTGGCTAGGGTCGCCGGACCGCGCGCTGGCCCCGGCGCAGGTGGCCGCGCGCGGGTGGCCCCGCACACGGGTGGCCGCGCGCGGGTGGTCCGGCGTGGGTGGCCGCGCGGGTGGTCCAACGCGGGTGGCCGCGCGCGTGGCCCCGCGAGCGGGTGCCACGGCGCGGGTGGCTACACGCGGGTGGTCCGGCGCGGGTGGCCGCACGCGTGGCCCCGCGCGCGGCCCCGCGCGCGGGTGGTCTGACATGGGTGGCCGCGCGCGGGTAGCCGCACTGGCCTGGCACGGGTGGTCCGCACCAGGGGGCTTTTTTTTTCTTTGCGTAATTTTTTATTTAAAAATTGTGTCAATAGTCTTCTTGTGGGAACTCTTGAGTTGAAAAAAGTTGAAAAATATGCAGATAATGGGAGCTAATGGCTCAGCATAAGAAGCATAGCAGGTTTGATCGTCGGCCCAAACTACAACAACAAATCGTTGTCCAAGTTGCTGACGACACTGTGCAAATGATGAAGCGCAATGTTGTGGTTTTCAACCCAATTCCTTGCCAAGTCATTAAGACCAGGGATAGAGTTTGGATATCGCCATGGGACGTCTGCCTTCGTCATCGACTTCGGCACACATCCCGTAGGGGGCATTTGTTGACACCAAAAAATTGACAACAAAAGAGAAAAACCCGGCTGGGACACCCCCAGCGGGGGTGTGCTGCGCGCGTGGACACCCCCAGGGGGTGCTCCGCAACCCCTGGCCCAGCCGCTACACCCCCCCGCCAGGGGGGCGTTTGTGCGCCCAAAGCCCCAAAGGGGGATGCAGCACCCCTTGGCCCCTCAAACCCCTATAAATAGGGGGTAAGGGCCATGAAGAGGGGAAGCTTTTTCCTGAAGACCTTTTTCTGCAAACTTTTTCCTGCTGGTTTTTTGGGCTGGGAGATGAAGTCCCCCTCTAGGGGGGGGGGGGGGGAATGTTTGTTCTTCATATGAAGACCCCCATATGGGTCCAAGTTTGTGTAAAATTACACAGACCCCATGAGGAGATAAAGTTTGTGTATGTGTGTATAAAAGAACACATATGCCTTGCTGCCCGGAAAAATGCAAAAATACCCTACTGCTCCGAAAAATTACAGGAATACCCTTATTGTCCGATAAAATTGTGAATACGTACATGTGGGGAAAATGGTGGAAATAGCCCGACGGTTCGTGCCTTTTGTCCAAGTCGGTGGAGGGGGACCCACGCCACTTCTATGAAGCGGCGTACGCTCTCCTGGGTGTGACTTAAAGTCGACCACATTGGGAATTCTCGAAAAATGCCAACAAATGGCGGAGAAGTCCAAGCAAGCCGATAAATGGCAGGAGTATCCGGAAAAGTCAATCAATGACGGAAATACTCGGAACCACTCGAAAAAGTGGAGAAATGACCGAGAGCCCTGGCTCATGCCGTTTGCACGGCCCGGTGGAGCGAGACCCACGCCTATTCTATGAAACGACGTGCGCTCTCCTGGGCCCGGCTTATGGCAGGCCACTCCAAGTCTTGGGATTGTCAAATAACGGCATGAACCCTTGTACATGTCGAGATATGGCTGAAAGCCCCGGGAGGTTAAGATACGACCGAAAATCCCCGAGAGGTCGAGAAATGACCGTAAAGCCTCATGAATAGCCTCGGGGTTTACTAACATCAAACATCTGAGATAAACGGGTTCGAAAGAAATAATGAAACAAACCCCTTCCAAACCCCTATAAATATGGGGTAGGGGGCTGGAAGAAGGGGACTCCTTCCTGCTATCCTGGAACCTTTGCTTGGAGAGAAAGATCTAGGCCCTTGAGAAGAATTTTTTCAGAACAAGATGTTTGTGCTTTAAGACTTGGGGAGTTTTGGGGAGAATACCTCTCCGAGTTCCGTGCTCTGTCCGTACTCCGGTAAAAAGACCGTGATGTTGAAGGAAGAAGACACTGCAGGTCTATATATAAGACCCGGAATTTTGTAATTAAGTCCTTCCGTGTTTTAAAATGACACGCACGTGAAGGCACGCTCATGTAAACGCCCAATGGAGGCACATACACCCCATTGAGGACATATATGCAAATGACATAAATATATAAATGTTTGAGGATATTTGTGGAATCCTAAATGTCATCTAAACTTTCCTAAATTTGGCAAGGCCTTTAATAAACGTATCGTATCAAAGGTCTTCGGGTTTTCACCCGATGTAAATGAAACACCGACTTCGGTCGGTGGAAAATGGTCTAGTACACGACCACCCCAATCGTTTGATAAACGGATGCACGCGGAATAAATAAATATTTGAGGGCTTAGGGTTTATACCCGATGCACCTCGTAGATATAAAAATCTTTTTGTCTGTTTATTTCAAACAGTCTGGCACGCCCATGCTCAGATGTACACGCATCCGGCATCCCATCGAAATCATCCGATTTCTAAACCCTCTCTTTGAGGAGGTCTCTTCCGCATTCCACAACCCCTTAGCAAAGCTTCTCAGGGATTCTTTTATAAATATCCAGCCCTTCTTCATAAAGACAAATTGTGGTCTTTTTCATTGTCATTCTTGGCATTACACCTTCAAGGTCAGGGTGCATTTTTATGGTCAGCCCTTATTTCCTTAGATTTTTTGCTTCCATTCCATTTTCAAGGGAGATGAAATCCAAATTCTTTGTGACCCCAGTTTGTTTCAATGGGAAAAATATTTCCTATGGGAATTTAACTTGAGGTGTTTCATTATGGGCCAAGAACTTTGGGGTATGTGGATGGTAGTGAAAAGAAACCACATGAGAGTGAGGAGAACAAACTCAAGATTTGGAACAAAAATAATGCAAAGATTATGAGTTGGATTGTAAGCTTGGTAGAGCCATACATTGGGATCAACCTTAGAATGCATAAAACTGCAGCCAGCATGTGGAGTTTTTTGAAAAGACTATCATCAAGATGATGATTCAAGGAAATATAATTTGGGATTTGGGTATTGAGATTAGTAAATATAGTCAGGGAACCAAAACTGTCCAAGAATATTATTCAGGTTTTGTGAACCTGTGGCTTGAATTAATACAATTATATATGGGAAGATTCCTATGAAGGCTGCAATTAGTGTTCAGGAGCTACAGGAGAAAAATATGCAAGATCAATTTTTTATGAAGCTAAAACCTGAATTTGAGACAGTGAGAGCAACCTTCTGAATAAAAAACCTGTTATCACTGTTAGATGAGTGCTTCCAAGAAACTCATCGAAAAGAACAATGAATACTCTCCAAGACACGTGGAAGAAAGACAACAAAACACTCCAGTGGACATTGCTTCTATTGCTCAAAATCATCCTACTGCACATAATTTACAATCTGTTTAGTGCTACTCTTGTCAAAAAATTGGACATCTTGCTCGGGATTGCAAAACAAATGTTACAGGTATTATAAGAAGGATGGAATATCATTAGTGAGTGTTGACACTGTCCAAAATACAAGGGTCCTAAGCCTATCATACTACTCTTCCTGAGGCTTCATCTTCCAATTTTATACCTGCTGCTAGAAATCAACCTGCTATTGCCCCTTTGTTCACCATTGAATCCATTCAAGCAATGATTCTGTCTGCACTTCGGCTATGGGGATTTCAGGTAAACATTCCTCCACATCATGGTTCCTTGATTCAGGTGCCTCCATCCACATGACATGTTCCTCTAAAATGTTCTCTTTTGTATCACCATATTTTGGATCCTCTAAAGTTAACATTGCAGATGGGAAGAGTATCACTGGAGTTGGTACTGTCCAGTCCACCTCTTTCAAGCTTCTTAATGTTTTTCTTGTGCCTAATCTCTCTTATTAATCTGATTTCTGTTGGACAGTTAGTCAACCATAATTGCAGAGTTCTTTTTTGTCCATCTGGTTTGTCTTACTCAGGATCTAAAAAGTGGGAAGGTGATCGAGAGAGGAATTAAACAAGGTTGCAAGGATGTTTCTTCTCTATGGACCAAGCACGTCCAGATTTCCCTGCCTTCTCCTCTTTTATTGACAATACCTCAAACAAATGGATCTTGTGGCATCATCACCTGGGCCATCCTCATTCTAATAGACTATCTTTGATGTTCAAATCTAGTCTTCTTGATAAGCAAAGTATGTTCCAAAACAAATTCCATGTTTTAGTTGTTGTAGGGGCAAAAGTAAAGCACTTACTTTTTCCTCTAGAACATGTGTCCACCTCTCCTTTTGAACTTGTTCATTCTGATGTTTGAGGCATGGCACCTATTGTGGCTTAGTCCTTTACTGGAAATCCATGGGAATTTCACCTCTATATATGTAGAGAATTCCCTCAACTCAATGCCTATGTTTTGGTTTAGAGTTCTGGCCTTCAACATGGCATCAAAGTAGGTTTACCAATTGGATCGTCCCTCCGTATGTGGATACTTGTCCCTAACCACGTTGCGCCCCAAACCGGTTGGTTTGGCGTGAAGGGGGTGTTATGGTGTAGTCCCAAATTGAAAATCCATGGGAGTTTCACCTCTATATAGTATATATGTAGAGGATTCGTCAACTCAATGCGCAAGTTCTGGGTTAGAGTTCAGGTCTTTAACAACACCGATTATTTCTTCTTTTGGGTATAGATATTTCATACACTTTCATTGATGACTTCAGCCATTTCACATGGGTATATTTTTTATGTGCAAATTCTGAAGTCTTCTCCATTTTTAAAACATTTGTATCCATGATCGAAACTCAATTTGATAGTCATATTAAAGCCTCACATTCTGATTCAATGGAGAGACTATTGGTTGAACACCTTAAAGGTGTTCGGGCCAAAATTGCAAGGAACAAGGCGGCCAGAGAAATGTAATAGAGGATCATATCTGGAAGGCAAGGAGATGATAATGATGATAACATAGAACCATTTAAAGAAACTGATTTCGATGTCCAAGAATTGTCACATCCTGCTATAACAAGCCGGATGGAAAGGCGGGCAAGAGTACAAAGCAGAGCTGAAGCATGGGAAGCTGACCAAAGGGAATCTCAAAAAGTCAATTTTGACATATCAAAGTATGAGGTTGGCGGCAGCTCAGGGGTGGGGGGTGGGGCTCAGTCTCATCGATTTTCCAACATGGGGGATTACTTCACTCAACCCCTACGGCACAGCGAGAAAGACAAAGAAAGAGATCCACAGGTGTGACAATAGAAGAAGTGAATCCCTTAGTGTACCCCAGAGAACAAGGGAAATATATGAGAATTGAAGATGGCTATGACAAGTAGAGGCCTAGATACAAAGTGGGCCGAGCAATGGCAAAATAGTGGCACCATATAGGCTTGCCATTCAATGCAGTTGTTGGACCCCGAAAATTACAATAGGCATCTATATAGGAATGCCGGAAAATATTCACATGCATGGTTTGTCAGATCGGAATCGGGAGGCGAATCGGATTTTTCTTGATCTGATTTGATTCCCCCCGAATCGACCCGAATCGATCTGAATCGGATCGATTCTCATGGGTATAATATATATTACATATATAATATATCATATATATGATATTTATAATGTATAATATATATTACTAATATGATATAATAATATTATATATATGAGGCGAATCGGACCGAATCCATGGAATTGAGAATCAGGTTTTCCATGATTCGCCCCGAATCAGGAGAATCGGGCCGATCCGATCTCAATTCAGGTTTTCCATGATTCGCCCCGAATCGGGAGAATCGGGCCGATCCGATTCGATACGCCAAACCATGCTCACATGTTCACAATATATGTTCATATGTGTGTACTTCTATGGGGAGACTCTATCCTTACAAAGACTCAGCCCAAAGTACGACCATATGTTCATCACATATGTTCGCGTGTGTCTTTGTGCGGAAACTATGCCTATGCAGAAACTCTGCTTGGGACACAACTCCTTCAAATGTTAAATAAATTCTCAGGTTCATGCCCATTTGTCCTGTCAAAAAAGTGCATGTTAAACTCACAAATAGAGTCCATGCCCCTTTTAAAAATTTATTTTGTCCGCTAAAACAAATTCATCGTGTCTTTATTTCTATAAAATGTAAATCTCGACTTTACTATCAAAGATGTTTGGATTCAATCTGATGTAAATTAACATCGATTCCGGTCGATGGAGAAAGGGTCCAGTACGCGAAATCCAAATCGCATGATAAAATAAATATGCGGAACAAATGTGTTAAAAATAACAATAGGCCCACTCGTTCAATAAATGGACATAAAAATTTCCCGCATCGAGCGGATTACAAATTCAATCTAATTGACAGACTGGCACGCCCACAAGCAAATAAAAATAATAATAATAGCAAAATGATGAGAAGTTTATTTCCGCGTCCAACAACTGGCATGCCCGGTAGGACTTTTTCTTGCCATTTCATAGTAAGAATCGAGGTCTAAACATTTTCTATAAAAATTCTAAGTAAGATGTTTCCTTGATGGTGAACTCGGACGAAAACAAAAAGTTCAAGCTTCCATCTACAAAGGCGTCGGAAGGAGATGGCAGTCACTTATAGACCACTCATCATCAACAACCATGTCAGGTTCAGCTACATGGCAACTTTAATTATGTTCGGAGATTTTCCAGCCATTGTCGGGTCCCCTTTCTTCATAGGGGTGGTCCCGACTGTTCAAGATAATGCTGCTCGAAGTCTTCCTGCCAACAAATCAACAAAGAAGGCTAGCAGGAGTTGTGAGCATGTGAAAGCTCATCCTGATGTTGTCAATAGGGGTGTCAAGACCCCCTCAAAAATTGTTGCTATCAAAGGGGATAAACCCCGCCCAGCTCGAGTTCAGAATTCCTCTGTTCGAGTGATCTCCTCTGAAGTCGTAGCTGTTGTCCCCTCGCAATGGGGGCAATATAAAAATCACAAAAGCAAGAGGCCATCCGCCGCTACTTCCAGATCAGGCAAATCAATGATGATCGGAAATCTACGGGTGCGGCTCATGAAGGCTAGCCTATCATTCCCCGTGATAGACATACTCCCACAATTTCAACCTCGAACCACTACTCACTCTTGCAGTGGTTTCGGGGAAAACAAGAAGACTCCAAGGTGGAAGCCAAAATCAAACAAAAGATACGGCAACCCACCAAGGTCAAGCAAATTTAGGTCCCCAAAAAGGAGGCCCAAAAGATCAAGAAAAATCAAGCAGATGCATCCGAGTTGGTTGAAAGGAGAAGTGACACCAAATGCACCTCCCTTCAGCCTACTGGATTCAAGCACCTCAACGGACAAAAAAGAAAACGGGTGTATAGAAAATCAAATTATACTCCTCAAGACCCAGAACCTATCCGAGTAGTCAAAGCAAATCCTTTTCAACAATTCAAACCTCGTGTATCAGTCCTCGACCATATAAAGCGAATCTCAGTCTTCGACAGGCTAGGGGTAACTCCCAAAGCCGGTACCCGCTTGTCAAAATGACGGCGAGTTGCTTGGGCAACGGAAGAGAAACCCAAGCTCAAGATCTTCTCATGTTATGCCTCTAGGAAGGACTCCGGCGAACCAACAGAACAAACTGCGGAGGCCAATCCAAATATTCCTGTTGAGGTTACTCATCGCAATACCAGACAATTTGCTAAAAGGAACTGCCAGGCACCCCCTACTGGGCAAGCAGGGATGTCTGGTCAAGCTCCTCCTCATGCTGGGCTCCAACATGAAGGAATCCAAATTCCTTTCTTTGAGCCATCAAAGGAAGAAATTGCTCAAGATGGGGAAGGCAGACTTCCTACGTCAATTACTGATCCCGTCATTGACTTGCCTACAAGGGCAGATTTCCAGACAATGTCAGATGATGACAAATATCAAGTCATGCAGTAGTAGCACTCAGAAATGGCCACTCTTCTTCATGAAATGAAGCGATTGGCTACCACCAGCCTTCGGCAATCTATGGAGCCGTTCTCTATTCAAAATCAACAACAAAGCCAACATCCGGATAGGTCTGCCTCGACAAATTGTATGTCAGCTTCCATAAGTGGCCCTCTTTCTAGAGCCATGGGTCAGGTGATGACTGATCTGTCCAATATCATATCCCCTCAAACAGGGGCAATACAAAATATGGTCATACAAAGGCATATGATTGAAAAGATTTGAAGACAAATTTGCTCAACGAGATGAAGGAATTCATATTATGGACTTATATAGTGTGTCATACCCTATACACCATCAATACAAGAAGCTACCACTTGAGTGCTCTAAAGTCCCAAAACTACAGAAGTTTGACGGACATGGATCACCTCAGGAGCATCTGGCATATTATGTAACTGTCATGGGGTGATCTCCCCCTCGAGGAGTCCTATCTTCTTCGATATTTTGCAACTACCTTGACGGGTGTTGCATTTCAATGGTATTCAAAGTTGAAGCCTAATTCAGTCACTGATTGGGTTGATCTAGAAAAGAAATTCATCGACCGTTTCCAAACGGCCAAAAGAAAAGTCTCCCTTGCCGAGTTATGCTCCCTTAAGCAAAAGAAATGAGAGTCGGCACTCGACTTCATCAAAAGGTGGAGAGAGTTTAGTATGAAATGTGACAACCCTCCTGCCCAAGAAGATGCAATCACTATCTGCCGAAGAGGGCTGGCGACGGTAATTAGTGAGAAACTCTTGGAAGCAAATATCAAGAGTTTCGATCAACTAAATTCTGTCGTGGCAGAAATCGAGATGTTCTTAGCCGATTATATGGCTCATGCATCTCACAAAGGCAAGCTCCCCAAGGAGCGCAATATAACGGGAAAAGAAGTCAATGTCATTGATTTATTACCTGGAAATGAAGGAAAAGGAGTGGCAATATCAGGCTATCAGCTACTCCAAAGAAAAAGTCAGAATCAAAAGCGCCAATGCCAACATTAATGGATCACATGAAAGCTCCTTATTCCTTTAAGGAGCATACCAAGAAGCTTTTTGATCTTTGCTTGAATAACAAATTAATATCACTGTCAGAACCAAAGAAGCCGGCAGATGTTAGCAAAATCAACGAGTCCAACTATTGCCCATACCACCGTATGTTGGGGCACACAACTGAAGACTGTTACATCTTCAAGAATGAGGCTCAAAAGATGATTCAAAGTGGCCTCATATCCATGCAAGGTGATCTGGTCGACCCTCCTCAGCCTCATGCTTGGGATCAGCCGGAGCAGTCAGTCAATGTGATACATGCGGCGGAATCCGCTACAAATTCAAATGATTCGGAGGTTGGTCCCTCATATAACCCACCTCAGGACAATTTCAACGCTCGTTCTCCGCCAAGATCCAGGTGTCAAACAATATGGAAAGTCATTCAGAGAGTTAAAAACAACTCAAGCGACTACAACAAGGCTAACAAGAGTTGCGGCAAATTTTAAAAAATGTGGAGGTGCACCAGGATACTTCCCCTCGTGAAGTCCATGTTCCACAAACTACTCCTATACATACGCGAGCAGCGCAAGAATTGCCTTTGATCCCACCATACCAAGAATCAGTGGGATGGTTATTTGAAGGGTCTCCAAACTTTGTCGAGACGAAAAAGTTATATTCTTTCCCTCGACATGAAACATTAACACTTTTTTGGCTATGCTTACGAGCCGGATTTTTGGATTTCTCTGCTCCGCCAAACGCATTATCCAACTATTGCCCATATCATCAAGTGATCAAACATCAAATCATGTCATCGAAGATTGTACTATCTTCAAAGATGACGTAGAAGCTCTGATCAGGCAAGGGGCAATTGATCTCTGGTCAACCCTCCACAACCCTATGATCGATACCCACCGAATGAGCCAACCAATTTAATGTCTCATTCGGTAAATGTTATCCACACACCTCTAGCCTCTGATTTCCCCAAATCAAGGATGGAGGAGTCAAATTCAAGTCAAGGCTTATCTATGCGATGGTATTCGGGTTGGCATCCTACGCATCATTGCTCTTTCCCTAAACAGAATACCAAGCAAATATTCGATGCTCTCATGAAGGAAGGACGGATGTCAGTGCACTCACCGTCACCCTACACCACTAAAAGAGAAAAGAATCATGTATATTATTGTGAATATCATGCCAAAATTATACATCCTACCAAAGACTATCCAGAGGTCCAAGACTGGATTGAAATGCTCATCCGAGATGGGGAAATTGATCACTATGGACATTCTTTGGTTCAAAGGTGTCTCGGTGAGGCGTCACAACAAATATTCAATCAAAACACGGTGAACCCAGTTCACCAATCAAGTAGCCAAGATGAAGATAGACATCGTCAGTCTCAACTTGGCATCAGACAAAGTAAAGGCAAGTCTAAGATGAAGCAGCACAAGTCTGACATTTTGCAAGACAGAAATCAAATGAGAAAGGAAGTTGCGGCGAAGCCAACTTTGCAACAAGCAGAGGGGTTTGTGGATGAGTTCTACCAACTGCCACCAGAAATTGTTGAAGAAGTAGTCAATGCAACCTTCGAGACACAAGCCTCAAAAACCGATTGGGTAACTATGGGCCCTCAAAGGTCAACTGGCTCCAAAATATTCAAGAAGTTTATGTCAAGAGGTGACTTTCGTAAAAGGAGTGTCACCAAACCACTTCCCAAGCAAAAAGCAATAAGTGCAACTAAAGCATTGCAAATAAAAAATAAAGAGAAGAGTAGAAGAAAAAATAAGAAAAGAAAATTGAAGAAACAAATTGAGCACGTTGCCGCTGCAGAAGTCTCTAGAGAATTAACTCGTCTTAAGAAACTTCAAAAGTTGATCGCTGAGCTGGAAGAATATGTACCTTCTAGAAGGGTTACGCTCGACGAATACATCCCATGGGAGGAGCTAGAGCGGAGAACCCAAATCAAGAATTGGCTTTGCCAAATACGGCAGCAAGCACTAGAAGAAGGGGAGTTCCACCTCCCAGAAGAACTAGAAATCTTCTATTAAAATGAAGAAATCACTGTTCAAAAGTTGGAGAAAATGTTCAACACCTTCTCTTGCAATATGGTATTCATACCTCCACCTAAGGAGTTACAAATCTCCCCAAGAGGTGCTACTGTAGAAGCTGAGGGCAAGCCAGCGCTGCTGACATATCGACGCCGCTCTATCATGGAAGGCAAACCTAACTTAGTCTGCTTAAGATCTCTCAAGATTTGGTCAAACCTAAATTATCATCATCCAAACCTCTTTGGATTTGGTCAAACCTAAGCTATCATCACTCAAACTCATGACACTCATGAGTTTGGGTAATGATAGCTTAGTTTAAAACTAAAACACCGTATTATTGTTTTCTACAGAAAAAAAAATGTAAACCTCGACTTTACTATCAAGGGTGTTCGAATTAAAATTGATGTAAATCAACATCAAGAATTTTTAATCCGATGTAAATTAACATCAATTCCAGTCGATGGAGAAGGGGTCCAGCACACGCAACCCTAATTACTTGATAAAATAAAATCGTGGAACAAATATGTTTCAAAAGAAATATAAGGCGCACTTGTCCAGTAGATGGACATTAAAAAATTTCCCACACCGAGCGGATTTCAAGTTCTGTCTGTCGACAGAGTGGCACGCCCCGCAAATAAAAAAACCTAAATATAAATCAAATCAAAATTAAATGCACATGTAATTTTTCGACGTCCGACATCCACATTAAACACCATCAAAGACATGAGTCAAATCATGAACCCCTTTTTATTCCATAATACTTAATGACAACAGCTCATGAGATTTCAACTGTATTGCTCAAATGTTACAATATTGTTTTATCTTACGTGGTAACAGAGCATTAACTCAACCTCTTTAAAAAGTTTTCTATCTTTAGTCAAAACTTCATTCATAAGTAGTGAGAAAAAGAATTGGCGCACCTAGCATCACAAAAAGTATAGTGTTCATACTTGATAGATAATCACATTGGCAGATTTCATGAATAGCATATGCATGAATTATATTTTTAAATTCTTTTCACAAACTTGGACAAGAAAAGAACTTTATTTGTGAAAGAACAGCCAGCATTATCCATCACAAAGGAATGACTTATTTTCTTACATCCAAAGGAGGATTGAAAAATTCAATTCCATTGGTAATTTGTCCATAAGGTTCCATCAGATCAACCACTGACTGCAAGTCTTCTCTAGTCAATGCCAAGCCAAGATGATTTACGAGCCATCTGCTAAACTTCTTCACAGGTGGCATCTGCCCTAACCACCTTGGAATATTATTGCTCAAGCTCTATTCAAAAGCAACCAACATGAACAATATCAGGCATCTTGAAGATAAATAAAGTTAAATAATATAATGCACTGCAAAGAAAATGAAACAGAAAATTATGGAACACCAACTTAAAAAATAGAAAACAAATCTAGCCACCAAGAATCATGCCACTAAGAAATCTTTAAAGTTTCATCACAAATGGCAAGCCAACCACATGAACAGAATCCAACCAAATATCCCATCAACTGCAACATTTCATGAGGTGCCTATTTATATCAAATCTGTTATTCAGCCTGTTGCCTTGCCCGACCATTTATGTATCTGAACCAGGGAGTATCCAAGGCAAACTTGAATAATTTTTTAAGAGAAAATTTATTTCTGATGCTGGCAGCAGAAAATTCTAAAAATTTTCTTTGAAGTAATTAAAAGTGGTTGTGGATAATTTTGTTTTGAATTAATTAAAAGATTAAGTCATCCCTTTGACTCAACCATAACCGTATTAACTCCATTAGGTGTTACTTTTCTCGCTTATAACATTTTTTGGAGGAGATCCACAACCACATTTCTCTGTAACATAAAAATAGCAGTTACAAAACTTCCCAACTTCTACCAAGATAGTCAATAGTTTATGAACATAGAGTCATAGACAATCATCAGATCCTTTCTCCTTTCCATGATTTGCAGAACAAGCTGATCCAGACTGCACCTGCAACATTCCACATTCATGCTCTCATTATCCAGCATAAATATGAAATTTAATTAAACAATCTTAAAACTTGAAGGGATATTTATAAGTTGTTAACTCTTTTTGAGTTTATATGCAAAAAGGACATGACCTTGATTAAATTCTTACTAAGATTTACTGAGTGTAAACCCTAATTATGCTGATGGTTAAAGAAAACTTAATGGCAATTTGAACATGGTAAGGTGTTGCATTATCATTGGAGGACATTCACTAGGTTGCCATATGATCAATTATGCTTTTGACCGGGATCACTTGATGAGGACATGAGGTCACAATGCCACATTGGCCACACAACTACACAAGGGCTGCCAAGTCATGAGTGAGAAAGGACAAAAAACTGAAAAAAGGGGTCCTGGCCAAGTAGTAGGATTCCTCCAAGGTAAGAAGACTCAGTGGATTGCCAATATTACATGTGGGGCCCACTTTCTCCACCTCACTCAGCTCAAACTGCCACTTTCTCTCCTCCTTCAGATAAGCAACCCTTTCAACTCCTTAAACCACCATATAAAGAGTGAACAAGCTCCTCCCTTGTTGGTCTAGCCTCAGCAGAACTTGAGGATGAGGAAAATGAGAAAAAGAAGAAAAGAAAAGAGAGAGAACAGAGTGAGAGAGATAAAGGGGAGATGAGAGAGATAAGAAGCTGCTGCAGGAGTAAGGCGGTGAGATAGTATTTGCTTCTACTGTGCTTTCAGAAAGGAGTAGTAGAAGAAACAGGCTACCCTGCCACTCAAGCAGAGGAATTCATCTATGGCAACACTGCTGACAAAAAGAATAAGAGAAAGGTTCCTCCAACAAGCCCTGGGCATGAACTAGATGCAAACATAACAAGCAACAGGCTACCCAAGTACCCGCGCTTTGCCGCGGTGGTACACCACCCTTGGCTTTTCCGAGGGCCCCTTGCGGGAGCACGGGTTCAAACTCGGCTCCCTCCCCTGTTTTCCCCACCCCTTTACCACTAGCTTATCTACCAGAAAAAAAAAAGTAGGTAGAGTATGAAGATTTCTTTCAGCTATCTGCACCAGAGCCTATGGTATGTGCCAGGCCGCGCACCCTAAGTTCATGGTCCACGTGACAGAGCCTAAAACATCAGTTTACACTTGAGGAGGCATGTAAGAATATTCCCATTTTGGAAAGGAACAAAAATATAATGAGCTTATAATAGGTGGTGTCCTCTCCACTTATCACCTTAAGGTTTTGAGTTGGAAGGCCCAATGCAATAAAACTTTAACAATGGAAACCTAGTTGCTAGTTGCTAGTTACAGAATCTGAAAACAGTAAAACAGCAAGGTTAAATGTTAAGAGGTTGGAAGTACATGCTTTCTAGGCAGACCAATTTTATTTAGATTCTTGTACTCGAGAGTGACAAGCCTACATGGCTTTGTTTCTGTTTTGCAGTAATTACATGTATCTTGCAGCTGACATGCATCTTTTGAAGATTAAATCTACTCAAACAGGAATATTGGGAATTATTTTGTCATTCTAAAATTATAATTAATGTTTCTATTAGCATGGTAACATGATCATGCTCCATATAGCTAGATCAGTTGGAATCTTACAAGCATTTCAATGTTTACCGCAGCACCAAAAACTACATATTGTTCATATGTGATTTTCTAGGAGAAGCTTTCAACTCTCCTCAATGTGATTAGTTTATATTGTTATGTGATTAATAATTATACAAGTTGGAATTAACCCCCAGAAGTGCACATTTAACTTTATCGTCTTAACCTTAGAAGATCCAATTGATGGAATCAAATGTTAATGTTGAACCCGAAAAAAACATCGGGGTTTAAGCGAGCCTCGGGCAGCAAATTCGCCCGGAAAGCTACAAAGGACCGGGAATAAACCCCGGCCTCTCTACTCAGACACCTGAGATAAACGGGTCCGAGTCCTCGCGTCAACCCGGAGTATGGCGTTCAAAAGGTTCGTCAATGGCGAGAATACGTACTCCGGGCAGTCGAAACTCAATGTCTGGACTCTCGTTCAAGATCGTGCAGAACTCGGATGGGTGCGAGAAAGTCAAATGCACGTGCCCTCCGAAAATGGGGTCAAACGCACGTGAAACGAGCAAAAACGCACGTCGGATGCACGTTGGACGCACACAGGCGAGCGTGTGCACGTGCGCTGCACGCCCGTCAACCAACAAACAACCCAAAATCCCAGAGCTCTCCCATGAGAAAACCGTGGGAAATGGCCAAGGGATGGGAAGGCCCACCTCTGTTATAGCCTGGCCCCATGGCGGTGCCACCCCCACTAGGTCGGGGGTTGCACCCCAGCCGGTTCAGGTGGGGTGCACCCCCGCCGGGTCTGGCGAGGTGCACCCCCGCTGGGTCAGGGGGTTGCACCCCCTCGGTTCAGGCGGGGTGCACCCCCGCTGGGTCAGGCGGGGCGCACCCCCACTGGACCAGGGGGTTGCACCCCCGCCGGGTCAGGCGGGGTGGCACCCCCCCGCCGGGTCAGGCGGGGTGGCACCCCCCCGCCGGGCCAAGCAGGGGTGACCCCCGCCGGGCCGGCCCTAACCTGGCGGGACTTTTCTGCTGGTCCGGCGGGCCTCTGCCCGTCGGACCCACCTCTGGGGTGTGTGCTCGCAACCCCGCCAGGACGCGCACCCCCGCCGGGTCGTGCACCCCCGCCGGGCCGTGTACCGGCGCTCCCTATAAATAGAGGGGTAGCCCTCCACACAAGGGGCATTCCCTGAGAGAAATCCCCTCGCGACGCTCCCAGCGCTCCGCGAGAATTCCCGGGTCTCTTGGAGAGGTTCCGTTCTCCCCGGCGTTTGAAGGAGACTCGCCTGAGCTCCCCGTGAAGCCTTCCGTCCGTCTCACGTACGGCGAGCCACCCCGCGCTCCGTTCGTGCCAAGACACCGCAGGTCATTACATAAGACCCGGTACCTGACGTTTTGCACATAAGTCCTCCAGTATTTTAAAACAATACGCGTAGAGGCATTCTGTCCGACGGAGGTACAAACACCCCGTCGTCGACGTGAACACAAGTACTATGATGTGTAAAAGTCCGACGGTGGCACAAACACCCCGTCGTTGACATAAATGTAACCATTATGTCGTGTACAAATCCAACGGAGGTACAAACACCCCGTTGTAGATGTAAATTTCTGTGAAATATTTGTAAATGCCCAACGGAGGTAGAAACACCCCGTTGCGAGCGTAAATGAAATGGCACATCTGTAACCGCCCAACGGAGGCACATACACCTCGTTGTGAGCGTAAATGAGATGACATGCTTTGTAAACGCCCGACGGAGGCACAAACACCCCGTTGCGAGCGCAGATGTAAATGGCATATACATATTGTAAACGCCTAATAGAGATACAAAAATCCCATTTAAGGCATCGATGTGGATGTCATAAATGCACTTGAGCAACTTGTGGAAATTCATTTGTCATCTATTTCTTCTAAATTTCGGCATAAGGTCTTTTAACAAACGTATCGCATCGAAGGTGTTCGAGTTTTTACTCGATGTAAATGAAACACCGACTCCGGTCGGTGGGGAACGGTCCAGTACACGACCACTCCAATCACCTGAAAATACGGACGCACGCGGAAAAAATGAAATGAAATATCCGAGGGCTTCAGGGTTCACACCCAATGCACCTCATAAAAAAAATCTCTTTGTCTGTTTCCTGTAAACAGTCTGGCACGCCCCGCAGCGAAAATATAAAGCCTCCGAGGGGGAAGCATCGGTGAGGGGGCTTTTATTTTTATTTTTTTAAAAAAAGAAGATAATTCCACGTTCCAACAATCTGGAACGCCCGGTGGGACTGTTCCTGCCTTCCATACATACGTAAAAAGACCTTATGCCGATATGGGATACAAGGTGACTGATTTCCACACCGCAGGTACAAGGAGCGAAAGTCGGCGTCAAAAGCCCGTCCTCACCTGCAACCTCAAGCGAAGCAATGGCAGCGGTCACATACGGCCCGCTCGTCGTCGCCAGCCACGCCAAATGTGGCTACCTCACCGTTCCGCTCGTGTTCGGTGATTTCCCTGCCGTAGTGGGATCCCCCTACTTCCTAGGGGTGGTCCCCGCCGTCCAAGCCACTCCAAGGGCGGCACCGAAAGCTACTGCAACCAAGGGCATCAAGCCCCACTCAAGTCAAGGCCGAGTTTTCTCGGTTAACACCATCTCTTGCGTCGCAGTCCCTAGAAAACGGGGACAGCGCCAGGGACGCAGGGGCAGCAAGCCCCGCGCGATCGTCTCCAACTCCGGCAAAACCGTGCTTGTCGGGGACATCCGCGTCCGGCTCGATGGAGGCGAGCCGATCCTACCACGGGACAGAAGCGTCCCCACGGTGGCAACCTCCAACAAGTTCGCTCCCCTCCAAGGGATGCGCCAAGAAAATCGGGACTCCCCATGAGGAGCTCGACGGGGGCAGGCGTCAAGCTCAGTACCCCAACAGCCTCGCAAAATGAGGCAAATGTGGGTGACCAAGCAGGAAGCCCGCCAAATCAAGCAAGCTAGAGCGGATCAACCCGCTGAAGGCCCCAAGAAGGCTGCACCTGAGCGAGAAAAAGCTCAGGACCCCGAACCTCCTCGTCCCCGCGGACAGAAAAGGAGGGGCATCTACCGGAAGCCCAACTTCGTCTCCACCCAAGCAGAACCTGCTGAAGGAGGAGACGCGAGTCACGTTGAAGCTCCCGCACCAAGGGTCTCAGTTTTTGAAAGGCTGAGTACTTCAGTCTTCAACAGGCTGGGGGCAGCACTTCGTCCAAACACCCAGAGGCCCAAGAAGCGGAGGGTGCAGCGGACGTCTGAAGAAGGTGGAGGGATGAAGATCTTCACCTGCTACGCTTCCGGAAGGGAAGCGGCTGGGCCATCTGGCATCCCTCCTGGTATGGCCAGGGTAGATGAGCCCGGCCAGGAGGGCGAGGCAGTCGTCCGGTATGCCCGGAATCCTGCCAGGAGGCCGCCTCAAGCTCAACAAGGCAATCAAGCTGGACCCTCGAACCAAGGGCAAGCTCTTGAGCTTCCGCTCGAGCACGAACAAAGACCCCTCCCGGGCCAAGTCCAGCGAGACCTCGAAGGAGGGGAAGAAGACGAAGTCGTAAGCCTCCATCTCGGGGATAAGCAACTTCCGGCGGATGGAGAGCAAGCTGAAGTATTCCTCATGCCGTCAACCAGAGCCGCCTTCTAAGCGATGACGGACGACGCCAAGTATGATTTCATACAGCGTTGGCAGGCTGAAATGGCCAATCTCCTGACGGAGCGAGGGCAACAGATAGGGGCAAATGCGCCACGCCACCAAGTGCCGACGGCAAACCAAAATGCTCGGAGAAGACATCAACAAGGCGACCTGCCCAATGTTAACCCGCACACGGTTGTGGCCAACGACTATACTGTTGACCCGGCCCAACAGCAACGCAGAACTCCCAAGCCTCCGAGGCCGAAGATATCGTGGCCCAGCGGCGAATGATCGAAAAGATCGTGGATGACTGCTTCGCTCAACGAGGCGAGGGAACTGCCACTGTGGATCTCTCTCGTCCACCATCAATTCAAGAAGCTGCCACTGGACTGCCCCAAGGCGCCAAAGTTGCAGAAGTTCGACGGACAGGGCTCACTAAATGAGCATTTGACGAATCCTACCTCCTCCGTTACTTCGCAACATCCTTGACGGGTACCGCCTTCCAGTGGTACTCAAGGTTAAGGCCCAATTCTATTGTCGACTGAGCCGATCTTCAAAAGAAATTCATCGACCGCTTCCAAATGGCCGAAAGAAAAGTGTCGCTTGCAGAGCTGTGCTCCCTCAAGCAAAGGAAAGGAGAAACGACACTTGACTTCATCAAGCGGTGGCGTGACTTCAGCATTAGGTGCGACAACCCCTCGACACAAGAAGATGCCATAACTATCTGTCGGGGGGCCTGGCGACGCAGATAAGCGAAAAGCTGCTGGGAACGAATATCAAAGGCTTCGACCAGCTCAATTCGGTCGTGGCGGAGATAGAAATGTTCTTCGCCGAAAACCCAATGCAAGCTCCCTCGAAAAGCAAGCCGAGCAAGGAGCGCGCCGCTGGCAAAGAAGCCAATGCTGTGGACTTCGCCCCGCAAAGTAAGGGGAAGAGGATCGTGCCCTCTGGCGCTCCAAGCAAGAAGGCGGAAGAAAGACTGCCTCCAACTTCACTGCTACAGCGTATGAGCACGTCATATTCCTTCAAAAAGGACCATACGAAGATGCTCTTCAAGCTATGCATGAAGAATGACTTGATCACGCTTCCGGGACTGAGGAGACCAAGTGAAGCAGATAAAGTGGATGAGCCGAACTACTGTCTCCACCACCGTATGCTGGGGCACCCCATCGAGGACTGCTACGTCTTCAAAAATGAAGTACAGAAGCTGATCCAGAGTCGCCTCATTACGATGCATGATCATTTGGTTGACCCTCCACAGCCTCATGCTTGGGATCAATCAAATCAATCGGCCAATGTCATCTATGTCAATACGTCGACTCCTGAGCCAGAGGATCCCGAGGCAAATCCTTGGGACGCTCAGTCCACAAATGGACGGGAAAGTGATCATCCCTCCGCCTCGGAGCACAGGACGTGGTCGGAGACGGTGCAAAACCTGGAAAGACAGGTCCAATCGCTGCGACACGGTCAGCGCCAAATGCTGACGTACCTAAGGAGCACGCAAGAAAGCCTGGCTGCCCTCCAGCAAGGACTCCAGGTGCCTGCAAACACATCTGCGCCCCGGACGCGCCCTCCCTGTGGGGGATGGATCTCGGAGGAGTCTTCAAACCCGTCCGATGATGAAATCGCCAGAAGACTATATACTTTTCCGCGCCATCGGACGTTGGCTCTCTACCGTACCTGCCTGCAAGCAGGACTATTGGGCTGCCAACCGCCAACGAGTGTGCCGCCGAACTATTGCATATATCATCAAGACGCGGGACATGCTTTAGAGGACTGCTATGTCTTTAAAGACAAAGTTGAAGCATGGGTCAACCAAGGGATCAACGACTTGGGCAATGCCCGTGTCGACCCGCCGCAGCCTCACATTCGAGAATGGACAGACCATTCAACCGACGTTGTCACGCATACAGTCAACGTCATCGACCCGCCGGAGATCTACACACCGGTGGCTTCCACCTTCCCGGACCCGGATATGACAGAAGCCGGCTCCTCTGGCGAAGCCCCCATCTGGTGGTGTCCGGGAGGGCGAATTTCCCACCAGAGTCGCTTGGCGACTGGACATATTGGGGAGATCTTCGAAAAGCTCCTGCAATAAGGTGTTGTGATGACGCACACACCACCGCCGACATACACCGAAAGGGAGTTAAATCACCCCATGTACTGTCAATATCACGCCATGCTGCTGCACCCTACGGAGGAGTGCCCTGATGTCCGGGACTGGATTGAGTCCCTGATTCAGAAGGGGAGGATCGACCCGGAAGGCAATTCCATGGTCCTGATGAGAGCCAGGGGAGCAGCCCAGCAGGAATTTGAGGAAAGCGACTACATGCGCTTCAAGAACCTCAAAGCCCCCGAAGTTGATGAACAAGGATGGCTTATACCGCCGATGCGGTCCACAGCCGACACTGAAGGCGCGAGCCTGAGGCAGCACTTCGGGAATATATCCCTGAAGGAGGAGCCCATCTCAAGATACAACCAAGAGGATCCGGAAATGACGGGGGCCGACTCCTCTGACGAGGCCCCTGCCCTGTGGTATCCCGGGTGGCGAACCTCTCAGAAGAATCCTTTTGCGACTGTGAAGACCGGGGAGATCTTCGAAAAACTCTTGCAGCAAGGCTGTGTAAAGGCACATAAGCCGCCACCAACATACACAGAAAGGGAAATAAACCACCCCATATATTGCAAATACTATGCCATGTTGCTGCACCCTACGGACATGTGTCCGATTGTCTGAGATTGGGTCAAATCCCTCATCCAGAAGGGAAAGATCGACTCGGAAGGCGATCCAATAATCCAGTCCGAGGCCTGGCCCAGCAGCAACCTCCTAGGCGAAGGAAGGAGTCTAGACAACATCAAAACTCCCCTTGTAAGACCCGGTTTCCCGGCTTCCGTCCGGTGTCGTGGGATGACTGGCCACTGACGCGTCCAGGCTGGGTGATGCGTTGGTGTCGCGTCGGGGGTGCCCGACGCGACAGTCATCCGTGTCGCGGTGAGCTTGTGGGTCACGTGTTGGTCGCGCCCTGGTTCACCGTCGCGTCTTGCTGTCGTGCCCGGTTAATGGGCCGCGACAGTGTTTTGTCGTGTTGCGCTGTCCGGTCGTTTGACGCCTGTCAGGGTGGCAGGTGTGTCAGTACGGCTTGTCGCGTTGTCGCGGCGCCCTTGTAGGGCGCGTTCTTGTCGCGGTCCGTAGACCCGTCGCGTTAAGGTTGTTAACGCGACGGGACGATCCGTCGCGTTCTGGGTGCCGGGCGCTTAAGGCGCAGGCCGGCTACCCCTTCCCCCTCTCTCTTTTTCATCCCTTCTCCCTCTCCCTCCGGCGACCTCTTCCTCCCCTCTTCTCCCCTTTGTGTGTTTCAGGCGAGGAGGAGGGTCGTGCGTGGTGTCCAGGCGTCGTGAACCTTGCGTGGAGCGAGGAGGAGGTGGCCAACCGACGTGAAGGGCCCCTCGTGGGTTCGTTCTTCGTAAAAGGTAGGGATTTCTTGTGCCCTTCCCGATCCGGGTGGATTGGGAGCCCCTCGAGGTTTGGACAGCGGCACTGAGTCGTTTGTAGAGCTCTCTTGTCTAGGTGTGGGACGCCGAGGGGTTCGAAGTGCTTTCCTGGCGCACACCAGACAGTCCCTTGTCTCACTGCCACTCTTTGCGTTGGTTCTGGAGCCACGTAGTGGTGTCAGGCGTGAGGCCGCAGCTTGGCCAGGCTGCAGTGTTGCGTGTGTTGTGTGTTTCTGTGGCGGCTCTGTCTCGCCCTTGCGCGGGGGCGGAGGCAGGAGCTAGGCTAGCGAACAAAGCGTGTGGACTGTAGGTCCCCCTCTTGGCTGCTAGCGGCGGTGGCTTGGTTGCTATTGTTGTGACGACGTTTTCCTCACGACGTTTCCGAGTGTTCCTCGTTGCCCTAGCTTGTACGGCGGTTTTAGCCTGGCTGTGCTTAGCTCCCGTGGGCGTCGTTGGTCTGGCCTTGGGCAGACCCGTGCTTCTGGTGGTTTCCGCTTCGGTGTTCTCTCGGTTCTGTGGTCTCATTCTTGGGTGCCAGCCCGTGATGGCACCGGCGTGTGTAGCTTCCTGACCTGGCGGTGTGTTCGGGGTCCGGGTGGTTCTGCTTGTGGGCCCTCGACCTTGTAGAGGTCTGAGGTGGTCGTGTTTGCGGTGAGACGTCGTTCTCACTTGGTTGTTCCGTGGTCTCGGCAGGTGTGCTGAGCACTGCTTCCGCTTTGTGCCCGACTCCGTTTGTTTCTACGGGAGTCGTGTGTGTGCCACGACCTTGGTTGGTGGTCGTGGCGTTGTACTGTTCTCTTCCGCTGCTTAGTAGTACCATGCTGTAGGTGTTCCTCACTTTACACTTTCTAGTGTAGTTTCCTGTTTTCGGAGTTCCTGTTGCTCTGGCCGGTGAGGGACTGGTAATCTCCACTGGGCCTTGTTCGCGAGGCTCACCCCCCTACTTCTTTCAGCTAGGGGATCGTCGTCGCGGGAGCTCGGTGTCGGACGGGTTGCAGAGGCGGCTGTGGCGCAGTGTGTTGTCAGCAGCAGTGAGAGCGAGCGTTGTGAGCTCTTGTAGCCTGAGTGAGTTGAGAGCTGTGTTTTGCAAGTCCTCGGGGTATGCCCCTTAAGGACTGCACCTTTCTTCTGGTACCTGTGCTTTTGCTTGGGACGCGTTGTACAACCCTTTTGTATAATGTACAGATTATTATAATTATTTGAACTCAATACATATCTCACTAGACTTTTTCATATAACCCTTCCGGGTCTTCGGATCCGTGGGTGGCGGCGCGACCCTCGGGGTCCCCGGCGAGGGGTCCGAGAGGTCGGGTCGTTACACCCCTCCCCGTGAACAAACTCCGGAAAATAGGAGTAGGGGCGGTGCTTCGAAAATTCGCCTCCGCAAATACTCAAGCGGCAAGATAAAACCGCAGGGGCAAGAAGCCGACGATGGAGCCGGCCGCCCAAGAGACAAGCCCCTACTGGGCTGAATTCCAGGAATTGCCGCCCGAAATAATCGAGCAGGCAATCGATTCTACTTTCCAACATCAGCAAGATGAAGCTGGCTGGACCACCGTGGTCCCCAGAATGCGCCTCCCACTGGCGTTCCCTGTCCAGGTCGCTCAGGCACACTGCCTCATAAAATTGGTCGGAGATTGGAGACCAGAAACCCTATGAAAGCCCACAAATCGAGGCAAGTCTCCCCCTCTGCAATGCCGAAGGTGTTGAACCTCTGGTTGAACCTCTCTGCCAGGGCCTGCAGAAGCCCCGAATGACAGGCGTCATCATAAAGAGCGGCGACAACTGCATAGAGAATGCCGACCTGGTCCAGCAACTTGTGGTAATGGTACAAAATCCCCATCAACCACTCCGTTGCGCCGAAGCGGAAGCGGTGTGATGAAGAAACAGACCACCTGTCGTACCAGCTAGCAGCCCCTCCGCTCAAGATCTGGTCAAGGAAACACGACCGGTCGTAGCCCTCCGACACGAACTCGGGACCCGAGGGCGGCAAAATATGTCCGATGAAGGAAGGGCCAGTCTTGGGCAGCCCGTGCACCTCCCACAGGCCCTGCGCAAGCAATGCCTCCTTGACGCGGTGAACTGGATCCGACCTGAATAGCCCCAACTGGTCCGCGTCTGGAAAGTGCACCTGGGCGGTGTAGCCAAGAGGAAAGTTGGGGTAGTGAAAACTGCATGTCCCCATCATGCTGTCACGACCGGACAAAATCGTCCGCTCCAGCTGGACCCGCTCAATCGCAAGGAGCTCGGCGGGGCCATCCCAGTTGGCCGGTACAAAGTTCTGAATGAACGGAAACAGATGCTCATCCAACGGGAAGTGCTTGGGGTAGTCATTCCCCCTCCGGTAGCGGTAGACCTACTCAGTCCGATCTATTCGGCTTGTGTCCACCACACCTTCAAGTAGCAAGGGCCCCTCCAAAGGCCCGAGGACGCACAACCCAACACCTCTGTCAAGCTGGTCCAGGTTCTCCTCTCGTATCGGAGAAAGGGTGAAGCATGGCATGGGATCGTCCGTCCGCTCGACGTCGTCTTCCGAACGGCGTGACGCCTTGCTGCTCTCCCCACGACGCTTGCCGGCACGAGGCATTGTCAACCCTGCCAAATAAAATGTTCAACCGTCAGATATAAAAGTGTTCAAACAAGGCAAGGGAAAGCAAAAGCGAAAGAAAAAATACATCTAGAAGGGGCCACGGGATACCCGTCGTCGCCTCCGTCCCCGACGGATATCCCGTGGGGGGCATTTGTTGAACCCGAAAAATATCAGGGTTTAAACAAGCCCCGGGCGACAAATCCGCCCTGGAAGAACCGGGAACAAACTCCCAGTCTCCCCACTCGAACACCGAAGATGAACGAGCTCGAGTCAGCGCATCCGCCCAGAACGACCTGAGCCGCGCATCCAAGATACAGCACTCGAAGCTCAGTGGGGTAGAATAAACGTATCCCGGACAGCAGAAATCTGTTGACTGGGTCCTCGTTCAGGACCGCACACGGTTCGGATGTGTCGGGAGAAGCCAAATGCACGTGCTCCCAGAAAACGGGAACAAATGCTCGACAGACGGGCAAAAACGCACGTCGGAGACGCGTGTGCACGTGTGTGGCAGGACCGTCAACCAACGAACCCGTCACGGGAGGCCCACGGAGCTCTCTCCAGGAAAACACGAAGGAAATGGCCAAGGAAGAAGAGGTCCCACCCTTTATAGGGGAGGGCCAGGAGGCGCCCCATCGGCTCGGGGGCCCGCCAAGCGGGGACCCCCGCCGGTTCGGGGCCCCGCCAGGCGAGGACCCACGCCGGTTCGGGGTCCCGCCAGGCAAGGACCCCCGCCGGGTCGGGGCCCCGCCGGGCAGGAACCCCCGTCGGTTCGGGGCCCGCCAGGCGGGGACCCCCGCCGGTTTGGGGCCCGCCGGGTAGGGACCCCTGCCGGTTCGGGGCCCGCCAGGCGAGGACCCCCGCCGGTCAGGGGTTCCGCCGGTTCGGGACCCCCGCCAGGCAGGACCCCCGCCAGTTCGGGGGCCCTGCCTAGCAGGGGATCCTGCCAGTTCAACAGGACCCCCGCCGGTCCGGCCCCGTTTCAGGTCCTGTGCCTTGCCGGTTCAGCAGGCCCCGCCAGTCTAAGCCCACCTCGACGCTCGCGCCACACACCCCCGCCGGGCCGCGTACCTCCGCCGGTCCGATCGCTTGGAGCCCTATAAATAGAGGGGCACTCCCCCATTGCAAAAAAAGAAGCAACACCCAAGCCCCCGGGAGTACACGCGCGAAAAGAACGCACGTGCATAGCCCACACTCGCTTGGTCTGTCTGACCCCGGAGCTCTGAGTTCCGTCCAGCGAGTGTTGGGGAAGGAAGTCTCCTACAGCCTTCGGTGGTCTGTCCTCCGTGCTCGGGCCATCCTGCGCCTTGTTCGTGCGGAGACGCCACAGGTTGTTACATGACGCCTGGTTTTTTTTTTCACTCAAGTCCTCCGTTGTCATGAAACGACATACGTAGAGGCAATGTTGTCCAACAGCGATACAAACACCATGTTGCGAACATTAATGATCCGACATGTTTGTAAACGCTCGACGGAGGCACAAATACCCCGTCATAAGCGCAAATGTAAACCTTACATTTTGTAAATGTCTAACGGAGGCACAAACACCCCGTTATGAACATAGATGTAATCCCCACGCTGTGTAATGTCCGACGGAGGCACAAATACCCCGTCGTTGACGCACATGTGTATGACGTGTTGTATGGACGCCCAGTGGAGGTACAAACACCCCATTAAAGGCGCGGATGTAAACGTCATAAATGTAAATGGCATAAACATGCTTGAATGAAACTGTGGGAATTTATTTGTCATCTATTTCCTTTAAATTTCGGCATATGGTCTTTTAACAAACATTACGCATCGAAGGTATTCGAGTTTTACACTCGATGTAAATGAAACACCGACTTCGGTCGGTGGGGAACGGTCCAATACACGACCACTCCAATTGCCCTGAAAATACGAGCGCGCGCGTAAAAAATAAAAATGAAATATTCGAGGGTTCCGGGTCTTTACCTGGTACCCCTCACAAAATAAATCTCTTTGTCTATTTCCTGTAAACAGTTTGGCACGCCCCGCGTCTTAGGTCTCCGTCGAATTCTCAGGCGGGATCCACCTAAAGGAAATCACACGCAAAATATATACATAAAAAAAATACACACATATATATATATATATATTTTCGAAGACAAGAAGAAGAGAAAATATTCCGCGTTCCAACAACGAGTTTACAGGTATATACCCGTTCTCTCCTCGAAATCATATTTTAAACCTGAAGAAAAAAGGCAGCCATACTATTTCGAGATGAAACGCTTAAACCAAAAATATCCCAAAGAAATAAATCACACCTTTCAAGCAAAAAAAGAAGAAGAAGGAGAACATCATATTGGGATTTTCTGAAAGTGCATATTTTCTCGTCCTTGCTATGAATGGTATTCGGGTTAAAACTGGTGTTAAATAGCACCAAAGGCTTTTAACTCGATGTAAACAAAACATCGATTCCAATCGATGGAGACAGGGGTCCAGCACACGCTATCATAATCGCCTGATGATTAAAAGGCATGGAATCGAAGAAGTTCAGATTGAAAACGGCGCACTCGTCCGTTCCACGGACATCAAAATCCTTTCTCCGCATTGCGCGGACTCTTTCTTCTATCTGCTAGACAGGCTGGCACGCCCCGCAATACAAAAATCAAAATATGCAAAATGAATGGATATTCAAATGTAAGCAAATGAACGAATATTGAAATGAAAAAAAAAAATCCCGTGTCCACATCACTTTAGAATCTTTTTTTTCCCTTAGGGTTCATTTGAACCTCAAATCCCAAGAGTGACTACTTTCTTTGCTCCGATATTACCAGCTCAATCATACCATATACAAATCTGAATCCATTCTGAGTTATAAAAATATATTTACACTCTTTTCAAGGAAGGTCATAAGTGTAAATTTTATCTTTTTAGCACCATGTAAGTGCATTCACTGTACGTCCTTGCTCTTTCACCTAGATTAAAAAGAAACCCAATGTCCAGCCTGGATCATAGAGAAGTTCAGGCCAAAAAGAAAACGAGCATATACTGCAAAATTCCACTCTAGAATGGCTGGTCAACACAAGGGGTTTAATGCCTGATTTCTCTTATAATTTCAGGTGTACAGAGAAAACATCATAATTAGGGGTATTGTAAAAAAACCACTGAAAATTGAGAACCAAACAATTTTATCATCATAATTTATTGAAGATCATTTTATGGCACATTGGGAATGGTTCAAGTAAGGGATTCAATTGGAATCCCTGACATGACACAATCCATTCCAAATGCATCCTAGGTACTTCAGCTCATGTGCAAGCGAAATTTTGAAAAGAAGAGAGAAATAGACTCATAAAGAAGTAGGGTTAATGAACTCCAAAAGTTCGCCGTTGTGAGCGTTTGAAAAAGTGAGTGTGCTTTCAGTGGAGAAAAGTGGGAAAAGACAAAATTAGATATTTTAACCCATCTTCTAACATTAAAGTAAAATACTTTCTCAATAATCCCTAATCTAATGGAACTTCTAAATGAAAGTTTTAACATGGCTTTTTAAAATCTGTACTTTTAAGAAAGCAAAGAAACTTTGAGACTATGGATTACATCCATAATTCCACCTCATTCTCAAGTGTTCCCTAGGATCAAGATAAGAAATCTGAAGTCTTGGTTGCTGAGTGGGGATGAGGGAGTGGGGAAGCAGCAGAGCAGGAGGTCAATGAACGACAAGCCTCAGTTTTAAAGCAAAGACATTCTTGCTCTTGCACGTCTATGTAGCGCATGGTATCAAGACATAGACAAATAAATTATATAAGTATGACCAAATTGCATTTGGACATGAACAGATCTTTATTAAAGATAGCAATGGCAATGTTACCGCAAACCAGCCACAATAGCTCATCAGTTCATCTGTGTCAAGGAACTTGTTCCTAAATGCACTGCCTTCCAAGGCTACAGGAACAAGTTGCAGTTCTATGGGCCTTAAAAGAGCTGTCTTCTCAGCTACCTGAAAATGAAAAGAAAGCCACATCTCAATGAGAATCTATAAAATAAACTTACAGAAATAAAACCTGAAAAAGACAATGAACACACACAAAATGGACATTCTGTCACACAAATGCAATACGTAAAGAAAGTTCTTAAACCTGGATTTGCAAAATAAAGAAGAGGAATACAGTTTGCTGGGGCTGGATTTAGATCCTAATTAGAAAACAACTATACTGACATATAGTTTCTCCAATTGCTAAGTGGACTATTTCAAGAATGACCAGAATATGGATCACAGTTTGTCAGTGAACAGTTTTCTGGTTATACTGCCCCCACACATGCATATCAGGTTCACCCGCAAATGGATATGCAGCTACATATGGATATGGATACTCCACAGGTGAGGTAGCACGCCAGACACAAGTGTATGCTCCAGGCTCAACTACATACAAACAGTATTTGCAGTATTATCGGCAGATGTATGCCTCGTACATGTCTTGGGTCTCAGTATCAGGCATATGCCTACACCATGTATGAGGTCCGTCTGCAGGGAGACAGGTCCTTAGTCATAGGGATTTCACAGGCCACCATCCACCAGTCTTTTGACCCTTCAACAGAAATCTTATTGGAGAGGCCATGGTTTGTAATTTATTTGATGTATTATGTCAAATGTCTACTAATGCATCCATGCTTCAATTGATCCTCGTGGTTTTAGTGTCATGCATCTAACTCTGTAATTGCTAAATGCCAATTTGCTGCATTCAACTTTGTAATTGCTAAATGCTAATTTGCATTCAGTTATTGATTCTTAATCGTTCTGTAGCTTATGTTTTGCAGATGTTATGTGAGAGACATCATCCAGCATGGATTATGGATATATTGCACTTGGATATAAATGGAATTGGTGTATGGATTGTGATCACAGGATTAGCAGCATAAGCAGATTCCCATGGCATTTAGTCAGCAGACATTGGGACACCAATCCATGTCCTTAAGTTCCTTCCAACGTTCATGCACAATTCTCGAGGCTATTACAGGGGAACACATACAACGGGTATGGTGTATGCATTGTGATCACATGATTAACAGTATAAGCAGATTCCCATGTCCTTTAGTTCCTTCCAGGGTCTGGCGCATCGCCGATTCGGACCGAATCGGGCTGTTCCTGATTCGATCCGATTCGGGCGGATCGAACCGATTCGGTTTGATTCGCATGGATTCGGGCAGAACCCCTGTTTATGACCCATTTTTGGCCGATTCCTTTGAATCTGGCCTTTTTTTGAATAATTGTGTGGTTTAGGCCTCTTGTAAATATCTTTCATCATATTCCATGAGATTTATATTATGTAATTGCTATAAAAACATTTATTTCAATAAAAAAAGCATTAGAAGAGTGAAAATAAATTGAAACTCATTGATTGAAAGATATTTACATTGCACAAAGTCAATACAACTATCAAACTCTCAATTCCAATACATAATACAATGACTTACTCTAATATCCCCAATGCCCTTGTTGATATGGATCGTATGCATTCCATTGGGATTGGATAGACACGGACTCTGACTCATCTGACTCTGAGGGAAGCTCTCCAATAAGGTGATGACCTTTTGTTCGAGACACAAAACTACGATACTCATCCCATGTCATCATGGTATGGTATCTCTGACGAAACTGACTTAGATAATGGTCCCACACCTGGCTGCCGAGACGGATTACATTCAGTTGAGCCATCTATACATCCTCCACAGGAACAAAAACTTGAACTGGAACATGAACATAAAATGCAGGAGGAGGATGCATATATGGACATGGACCAAGGTAGCCTGCTGTGGCAGTGTACCCACTGTACGGTCCGTACCCACTAGAGTAGTCTGTGCTAGTGGACTCGGGGTGATAGATATGGCCGCCATAGGATCCAACAGACTCTTGTGTACTCATCCTCTCAAAGTCTGATATCATAGTGTCATAGCTATGGGAATCCACTGGTGAACCTCTTGCTTGACTGCCAGGTCTAAACTTCTGCCTTCTATTGTACCGCATTAGGGCACCATGACTACTATCTTGTGTTGCACCCCCATAAAATTGCTCCTCTGTGAATTCCATCCCACCACCTCCTCCTCCTTGATCATCATCACCATCTCCTCCTCCCTGACCACCGTCACCACCTCCACCTCCACCATTACCACCACCGTCACCTCCAGCATCTGAAGAAGAACCACCTGCAAATGCAATATAATTTTAAGATAGGTTAGCACAAATACAAATACATTTGAGGTAATGTGCAATACAAAATGATGACCTACCAGTAGTCATCGAATCATGGGAGGCGCTATTGGGCAATCGGGGTGAATCCAACGGAGACGGTGTCTCATCATCTGCATTTGGATCCAAAGTCTCTGCATCGGTAATGTCAAGTGGATCTTCAACAACGGTAGCACCTTTCTTGCCTTTCTTGGATCCCCAACGAGAAAATCAACCCATCTCGTAATGAGGGGAGTATGGCTGTCCCACATTCACACGATCTCCCTCCTCTTCTGTTGTTGCTTCTGCTACTGCCCTTGCTAGGAAAGTGTTAGGGCGAGGTGGATCGTTAGGATCATCTGCCTCCTCATCTAACTCATACTCCCCCCACTCTGTTGTTGCTCGTGCAACCCATGAAACCATTGGGTCTTCTTCATCTCGTAGGAACCCATATCAACAGGATCATATTCCACCTCCCCACGCTGCTTTGGATCTTGTGTGAGATGTTTGACCCTCAACCTCATATTGTAGTGCACGTACACCAATTGGTCCAAGCGCCTATATGACAATCTATTCCGCACTTTGGTGTGTATCAATGCAAACGTACTCCAGTTCCTCTCACATCCACTAGATGCGGAAGTCTGCGATAAGATCTTCACTGCAATTTTCCTCAATGTTGGCGTAGTATGCCCAAAGTTGAACCACCAATCAGCTGCAACCAAATTCAATTATCTCAATCAGACCTCAACCATCAAATTGAAATGATAAAAAATTAAATGGGAAGCTGCTGTGCATATTTTGTTTGGCTTCCTACCGACGAAGGGGGAACGAACAGAAAGAGATAAACAAAGCAAATAAAGCCCAAAAGGAAAACATATGTACGCACAGGAGAGAAGGGTGGGGAGAGAGAGATACCTGTGAAGTTCGGCCACCCCTCTCCTCCTCAGCCGCTGCCTGCAAGAGACAGGGAGAGAAGGGCGGGGTCTCTGCCGAGGGTCCCCCTGCCCGCAGCTGTTGCCTCTTCCCATCGCCTGGCGCCGCCGCTGCTGTCGACGCTCAGCACCGCCGCCGCTGCCCCCTCCCCTGGCCGCCGCGGGCCTCCCTGCCGTTTGCCCGCACTGTTGCCGCTCGGGGCCGCCATGGCCCCCCCCCCATGCTCGCTCGCGATGCTGCTGCGTGGGGCCCCCCGGGCTGCTATCGCTCTGCTGCGCCGGTCTTCCCCGCCGCTGCTGCTGCTTCTCGGTAGGAAGGAAAAGAGGGGGAGGGAGATCGCCAGAGCCGCCCTCTCCTCTCTGCCCTGTTTCGCACAGAGCAAAGCCGGGAAAGTCCCAGCAAAAAGAAGAAGGGAAAATAGAAAGAAGAAGGAAAGAGAGGGACTAAAGTGCAAATACTCAATTAGAAATTTACATAAAACCCCCTAGACAAACACGCAGACCTCCGGGATGGGTACAAAACCTTCCGGCCGGGCGTCTTTTGCCCAACCACTAAAAAAGGAGAGGGGGCGCTCCAAGGAGAGGGAGAATTTTCTGAGTTAGAAAAAACCGAGCAAGGCTTCGGAAAAAAAGGACTGTAAGGCAGTCCGGGAAAAGGGTCTACAAGGCAGCCCTAAGATCATCGTGCAAGGCACGATTCGTTTCTCTCAAGTTTATAAAAAGGTCTATTGGGCTTACCTTATTGGGCCAGATTTCTTATTGGGCTGGGACTACTTATTGGGCCAGACTTGTATTTCCATACAATCAATTGAGATATTGTGTGCTTATTGGGCCGACATTTGACAAATTCTCATGTGTGATTTAATGGCCTATTGGGCTATTTTTAATCATTCCATCATACGTCATACGAATTATTTCATGTAGTGTCACGTTTATTTAAACACTGCACTACTTAATTTCTTAGCTAAAATCAACCAGTTTCGACAAACGTTAACGAAATATTTTCCAAACATTATTATTTAATTTTCAATAACATAAAATTAACAAACAAGTTATGTTTCACATCAATTTTAATCCACCTTAAGTTAAACACTTTAAATCAATAAATAAATAAATAATGTTAATTTATTCACATAATCATAATGTAAATAAATAAATAACGAAAATGTTTAAATAATAGAATTAATAAATCTAAAATATCAAAAAATGAGAAAATGCATTTAAAAATCAATAAATATGAAATAAATATTAAAAAATTCTAAAAAATAGATTGCATGTCTGCAACTGGTTCCCTTCACGCACAATTCATTTCATTCAAATGTGAGTTATGTTCTTTCATTTCAAAGGGTTTATCTGATGGTTAATCAAGGGTGTCAGCCTCTTGCGCTGATATAATTAACACTAACTGCGGTTAGTGGGGGAGGTCAATGAACTAACCAAGACCATGTCCATGCAAATAAAAAAACCAAATAAATCAAATCCAAAGATAAATAAAATTTTTAAAGTGTTAAAAAAATATTCTCACAAAGATGGCGACTCCACTGGGGACCTCCCTTCCCTTCATCTCTCCATCAGACAACACCCTAACAATAAGATGTACTCACACTATAATTTTTGTACAGGTCATAGCTCTGCAATGGCGGCTCTCGCTCATACTCCGGGCGTGGTCTTCGGCCCACTTGTGGTCCAGGACCATATAAGGAATGGCTACCTCACTACGCAACCAGGTTTGGAGCCTTCCCCCGGTGGTGGAGTCTCCTACTTCTTGGGCGTGATACCGGTGTGCTACCTGCTGCTAAGGCCCATAAAACAAGCAAAACAAAAGGAAGAGCCTCAAGCTCAGGAGGCTAACTTGATGCAGATGTTCACCACTTATGCTATCAATTTCACCAACACTCCAACTACTGGAAAGAACAGAAAGCGCAAGTCTGGAAAGAAGCCCACAACTCGTGGCATTTCAAGTTCAGGAAAGACTGTCCGCATTGGCGAGCTCCGGATCCGCCTGGATGGCAGTGAAACCATGGTGATACCGGAGCGGCATGTAGCTACTGTACCAGTAAAGAACAACTTCGGCATACTACCTAAAGTGCGGCAAGACAGGCCAAGTTTCAAGGTGAAGAATAGGAGAAAGCAATGGAAAAAAGCTGAAACCAAGAATGATAAATTTGACGACGTTGGCTTCAAGAAATACAAAGCCAATGTTGGGAAGGATGGGATAAATATTCCACCTCGTGTCAAACAGATGTGGGTAACTAAAGAAGAAGCTCAAGAGCTTCGAAGGACAAAGGCCCTAGAGTCTCTAATAGGGCGAAACAATGCAAAAATAGTCATGAAGCAAGACCCGACAAACTGGCAAACCTTCGAGAGAAGAAAGATTCAAGAAAGACAAAGGGAGCCTTCCCAGGAGTCTCGGACTAAAGGAAATACCCCTCCTCTACTAGCTAATCTGCAAAGGGGATCTAAAAGAAAAGGAGTATATCAAGAAAGAAGACAAGCAAGCCCCGAGACGGGGCAAAATTTTCAAGTCAGAAGGGCACAAGAGGGATGATGACGTCCCTAGAATATCAGTTTTCCAACGCCTGGGCGCCCCCGTACGTCCTAGGCAGAAGAAGAGGAGAACAGCACAGATCACTAAAGAAGGCATGCAGATATACACATGCTATGCCTCTAACATCAATTTGCCTGTAATAGCTGACCAGGCAGAAACTTCAAATATGGAGCAACATCCTACGGTATCTAGTCGCAGAAGAGAGCAAGCTCGAGCCTGGTTTGACCGAGTAAATGGGGAAGTGGATTTATCACCTCAAAATGAAGAAGGCATGGGGGCTACCGATATGGCCACCGCATCAAATCACCCTCTGGGTCAAAGCCGATCTGCTAAAAACCCTAATGTCAGGGTGCCCTCATTGCCAAATTTAGAAATGGTAATGCAAGAAAATCAAAAGCTAAAAGCTATGCTGGAAAGCCTCATGCAGTAATTGGGAATGGCAGCGCCACCGCCACCACAACAATCACCATCACTACAGTCTCCACAGCAGGCACAACAGCTATTGCAGCCTCACTGCCTCAGCAAGTTCAACAAACAAGTCAGCCAGCATTGCCTATAACGGCATCCCAACCAGGGAATGTGCCACCCCATACGCCCCGTGCAGAATTCATGACTAGGCAACCAATTGAGAATCCAACTCAAGCCATGAGGAACTCAAGAGGTGCATGTTGTAGAGCAAAGGCAGGAGCTACCACAATTAAATACTACATTTGAAGCAACAATGGTCTCTCAGAGGGCCATGATTGAGCAAATAATGAAGCAAAAAGCTGAGCAGAATGAGGGGTCTGCCACCTATGCCCTGTATAGGGTACCCTACCCTGTACACCATCTCTTTAAAAAGCTCCCAGCAGAGCACCCAAAATTCTCAAAATTCAATGGGGAGGGGTCACTTCATGAACATATAGCTCATTATATGAGCATCATGGGAGAGCTGGCAACTGAAGAGTCATACCTTCTGAGGTATTTTCAACATCCCTGACAGAGCCAGCATTTCAATGGTACGCTGACTGAAGCCCAACTCAGAGTTAGCTGGGAAAGATATGCAAAGAAAGTTCTTCAAACACTTCCGAGTAACCGAAAGGAGAGTTTCCTTGGCAGAGCTCATATCTCTGAAGCAAAATAAAAATGAGTCTGCTCTGGACTTCATCAAAGATGGCGTGATATGAGCATGAAATGTGAAAAACGTCGGCACATGAAGATGCGGTGAAGCTATGCCAAAGAAGTAAAGCCGGAAATCAAGGAAAAGCTCCTAGGAGCTAATATCCGGACATTTGAACATCTTAACAATACAGTGCGGAGATTGAAATCTTCTTTGCAGAAAATCCAACCTCGGTGTTCGGAAAAGGCAAGCCGCCAAAAGATAAGGGTCAGGATCGCGAGAAGTAAATGCTATGGACTCTCATCAGCACTTGGCAAAAAAGGGGGCAAGGGTGAGGCATCCGCTCCCCCAAATACCAAGAAAAATGAAAAAGGATCAACACTTTCATTGGGTGAGAGACTCAGTGCTCCCTATTCATTTACTAGGAGCACACCAGAGAATTGCTGGACATATATCCCAAGAGAATCTAATCACTCTCCCAGAGCCAAAGCGCCCAGAAGAAGCAACAATGGTAGACAAGCCCAATTATTGCGCATACCATCGCATGCTAGGTCATACTTTAGAAAATTGTTACCTATTCAAAAATCGGGCAGAAAAGCTGATTCAAGCAGGAATCATTGATATCGCTGAACACCTGGTGAATCCACCTCAACCGCATCAGCAACCGAAGCTTACATTCACGGCGAATGTAATCCATGCCACATTTCGAACAGAAGTGGCACAAGTTGAGCAGTCGATAAAGCTCCCTGGATTTGCCACATATCAACAACTGCCAGATGACATGGTAGAAAAGGCCATTAACGCAACATTCCACAACCAGCAAGAAGAAACAGGTTGGACCCAGGTGAATACGAAAAAGAGGTCAGCCCCTAAGAAGTCTCAAAGAAAGCAACAACCCAGGAAGTCATATCCCGGTGGCGCCGCCCCACCCAAGGAGGCAGCAAATGAAAAGACTTTGCAAGAATTAGCAGTCTTGCGAAAGAGAATCAAGAACCAAAGAAAGAATGAGAAAAGGAAGCTGAAGAAGGAATCCATAGTCTGTGAGACTTCTACAGCAAATGAAGTCAATGACCATCTCAAAAGGCTCCAGGGGTTGATTGATGAACTGGAAGAATATCAACAAATGTCACCAACTGAAGCAACCCCCTTGGAAAAATACATACCATGGGAGGAACTGGAGCGTAAAATACGCCTGAAGAAATGGCTCATGGAGCTGCGAGAACATATGCAAAAACGTGGGGGTGCCCTTTCCTCTGTCAGTGAAAGTGAAATGTTTTGGGGAACTGACTGCAACGTTGAAGACTTAGTCGAAAAAGTGTAGATATTCTTATGCAATATGACCTATGTGTTTACCTCTCAGCCGGGGGAACAACCCAAATCAGGGATCCGCTTGTGTACCCCCGAAGCCAGAAAGTCATTCAAAACTTACCAAAGAAATAGGCCACCCCAGAAGGTCATATACTTCAGAGGGGAAAAACCAGGGCCCATCCCTGAACCTCAAACTAAGGGTGACGAGTATGTCTCCCGCTGTCCGATGAGGAGGAGGAAGACCCTGCTATTGAAGAAGACAGGCCAATGCCCACAACAGCGATGAATGAAGGACCCTCTCAAGCATCAACCAAAGGGAGAGTAGAAGAGCTGATACCTCTCGTAACTGAGAAGCTCTCTCTAGAAAAAGAACGAGAAGAGGGGATAAGTGGCGACGTCGCGATTCTCCTTCCATCACAAGCACCCAAAAATTTGGCAAGAGTAATGCCCCCCTTCGAAAAATCCAAGGATAGAGCTAACCAAAAGGTTCTCCAAGCATTGGGGAGGTTTCCGACCAACCTAGTATTTGGGATGCCTTAGCATTGAGCAAAGAATTGCGTGAGGCGTTCATTGCGGTGTTGCAGGAACCAGAAGTCTATGAGGCCCATGTGGCAGAAATGAAAGGAGATATATATGAAGCATTAACGGCTTCTGTGACCTTCACAGAAGATGATATGTTGCTACCCTCTCCCTGTCACAATAGGCCTCTATACATGAGGGGGAGATAAATGGACGAGAATTAGACCGTATTCTGGTCGATGTTGGTTCCGCAGCGAACATTATCCCGTTAAAAATGTTTCACAATCTGTTCCTTACCCCTTATTTACATAAGGTGGAAGGAGTCAAGATAGCGGGATTCAATCAGAACTCTGAAGAAGCCTTGGGTCGCGTGGATGTGGACCTAGCCCTAGGCGATTTTGTGACAAGGTTGTATTCTATGTGGTTGACACTAATACTTCCTTTAAAGCCCTCTTGGGGGACCATGGTACATAAAAACTTGGTGGTGCCATCGACTCTTCATCAGTGCCTAAAATACACAAAAGGAGGAGAGCAACATCGAGTCTTTGCTGACCTAGAACCATTTAAAGTGTATGAATGCCACCTGGCTGATGCTAGGCTATACTATGAGGGGGCAACTGATCCCCCTAAGATGCAAGACAAGGGCAAACATATTGTGGGGGCCTCCTCGAAAAGCAGTGGCAAAATAAGAGTCAACAAAGAGGGTGGCAGCACGCATGTAAATCCAACAGTCGGCAGATACAAATCGAAAGCCCCTCCAATTGGAAAGACCAACTGTCAAGCTAGAAGCTAATACCATCAGCCGGTGATAGGGACTGGGATACCGCTGCCACAAAATCACATGCAAGTGGCAGCTAGACATGAAGTCTATACAGTTGAGCCAATAAAATTCTTCATAGCTCAGCACAAAGATGGTAGACTGATTGTGTTCTACAAAGGAGAGCCAACACCCAAGCAGCCTCCACAAGATGACTTCGGTCAACAATACACTACATCTGGGTTCCAAGAATCGATTGGAGAACTTGAGGATATGCCACAGTACATCAAAGATATGTGCCAAAAACAAAATATCCCTCCGACCCAGAGTAGTCTGAGGGGTAAAATGTTTCACGAATTGTGGTACCCTACAAATGTCAGGGGGCAACCACCCTTCTCTCACAATGACCGAAGAGGTCTCGGATGGGAGACGCGTGAAGACCCTATGGTGCATTATGCAGTGAACATGGTCAATATAAACCCTGCCCCCATGAGAATGGGAATTGCAAAGCAAGGGGGCAAAGCCCCATGGAAGATGAAAATGAAAATTTCCCTTGTCAGGAGCAAGAATGGGAAGTGTACATGACTACACAGACGACGAAGAGGACTTCGTCGATTTAGAGCCTGCGCCCCGAGAATTAGAAGATGGGGGGCAGGCCACTGTGGATGAACTTTTGGAAATAAATCTGGGGGCACTAGACGATCCTCGTCCTGTGTTCATCAGTGCATTGTTAAATGAGGAAGAAAGACAAACATATAAGCAACTACTCTTGGAGTTCAAGGACTGTTTTGCTTGGTCCTATAAAGAAATGCCAGGTTTAGACTCATCTGTGGCTGAACATGAATTGGCCATTCTGCCAGAGGCCAAGCCTGTAAAACAGACTCAGAGAAGAATGCACCCAGAGCTAGAAAAGAAAGTGGTAGATGAGGTCAACAAGATTCTGGATGTCGATTTCATTGAAGCCTGCATGTACCCAATATGGCTGGCCAACATAGTGCCAGTAAAGAAGAAAAATGGACAAGTTCGGGTCTGTATTGACTTTCGAGATTTAAACAAAGCATGCTCAAAGGATGACTTTCCCCTGCCTATAATTGAAACAATGGTGGATGTTACAACAGGGCATGAAATCTGTCCTTTATGGATGGGAGCTCAGGGTATAACCAAATTCGAATGGCCGACAAAGACAAAAATCACACAGCCTTCCGATCACCTAAAGGCATATTCAATTACAAAAGAATGCCTTTTGACTTGAAAAATGCAGGTGCCACCTACCAAAGGGCTATGACCAAGATATTTGATGAAATGCTCCATAACTTGGTCGAATGCTATGTGGACGACTTGGTTGTCAAGTCGGAAAAAAAGGAAGATCACGTGGAGGATTTACGTAGGGTCTTCGAAAGGCTTCGCCAATATAAGCTGAAGATGAACCCCATGAAATACGCTTTTGGCGTATCAAGTGGAAAATTTCTGGGATTCATTGTCCGCTATCGGGGCATCGAAATAGACCCCGATAAGATCAAAGCCATTAGGGAATTGCCTCCCCCTAAAACACTTACCGAGCTACACTCCCTCCAAGGTCGTTTGGCTTACATCAGAAGATTCATATCCAACTTGTCAGGGAGATGCCAACCCTTCTGTAAATTGACAAAGAAAGGGGCCCCTTTTATTTGGGACGAAGAATGTCAAAATGCCTTGAATAAAATCAAGGAGTATCTCCTCAATCCGCCCGTACTGGGGGCACCCATTAAAGGGAAACCTTTAATTCTATGCATTGCAGCCATGGATGCTTCACTGGGGGCATTGCTCGCTCAGGAAAACGAAGAGGGCAAAGAGCAGCCCCTCTATTATCTCAGTCGGATGCTAGTCGGGCCTGAACACCGGTATGCACCAATGGAAAAGTTATGTTTGGCGTTGGTATTTACCACTAAAAGCTAAGGCATTATCTGCTGGCACATAAAGTCCAACTTATCTCTCGATGTGACCCACTCAAATTTTGCTTAAGCAGCCGGTTCTGTCAGGGAGGCTGGGAAAATGGGCACTACTAGTCATGGAGTTTGATATCTCCTATGTGCCGCAAAAAGCAATCAAAGGCTAGGGGATGGCAAAGTTCTTGGCAGCCCATCCAATGCCAGAAGACTCCCCTTAAATATAGAGTTGATTGACGAGGAGGTACTCCCCGCTCAAGAAATTTATGAAGCACAAGAAGCTCAAATTCAATATTGGCAATTATATTTTGATGGGGCTGCACGAGCTTCTCTCAAGGTTGATGGCACATCAACAAATATGGCAGGGGCAGGAATTGTCTTCGTGACTCCAGAAAAAGGGATATTGTATTATTCATGTGCTCTAATAGAATCCCTCACAAATAATGAAGCAGAATATGAAGCCCTCATAGTTGGCTTGGAAATTGCCCTAGAAATGGGCATAAGGTGCATTGAAGTGTTTGGTGATTCATTGCTAGTCGTCAGACAAATGTTGGGCATTTTTGAAGTCTGGAAAGAAGAATTGAAAGCCTATTTTGAGACAGCCACAAGACTCAGCGTCAGGTTCTACCACTTCAAAATAGAGCATGTCAGAAGAAGTCAAAATTCACAAGCTAATGCATTGGCCAAGCTCGCATCTGCCCTCAAGCTTCCCCCTGAAGGTGAGCTGGGGATTACCATAAAAAATAGAAGATTGCTTCCAAGCACCTTGAATCGCATGACGGTTTAACAACCTTTGAGGCAAATGTACTGGAAGAAAATGAAAGTCAAGAAAAGGATGATTGGCGTATTCCTATCATCAAGATAAAAAATGGTTGGCTACCAGACAAAAGGGGGGAGCGAGTGCAATTATTGCGAAGAGCTGCTTCCTACAAGTTGATAAATGACACATTATACAAATTCACACCTGAAAAAAACAAATCAGTACTGTTAAGGTGCCTCTCTCCGAAAGAAGCCAAGATGGTCATGCGGGAAGTACATGCAGGACTGTGTGGAGCCCACCAGCCGACTCAAAAATGAAAATCAATATAACAAGTAAAGGTTTCTACTGGCCACAATGTTTGCAGATTGCGAGCGATTTGCTCGGACTTGCCCTCAATGTCAGGCCTATGGGCCCGTGCCAAGAAAACCGCCAAGCAAGCTTCATCCAACAACCCCTACATGGCCATTTATTGAATGGGGAATGGACATAGTGGGGCCCCTCCCCACCTCAGCCAAGGGATACAAATACATACTGGCCGCCACAGACTATTTTTCAAGATGGGCTGAGGCCATACCGTTGAAAGAAACTACTGGAGAGGCAGTGGCCCGCTTTGTCCGACACCACATCATATATCGGTTCGGGGTTCCGAGTCGGATCATGTCTGATAATGACACTCCATTCAAAAATCAGACAATATACAAATTGATAGCAAAATTCCATATTGAGTGGAGGACATCAACAGTGTATTACCCTTAAGCCAACGGTTTAGCCGAAGCCTTCAACAAAACTTTATGCAAGCTCATGGTCAAATTGGTAAATGGCCAAAAGCGCGATTGGGACGAAAAGATGCATGAAGCTCTATGGGCCTATCGCACCATCCATAAAACTCCCACAGGATGTTCGCCCTTTTCCCTAGTCTATGGGACCGAAGCAGTCATCCCTGTTGAAATTGAGCTTTCATCCTATAGGGTAGCTCTCCACTATGGGCTCCCTACTGACGAAGGGAGTGAAATTGAAAGGCGGCTTGAAGAGTTGTCAAATCTGGAGAAAAAACGTTTGGTTGCATACCAACGCCTTCAAAATTATCAAGCACGGATGTCCCGCGCTTTCGACAAGCTAGTGAAAGAAAGAGCCTTTAAAAAGGGAGATCTTGTCATGGTCAAACAAAAGGATGTCATGGCCTCGCGACCCAAAAGTAAATTCATAGCCAATTGGCTCGGCCCATTTGTGGTCGACAAAGTGTTCGAAGGTGACGCCTACACAGTAATCGACCAAAAGGGAAATGTTATGTTCCCACCTTTAAATGGCAGACATATGAAACTATACCATACTCCTGAGTTTGAGTACATCTACACGATGCAACAAGTGGACCCGGCTTCCGTACACGTTAAAGATGTAGAAGTGATCTCGCTGCAGGATCTTCCAAATGAGTAAAAAGGAAAAAAAGAAGAAAAGAAAAGGGGCTTAAAAACGAGGTGCCCCGGCAGACTTGATCCATTACTCTGTTAAGATGGATCAAGGGCAAAAAGGCCTAAAACCCGGCTGAGGTGAAAACCCGAAAGGGCGCTTCAGGCAAAAATGGGAAACCCTGCTGCATGAAAACCCAAAAAAGCGTGCAGGCAAAAGAAAGAAGGGGCTAATTGTGGTGAAAACCCAAAAAAAAAGAAAGGGGCATCACAATTGGTGTAAAAAAAAAATAAATAAATAAAAAAAGGGGGGTACTCTCTCGAACTTTCTTGAGGCGAGATTGAGCTATCCCGCATTCCTTATAAAAGGAAAGACACAAGAGTTGTCAATGACGAAACAACCCCTAAGTTCATTCAAAGCAATAATCAAATCCAGGGGCTACAACCGAGACAACGATGATTGTGTCATTCCGCCCTTATAAGAAATGTGGGAAGCTCGAACTCTGCTCGAAGAAAGAGAGGGAGGGAGAACCCAAATACAAAAAAAAAAGGAGAAGAAAAGACCCTCATTCCAAAAAAAAAAAGAGAAAGTCAAATCCTGAGCTTCTTTGGCTAACAAACTGTTAAGGCCAGTCAAAAAACTTAAAATCCAGACCTCTTGGCTAACAAGCCGTCAAGGCCAGTCAAAGGTCAAAATTCATGTCTTTTGGCTAACAAGCCGTCAAGGCCAGTCAAAAGTCAAATCTCGAGCTTCTTTGCCTAACAAGCCAGCATGGCCAGTCAAAAGACTCAAAATCCAGACCTCTTGACTAACAAGCCGTCAAGGTCAATCAAAGGTCAAAACCCATGTCTTTTGGCTAACAAGCCGTCAAGGCCAGCCAAAAGTCAAATCTCAAGCTTCTTTGGCTAACAAGCCGTCAAGGCCAGTCAAAGGTCGAAACCCATGTCTTTAGGCTAACAAGCCGTCAAGGCCAGCCAAAAGTCCAATCTCAAGCTTCTTTGGCTAACAAGCCGTCAAGGCCAGTCAAAAAGCTCAAAATCCAGACCTCTTGGCTAACAAGCCGCCAAGGCCAGTCAAAGGTCGAAACCCATGTCTTTTGGCTAACAAGCCGTCAAGGCCAGCCAAAAGTCAAATCTCAAGCTTCTTTGGCTAACAAGCCGACAAAGCCAATCAAAAAAACTCAAAATCCAGACCTTTTGGCTAACAAGCCGCCAAGGCCAGTCAGAAGTCAAATTACGAGCCCTAGAGGAGCCTCAAGCCTCTAAACACGTTTACGGCTCTCAGGGAAGCCTCTAATTCCCCACCATACCTAAACCCAAACTCTGAATCCATGGCTTTCAGGGAAGCCTTTAATTCCCTACCGACCATAAATCCAAACCTCTGGCCAACACATCATCAAGTTTGGCCAACCCAATTAAAATCTAAATCCCACGGCTCTCAAGAAGCCCTTAATTCCTTACCACATATAAAGCCTCAGGGTCTTCAAGGAGGCTTTTAATTCTCTAAACGGAAAAAAGAGAAAAAAAAAAAATAAATAAAGTAAATAGGGGCTTAAAAAAGAGATGCCCCGACGGACTTGGTCTATCATCTCATTGTGGCGGACCAGGGGTAAAAATGTCTAAAACCCGGCTGAGGTGAAAACCCGAAAGGGCGCCTCAGGCAAAAATGGGCAAACCCCTCAACGTGAAAACCCGCAAGGGCGCGTTGGAAAAAAACTAGAGGGGGCCAAGCCTGGTGAAAACCCGAAAGGGCGGTGGGGTTGGTAACGTAAAAGAAAAAAGCAAAAAAATCAAATCAAAATCAAAATCAAGATCATAAGCCCGAGGGAGCTTTAATCCCTTCACTCAAAGTACGGCTTTAGAGAAGCCTTAATTCTCTAACACAGACATGGGTGGCCCCAGAGGAGCCCTAATCCTCTGAGTGAAACAGCTAGTGGCTTTTGGGGGAAGCCTTAAAACCCCTGTCATCAAAAAAACTCATCAAGGAAAAAAATCATCACATGCTGATGGCGAAAGTCAAAAACGTAATGTATATAGCAAATAAAGGTCTCAATCCCAAGACAGGCCCCTGGGATAACCTAAGAAATAGAAGGCAAATAAGTGCAAAACACAGGCACCAATATGAAAAAGCGACATCTCAAGCAAGTCTATGCCCCAACATCACTAGCCCTCAAAAGGTCAGCCTCAGACTCTAGAGCAGCAATAGCAGCATGGATCCGGCTCTGCTCCGCCTCCAAGGAAAGTAGTCTAGCGGCCAAGGCCACAGAGTGCTGCTTGTCCTCGGCAACTGACCGGTCCAAGCACAATGTCAACATACGTAGAAGATCCGCACGAGCTGACTGCTTCCTCTGTGTAGAGAGCAGACAGGTATGCTGGTCCCGCACCAGGGAAATCTGGCTAGCAGTGCCAATGGCCTCACGGCGAAGAGTAGCTAGTCGATCCTTCAAGACCTCAAGAGCCCGTAGGGGGCGGTCCAAACCTGTAAATTCAGAAGCAAAAAAAAAAAGGTAAATTTATGCTAAGTAAAGAGAGAGGAAAGAAAGTAAAAGAATAGTGGATAAGAAGGAACCTGAAGTGGCGGGGGAGGGACGAGAAGACACTTCGTCGACGTCACAAGCAGCTTCAAAAGTGATAGAGAGCTGCTGAGTCTCGCCCGATAGAGGCTGAGTACTCTCACTATGGGGACCAGAAATCATACAGGTCTCTGAAGAGTCAGGCTCGCTGTCATCCAAGGGCGAGGTCATCCCTGAATTCTCCACATCTAGAGGATCATGAGCGAGAAATATCAGCGTCAAGATAAATGCCCATGGCCAGCTCAAAATAGAAAAGACATACCTAAAGCATGTGCAGAAGACTTGATGGTGACCTCTACTTCCTTGGCAGCAGTAGGGAGGTTTGAGGCAGAGGGTACAGGTACAGAAGAATCGTCCCCATTGTTATTTGTCTCGCCAAGGTCTGGTACGGGTAATAGAACGCCCTGGCCGATCACAACTGTGAAACAGATAGAAAAGGGCAGATAAGAAAAAGAAGAGGGGAAGGGGAAACCCCAAACAAGTCTAAAAAAAAAAGAAGGGGGGAAAAGCAAAATCGAAGGCAAGATTGCAAGTTACAACAAGTCAAGCTTCACAAAAAATGCATAATTGATACCTGGGTCAGAAGGCTGGGACAAGGGTCCAATAGGCATCCCCGTCTCCTCATGGGGCACAAAAAGATCCAGCGAGGGTCGAGAGGGTGCCGGAGGTGCACTTTTCTCCTCATTCAATGCAATAGACGTGGATACAGACAAGAGATTATCTGGGTCAGATACGCCTGCAGAACATGATACAAAGCATGTGTATAAGTAAATGAGAAATAGAAAAGCGCAGGGAAATTTAAAAGCAGGCAGCAAGCCTTTAGATGGTCAAGATACCCTCAATAAAAGGGAAATGTGGAGCCTCGGCCGCCGTAGGCCCAACAACAGCGGTGATATCCTGAAGCGCCCCTGGTTCGGGGGTGGGCAAAGGGTCTTCCATCATCATCATCAAGTCAGCAAAGGGTATGCCTAAAAAAAAGGGAAAAATGAATGAAAGCGAAAGCAAGAGACAGGGACCAAAGTAAGGGAAAATTAACTTACTGAAATTGGGATCTTCAGGATTCTCCATGGAAGGGTCCCAGTTCGGATTCAGAATGGGGATGTCTGTAACATCCAATTCATAATCCTAATCGTCTACATCATCCTCCCGGGAATGGCCTCCTTAAGCTTCTGAAACAAAGGGTATCGGCTCCACATTCTGATCCTTGGACAGAAGGGAGCTCAGTAATAACTCAATGGGAGCTGTGAAAATTAAAGAAAGCGCAAGTAAATGCATAAGTGAAGTATTGGCAAGATAAAGAAAAGTTGCATGAAGTGATGACTACCATTACCCGTGTGCACTGTGCTAGCTGGATCCACATGCATGGAAATATGGGGTGAAAAGGTCGCCCCATCTACAGGATGAAGCCAAAAAAAAAAACAATGAAGGAGGTAAAAAAAAAAGAAAAGGGAAGAAGAAAACGCAAAGGAAAAGTGGCATTCATTACCTGCGTCATCACGGGGGGAGTGGGTCGCCACGGGGAAAGGAGTGGGCAAATTGACATCCGGCCTCACACGGGTCTCAGGTTGAGCTAAACAGCGAGAGGGACTCACAGTGCCTAAAGGAAAAAGGGAGCAGCTAACAATCATCAGAAAGAAACAATCCAAGCAATAGAATATATACGAATATGTTTACCAGAAGGCAGAACGGATTCAAGCGGTCGTGGAATCACTGTCTGAGGAAAAAGACCCAACTCTCGGGCACCCGAAGATACAGCAAACCACACATCATCTAGGCGAGGTCCAAGTGAAATGATAACGCTGCTGAGGTAGGCTATCCACTCTTTGGCTAAGTCACCACTAAAAGTGGCTGGAGGGAGTAAAGAGTCGGCGGGCGCGTCCGGTGGTAGCCCACAGGCATGAACGAAGTCTGACCACCATTCATAAGAGGAAGTAGGATCCGGGGCAGCAACCCTAGTCTTTTTCTTTGAAGCACTCTTCTTGCGAATCGGAGGGGCATCGACATGTCAACCTCTCTCTGAGCCAAGGGACGCTTCTGTGACTTTTCCCTTGCCTTAAAAGCTTCTATCACTTGGGCGGCTAAGTCAGAAAAATGCTTTTTCAAGTATCTCTCCCTAATATGGAAATGTGGGCGATCCAGTCTGCGCAAATAATCTCTCTCACATGACGAATGGCAACAGAACGCTGTGTGAAGCAACCCCCGTGGCTGGCCCACCAGTCGGCATATCTCAGTGACACATCTCCTCGCTGAGAAGGAGGCAAATCGAAATATCTGTAGTGGGAGGCTCCTGCTGAAATAAATTCCGCCACATGCGGACTTGCAGGTGAACGGTTCGCTGGCACAAGGCACGGGTCAAGTCTGGAAACTCAAAGTCTGAAGGGATCCGTTGATCATAACCAAAGTTTCTTGCAAACCTGTGCGGATAGTAAGGCTCCTAAATAGCAGTCTGACCCCGTCTAAAGGTCAACACCCCAGGGCGAGCGCACTGTACCCAGCTCAAGCGAAGACACCTCTCAGCAAAACCATGTACCACCTGCTGTGTCCAGGGATCAAACCAACCTGGCTGCCCAGAAGACGAATAGTCAGGAAAAGGTCTGAAATTAAGCGAAGAATGATCAAAACTCAGCTTCCTGGTCGCCCTGACGGGAACAAAGCCCAGTGCATCTCGGGCGAGAGAAAGAAGACTATCACTATCTCCATCCAGCTGATCTATAAATCTGAAAATGGTGGGAATAGAAATATCTCGGATGTCCCCTGCAGGGAGGCGCCCAGGTAACAAGCAATGCGCCCATGCACTGACATAATGAGTAGCCATCAATATGGTGCTGTCCCGGGGCTAAGAATGTGAAGATAAGGCGCTGAAAGAATGATAAATACATGCCAAAGCGGCAGGGGCTAAAGCTAACTAGCATCCACAGGCTAAACGGCAAGCTCGGTAAATAGCCTCTGGGCGCAAAAGAGATTCATCACCAAGAGGCATGGCGAAGGTGCACAACCAGTAAGCCAAAAGGCGGCCAAATGCGTGATCTCATCAAGTTTCCATGGGTTCTCTGTCTGATGCGGGGACTCAAATATATGGGGAGTTGTTGGACCTTAAAAATGTTACAGACAACATCCTGGGTACTTTCCTTCAAGGATAAACCAACAACTCTTCAGGCCACGTTAAGTTTCCAAACAAGTCGGAAGAAATTAATGACTTGTACTAAACATTGAAGTACAGATATGGCATGGAAGAAAAATCTAACAGTATGAGGTCTATAAAGACCAAGTGACAAATACAAATACAGACACAGCACGGAACAAGTCCGACAGCACAAGGTCCATAAAGACCAATTGTGAGATACAGATACATGGAAGAAAAATCCAACAATACGAGGTCCATAAAGACCGAGCATGAAGCACAAGTACAAGTACAAGCACAAGAAGAAGCCGGCGACAGAAGCTCCGAGGATGCAAATGCAACTCGTCACCGGGCAAGACTCCGAGCAAGGGGAGCAGGATTTCAGCAAACCAGTCCCCCCTAAATGAGCCCCTTATAGCCTATTTATAGGCCATCCTCCCCCCCATTTCAAAATAACTCTTAGGTCTAAGGAGAATGGGGGGAAGAGAGGGCGGTTGGAGGGAAGGCCCCCTCCAACTTCTGAAACATGAAACCGGTTGGGGGGGTGCTTCCCCCCCCAACCGGTTTTATGTAAATCAGGTTGGAGGAGGCCCCCTCCAACCTTTTAATATAAAACCGGTTGGGGGGACTCCCCTCCAACCGGTTTTATATAAAAACAGGTTGGAGGGGACCCCCTCCAACCTGTTTTATGTAAAACCGGTTGGGGGGTGCTCCCCCTCCAACCGGTTTTATATGGAAATCAGGTTGGAGGGGAACCCCCCCCAACCTGTTTTATGTAAATCAGGTTGGGGGGTGCCCACACCCCCAACCTGTTTTATAAAACAGGTTGGAGGGGAACTCCCCAACCTGTTTAATGTTAAACAGGTTGGGGGTGCTCCCCCCCAACCGAAATGGGGTTCTCCCCCCTCCTTCTCCTGTTTATGCAGGGAGGGGGGGAGAGGCCAGCCCCCTATAAAAGGGGAGGCACCCCCTTCATCTGAAAGAGGGGGCAGAAAACCCCATAAGCCCCCATATGCTGGCCACCAAGCCCCAGAAAAACCCCCCCCTATGCTGGAAAAAACCAGTCCCCATAGGTGCAAAGTCCCCCAAAAAAAATCCCTGCTGGTTGGCAATCCCCCAAGCCTTGTAAACCAGTCCCAAAACCCTTGTAAACCAGTCCCTCCAAGCCTTGTAAGGCCCGGGTTCTGAAATTTTCAGAAATATTGCAAATCTTCTTGTTCTCCGATCTCTTTCCATCCGTTCTTCCAATTCTTTGGTTTGGCGTGAAGGTATTGGTTCGTTCCTTGTTCAATATGGAGTGAGGAGTGCCCGATAACGCGGAAAAGAGCGGGAGATCGCCATCGTATACGGCTCCGACATCTCCCTCGCGTCACGTCCCCACATCGAGCAAGTCTCTGTGGGGATCCAGGGGTTTAAATACCGTCCATATCGAGCAAGTCTCTATGGACATATGGTATTTAAACACCCTTTATTCTCTCTCTCTCGGTATATTATACCCCACATCGAGCAAGTCTCTGTGGAGGATTCAGGGGTTTAAATACTGTCCATATCGAGCAAGTCTCTATGAACATATGGTATTTAAACACCCTTTGTTCTCTCTCTCTCGGTATATTTATACCCCACATCGAGCAAGTCTCTGTGGGGGATTCAGGGGTTTAAATACTGTCCATATCGAGCAAGTCTCTATGGACATATGGTATTTAAACACCCTTTGTTCTCTCTCTCGGTATATTTATACCCCACATCGAGCAAGTCTCTGGGGGGATTCAGGGGTTTAAATACTGTCCATATCGAGCAAGTCTCTATGGACATATGGTGTTTAAACACCCTTTGTTCTCTCTCTCTCGGTATATTTATACCCCACATCGAGCAAGTCTCTGTGGGGGATCCAGGGGTTTAAATACTGTCCATATCGAGCAAGTCTCTATGGACATATGGTGTTTAAACACCCTTTGTTCTCTCTCTCGGTATATTTATACCCCACATCGAGCAAGTCTCTGTGGAGGATCCAGGGGTTTAAATACTGTCCATATCGAGCAAGTCTCTATGGACATATGGTGTTTAAACGCCCTTTGTTCTCTCTCTCTTGGTATATTTATACCCCACATCGAGCAAGTCTCCGTGGGGGATCCAAGGTGTTTATATGCATACGTTTCAACTAAAGTTTTGTCTCTGAAAATGAGTATATACTCGGAAGATAATTTCGCTAACACGAGCATGTTCATGCCCATGATAAGCTACATACTCTTTTCAAAAAGACAACCCTATTCGTTTTTAAACTTGGACTCATTCCGTTCAAAATAAACAAAGCAAAAAATGTTGTTTTGAAATTTCTTACAGATGCATATATTCTCGCCCATGCTATGAAATGGTATTCGGGTTGAAACAGGTGTTAATACGACATCTAAAGCTTTTAACTCGATGTAAATGTAACATCGGTTTCGATCGATGGAGACAGGGGTCCAGCACACGCCACCCCAATCGCCTGATGATTAAAAGGCACGGAATCAAAGAAGTTCAGATCAAAACACGGCGCACCCATCCGTTTCACGGATATATTCAAAAAATTCTTTCTCTGCATTGCGCAGACCCCTTACTTCTGCCTGGCAGGCAGGCTGGCACGCCCCGCAACTCAAAGTCAAAAGATAAACGAATAAACATCCTTCAAATGAAGAAGGAAGGAAGAGGAAAATTTCCCGTGTCCACAGCTGGCACGCCCGGTGGGACCCCTTCTCACCATTCATAGCAAAAGGGCGAGATATATGCATCCATCTTCATAAAAATCCTAATACTGATAATTTCCTATGAAGGTACTCTCTGAAGGTACTCCGTGAAGATACTCCGTGGAGGCACCTCAAAGGTACCTAGGCGAAGAAAGTAAATCCCAAATTGTTGGAGATGGCCGTCACCTATGGACCGCTCGTCGTCAACAACCATGCCAGGTTTGGCTACCTGGCAACTCCAATCGTATTCGGAGATTTCCCAGCAGTCGTTGGATCCCCTTTCTTCCTAGGGGTGGTTCCGGCTCGTCAAGAGGAGGATGCTGCTCAAAAGCCTCCCTCCAACAAATCAACAAAGAAGACCAACAGGATCCATGTTAATATTCAAGCTCGTCCTGCTGCCATCAACAAGGGCACCCAAATGCTCTCAAAAAACAATGTTGCCAAAGGGACCAAATCCCACCCAACTCAAATTCGGACTTTCTCGGTCCAAACAATTTCCTCCCAAATCATAGCTCCCGTCTCCTCACAACAGGGGCAAAACAAAAATCATAAAAGCAAAAGGCCGTCTGCTGCTACCTCAAGATCCGGCAAGTCCATCATGATCAGAGGTCTGCGGGTGCGGATTGATGGAAGCCAACCTGTCATCCCACGTGATAGGTATGTTCCAACAATTCCGACCTCGAATCGCTTCTCAGCTCTGCGATGGTGCCGAGAAGACCAAGAAGTTTTCAAGAAGAAAGTCGGTGTTAAACAAAGCACCCGACATTCACCCAAGCTCAAACAAATCTGGGTTCCCAAAAAGGAGGCTCAGAAGCTCAGAAAGATGCAAGCAAATACATCAACAACGTTCAGCAGGAGAAGCAATATCAAACAAGCTTCTCGTCAATATGCTGAACCCAAGTACCATCAAGGACAAAAAAGAAAAGGAATATACAAGAGATCCAGCTATACTCCCCAAGGCCCGAGCGATATCCGGGTAGTCAAAGAAAATCCAACTCAACGACCCAAATACCGCGCATCGGTCTCTCACCGTATACCGCGGATCTCAGTATTTGAGAGGCTGGGGGCTAATGCCAGTACCCGTCCGTCAAAAAGACGACGTGTTACTTGGGCAGCTGAGGAAAAACCCAAGCTTATAATATTCTCATGCTATGCTACTGGGAATGACTCTGGCGAACCAGCTGAACAAATCGCTGAAGCCACCTCAAATAATCCTGCTGAAGCTATCAGGCAATTTGCCAGAAGAAGCCGCCAGCCCGGCGGACAAGCTGAAGCACCTGGCCAAGTTCTCCCTCGTATCGATATTCAACATGAGGGAATTCAAATCCCCTTCTTCGAAGAAGCAAATATTCAAATTGAAGAAGGTGGGCCTTCAACTTCAAATATCAACCCCGTCATCAACCTGCCGACAAAGGAAAATTTCCAGGCGATGTCGGATGACGACAAATATCAAGTGATGCAGCAATGCCAATCTCAAATGGCTGTGCTTCTAAATGAAATGAGGCAACTGGTAACTACAAGCCTCCGCCATTCTGTGGAGCCAGTCTCCGCTCAAAATCAACAAAATCAGCATCCAGATGGGGCTGCCCCAGCCAATCATCCAGCAGCTTCCATAAATGGTCTCCCTCCTCAAACTACGGGTCAGGATATCATTGATCCGTCCAATATTATGCTCCCTCAAGGTGTTGCCATACAAAGGCATGAGATACTGAAAATTATTCAAGATATGTTCGCTCAGCAGAGCGAAGGTATTTAGGTGGCAGATTTATATTCTGTCCCATATCCAGTACATCATCAATTTAAGAAGCTACCAGAAACATGCCCTAAAGTCCCAAAACTACCAAAGTTCAACGGACATGGGTCACCACAAGAACATCTGGCGCATTATATCATTGCCTTGGGCGAGCTCGCCACCGAAGAATCATATCTTCTCAGATATTTTGCAACTTCCTTGACTGGAGTCGCATTTCAATGGTATTCAAAGCTCAGGTCCAACTCAGTTGCTGATTGGGCAGATATGCAAAAACAATTCCTTGACCGTTTCCAAACGGTTGAAAGGAAGGTCTCTCTCGCCGAGCTATGTTCCCTCAAACAAGTTAAGGGGAATCAGCAATTGACTTCATCAAAAGATGGAGAGAGTTTAGCATGAAATGCAACAACCCTCCCACTCAAGAAGATGCAATTCCTATTTGCCGGAAAGGCCTCATACTAACAATCAATGAGAAACTCCTGGGAAGAAATATCAAGAGTTTCGACCAATTAAATTCTGCAGTAGCAGAAATTAAGATGTTCCTAGCCGAGCAAATGGCTCATACACCTTATAAAGGCAAGCTCCCCAAAGAGCGCAAGCAGCCAGCAAAGGAGGTCAATGCTGTTGACTTCTCACCTGATAATGAAGCAAAGGGGCAGCAATCTCTCCTGTCCCAAAAAGAAATCAGAAGCTAAAGCTCCAGCGCCATCATTGGCGGAGCGCATGAAGACTCCCTATTCCTTCAAAAAGGAACATACTAGGAAGCTCTTCGATCTCTGCCTCGACAACCAATTGATATCGCTGCCAGAACCAAAGAGGCCGGCAGATGTCAGCAAGATCAATCAACCCAATTATTGCTCGTATCACCGTATGGTGGGGCATCCAGTTGAAGATTGCTATGTCTTCAAAAATGAGGTTCAGAAAATGATCCAAGGAGGCCTCATATCTATGCAAACCGGTCTAATTGATCCTCCTCAGCCTCACGCTTGGGATCGACCAGGGCAATCTGTCAATGTCATACATATGACAGAACGTGCAACAAATTCAAATCATAATGAGGTAAATCCCCCATGTGATCCTCCTCAAGATAATTCAGGAGCTCATTCTCCACCAAGATCAAGACATGATCCACATAGAATAATGAGGAGAGTCCAAAGGCAAATCCTACGACTCCAACAAAGCCAGCAAGAATTGCGCCAAATTGTGCAAAGCGTGGAAAGGCGTCAGGATACTCCTGCTCAGGTGCCCCGTGCTCCACAAATCATCCCTGTGCGCGCACAAATACATCCAGAGCCGCCTCCTATGTCGCCATATGCAGACTCAATTGGGTGGCTATCTGAAGGACCTTCAACTCCGGTCGAGTCGGCAAGATTATATTCTTTTCCTCGACACCAAACTTTTCCACTCTTCCGGTTATGCCTTCAATCCGGATTAATGAACTATTCAGCTCCTGCAGAAATATTGGCCAACTATTGCCCATATCATCAAGTGATGGGTCATAGCATTGAAAACTGCACAAGATTTAAAGATGATGTCCAAAGACTAATCGGACAAGGGTTAATTGACCTGGGCGTCCATCAGGTCGATCCTCCACAACCTCATACTCAACAACCACCAAATGGACCAGCTAATCCTGGATCCTACTCGGTGAACGTCATCAATGCATCGTCATCTCCTAGTCTTCCTCAGTCAACATCAGAGGAATGGCCACATCCATATTTATCCAGTCAATGGTATACAAATGCGCGTCCTCTACAACGACGCTCATTTGATGAAAGGAATACCAAGCTCATCTTCGACAATCTCAGAAGACAAGAGTTGGTCCAGGTATTTCCACCAACACCTTATACTTTCACAAGTAAAGAAGAGATGCAGCAATACTGTGAATATCATTCCATGGTCATGCATCCCACCAAAGATTGCCCGGAGCTCCATGATCTGATCGAAACTCATATCCGAGAAGGAGAGATTGATCAATATGGGAACTCCTTGGCACCGACAAATGGGATGTCACAACAAACATATGATCCAAGTCCAGAATTCCAAGCTCTATATCCGGAAATATGTGAATATTATCATCATCAACTGGGCTATGGACAATATAGAAGCAAAGCTGAAGAAGACCAATTCAAAATGGGTCTTTTTCAATATAGAAATGGGATATCAGAAGAAGCTGCCGCAGAACCAATCTCGGAGCAAGCTGAGGAGTTCGTGAATGATTACCACCAGCTCCCACCTTCAATTATTGAAGAATCAATCAATGCCACCTTCGAGTCACAAGCCCAAGAAGGTGGTTGGATCACTGTGGCTCCTCGAAGATCGAGCAACCACAAGAAACCCAAGAAACCTATAAAGGGCAGCTCTAGTAAAAAGAGTGTCCTTAAGCCATGCTCAGAGCAGGAAGTTATAAGTTCACTTGAAGCTCTGCAGATAAAAATAAAGAAAAATAGAAGGAAAAATGAAAAGAAAAGAGTGAGAAAACAAATGGAGCGTGATGCTGCTGCAGAGGTTCCACAAATACTAACACCTCTTCAAACACTCCAAAAGTTGATCGATGACCTGGAAGAATACATACCTCCCAGGCCCTCTGGTAAAGTTACCCTAGATCATTCATCCTGTGGGAAGATCTGGAGCGAAAAATCCGGCTTCGGGATCTGCTCTATCGACTACAGGTAGAGGCCATGGAAGAAGGGGAACATCATCTCTCAGCACGATTGATGTCTATATATGAAGATCGTGAAATTACTATTAAGAGCTGGATTCTATGCTCAACTCCCACATCTGCAATATGGTATCCATACCTCCACCAAAGGAGCTGCAAATCTCTTCAAATGATGATGCCAAACAGCTGAGGATGAACCAACAATGCTGACATATCAACGTCGGCCGACAAATAATCCAAACCGCCGTCGCAAGAAAGGGCAGGATAAGAGAAAAAAGCTGCATCCACTACTCCTAAGAAGCCCGATGTCACAAAGTCAAGCAAAGTTATACTCTTTCATGGGGAGGAACCAAAGCCTCTGCCCGAAGCTGAAATACGGGCAGATTCCTATATCTTCGACCCTTCAGATGAGAAGAGTTGCTCAATATACCTTCTCATATGAAAGAGAAGAGCCAAGCCCCTATACCTCATCAAATGAGCCGGACAACGCTCCTCCTTTCCAAATGAAAGGCTATTAAATCCGCTCTCTCAGGAGAAATCTTGCAAGTCAAAACAGCCGTCTGAATCCTTGATTAAGGAGTCTCCCTCCTTCAATCGGACCCGCATCAAGGCTGATGACAGAATCCTTCAGCAACTCCAATCGCTCCCCGTCAACATCACTGTCTGGGAGGCGATTGCTTGGAGCAAAGACTTGAGAGAAACTCTCATCAAAATACTCCAAGAACCAGAAATATATGAAGCTCATATAGCTGATTTTCAAAGCTCAAATATATGAAGCACTCGCAGCAAATGTCACATTCACAGATAAAGACATGTTGTTGTCTTCTCCATGCCATAATCGCCCTTTATATATGAAAGGGCAAGTCAATGGCATCATTTGAACCGGATTATGGTCGATCCAATGGCGTCCATCAACATAATGCCCTACAAAACCTTTCAAGCTCTACATCTTATGCCTTATGTGCCGCAGGTAAAAGATGTGAAAATCACTGGCTTCAACTTAAAATCAGAAGAAGCCGTCGGAAGAGTTACCGTCAACCTATCTCTTGGAGATTTTGCCACTAAGGTAACCTCCTAACCGAGCTCAGAAAGTTCAGCTTTTACGAAGAGCTGCATCATATCAATTGATAGGAGAACAACTATATAGATTGATCCATGAAAGAAAAGGACCAGTCCTCCTCCGATGTTTATCTCTCAAAGAAGCCAAAATCATGATGAAAGAAGTTCACTCCGGACTATGTGGTGCACACCAAGCAGGAGACAAAATGAAAATCAACATCAAGTTAAAAGGTTTCTACTGGCCTACCATGTATGCGGATTGCATCCAATATGCCCGTACATGTCATCAATGCCAAGCCTTCGGCCCCGTGCCGAGAAAATCCCCAAACATTTGCATCCTACGGCGCCGACATGGCCCTTCGCAGAATGGGGAATGGATATTGTGGGACCATTCCCACCCTCATCTCAAGGTCACAAATTTATATTGGCTGCCACTGATTATTTCTCTCGATGGTTGAAGCTATCCCATTAAGGGAGGTAACGGGAGAAGCCGTCGCCAAATTTGTCAAGCAAAACATAATATACAGATTTGGTACCCCTCACAGAATCATATCCGATAATGGGTCACAATTCAGAAACAAAACAATATATGCCTTGGCAGCCAAATTTCATATTGATTGGAGAACTTCTTCAGTATACAATCCACAAGCAAATGGGTTGGCCGAAGCCTTCAACAAAACTCTCTGCAAGTTGCTCGCCAAAATAGCCGGTAATAAAAAACGGGAATGGGGAGAAAAAGTTCATGAAGCTCTATGGGCTTATCGAACAGTGTATAAAACTCCTACCGGAAGCTCGCCTTTCTCCTTGGTATATGGAGCTGAGGCAATGATACCCATCGAAATTGAAATGGCATCCTATCGGGTGGCAATTCAAAATGAATTTCAAAGTCAAGATCAAGTCAGATAGAAAGAAGACTTGAAGAGCTCGCCAACCTAGAAGGGGGCGACTCAAAGCATATAAATCTCTCCAAGTATACCAAGCTAGAATGGCTCGCGCCTTTGACAAAATGGCAAGACCAAGAGCATTCAAGCAAAGAGACCTCGTCATGGTCAAATGCAGAGAAGCAATGGCAGAAAAGTCATGTGGCAAATTGCAGCCCACTTGGCTTGGCCCATACATAGTCACCTTGGCATATGAAGGAGGAGCATATCGACTGGTCGACCACAAAGGTACTGTACCCTTTCCTCCTCTCAACGGAAAGCACCTGAAACTATATCATGCTCCAGAACATGAATTCCCTGGCCAGTCATCAAGACAAAAGCCCAATCACTCAGATAGGCACGAAGCTGAAGAAAAATGAAAGGTATCTGGAATAGATGGGGGCAAAGGAATCAAATCTCCCCTCATCTGTCATACAATCCAAATCCATAAATTTCTCCATTCCTGCCAAAGCATGAAGCCAAAGGCACTCTATGTACAAACCCAAGAGCAAATGAAATCGGAGGGTTATGTTGTATATCCCGCCAGATGAGGTTCCAAGCTACGATGGTGAGCCATACCAAATTCTAATCCAAAACCATAGCCAGTAAACCGCAAAGGTAGGCTATATCAAACTCAAACTCAAGTCATAGCCAGCAAACCACAAAGGTAGGCTTTATCAAATCCAAATTTCAAAACCATAGTCAGCAAACCACAAAGGTAGGCTATATCAAATCCATACTCAAAAACCATAGCCAGCAAACCACAAAGGTAGGCTATATTCAAAAAAATCCATAGCCAACAAGCCATCAAGGCAGGTCACACCAAATCCAATCCAAAACCATAGCCAGCAAACCACAAGGTAGGCTATATCAACCCATATTCGAAATTCATACCCATATACAAATTCAAGTCGAAACTCAAAACCATAGCCACGAAAACCACAAAGGTAGGCTATATTCAAAAAAAAACCATAGCCAGCAAACCACAAAGGTAGGCTATATCAAATTCATAGCCAACAAGCCACAATGGTAGGCTATTTCAAATCCCAAATCCCGAATCCATAGCCAGCAAACCACAAAGGTAGGCTACATCAAATCCATACTCAAATTCATAGCCAACAAACCACAAAGGTAGGCTATATCAAGCCCAAATCCATAGCCGACAAACCACAAAGGTAGGCTATACCAAATCCATATTCTAAATCCGTAGCCAGCAAACCACAAAGGTAGGCTATATCAAATCCATATTCAAAGACCATAGCCAGCAAGCCACCAAGGCAGGCCATACTCAAACCCAAATATAAATCCATAGCCAGCAAACCACAAAGGTAGGCTATATCAAATCCATATCCAAAACTATGGCCAGCAAACCACAAAGGTAGGCTATATCAAATCCATATTCAAAGACCATACCCAATAAGCCACCGAGGCAGGCCATATTCAAACCCAATATAAATTCTACAGCCAAAAGCCATCAAGGCAGGCCATATCCAATCCAAATCACAAAACATAGCCAGTGAACCACAAAGGTAGCTATCTCAAATCCAGATTCAAAATCATAACCAATAAGCCATCTAGATAGATCATATCCGGATATAATCCCAAAGCCATGTAAAACCATACCCAGCATGCTTCAATCCCAAATATGCCAAACCCAAATACCAAATACAGCCATAAACCATCAAGGTAGACTGAACCAAATACAAACCTACGCCTGAAACCAAAATCCAAACTCAGACTTCAAAATCATGACCATCAAACCATAATAAGCTATACCAAATTCCAAATTCCAATACCAGATGTTCGGCCTAAAGGCCATTGAGAAAGGCTGAGTCAATCCACAAGCTCAAAGTCCCAACCGCAAGTCATAAAAGCCAGTTAGCTCAAATTCAAATCCCAATTACCCCCGGTAAGCCATCAAGGCAGGTTATACCCTAAATATAATTCCAAACCCATAGCCCAAAACCACGAGGGTAGGCTATGTTAAACCCAAACTCTGGTCATGGTCAGCAAGCCATCAAGGCAGGCCATATCAAACCCAAAGCTCAAATCCATAGCCACAAAGCACCAAGGTAGCCTAAACCAAAACCAAACCAAAAGCAAAACAGGAACTAAATCCAGAACCAAATCAAACCCAGATCCTATATCCAAATTCAAGTCCAAATCCCATACATCAACCAAACCAAATCCAAACCCAAATGCCATACCAAAATCCATAACAATACCCAAAAACCAAATCCAGAACCAATCAAACCCAAAATCCCATATTCCGATTCCATCAAAACACAGATTCCAGCAAATCCACTCAGGATCGGCCGAATGTCTTAAGTACAGAATTCAAAAAAAAAAAAGAGAAAAAGGGGTTAAAAATAGAGATACCCCGATGGACTTAAGGACACAAACACATTGTGCTCTTAAGGGTAAAAATATCAAAAAATCCGGCTGAGGTGAAAACCCGAAAGGGCGCTTCAGGCAAAAATGGATAACCCCTCAACGTGAAAACCCGCAAAGGGCGCGTTGGAAAAAGCTAAAGGGGGCCAGTCTTAGTGAAAACCCGAAGGGCGCTGAAACTAGTAATGTAAAAAAAAAAAAAAAGAGAAAAAAGAAAAGGGGTTAAAAATAGAGATACCCCGATGGACTTAAGAACGCAACCACATTGTGCTCTTAAGGGTAAAAAGATCAAAAAATCCGGCTGAGGTGAAAACCCGAAAGGGCACTTCAGGCAAAAATGGATAACCCCTCAACGTGAAAACCCGCAAAGGGCGCGTTGGAAAAAGCTAAAGGGGCCAGTCTTAGTGAAAACCCGAAAGGGCGCTAAGATTGGTAATGTGAAAAATAAAGAGAGAAAGCATGAAAGGGGGGACTTCACTGTCCTTCATTCAATATTTACAGAATCACAAGTCGCTCTGTAACAAACAGGCAGAGCATGATAGCCACTGAATACAAGAGAAAATAGGGCCAGAATAGAAAGGCCTATGCATAACTACTTCGATCCAAAACGAAGCCAGGAGGGCTTCTTCCTTTTCAGTCGTTCAACCTCTTTGGTCTTGAAAGAAGTGGAGCGACGATGTTCTTCATCATCCTTAATGAGGGCGACCTCCTCCTCGGGATCTTTGGCGTCGCCCTTGACTTCCTGTTCCAGAGAGGAGCGTGCCTCCTCAAGTTCGCGCTGCAGACGGACAAGATTTTCCATCTCTGCGGTGATCTTCAGCTTCCGTGCCTTCCGGCCTTTACACACCTCAGCAAGCCGGGAGATACATCTATCAACCTCGCTGGCTAATGAACAAATGTCGCCCTCCAAGGTCTGAATACGTCGGTCATAAGGGGCCCAGACCACATTGCTGTGGCGGCGACATACTTCATCCCAGATATCTCTAACAACTTCCGGAGCAGGGGTGGCTGAAAATCCATAACAGATATGAAGCAAGAAGAAGAAGAAAGATAGCCACTCCACATATCTCCTCGGAGGAAAGAGAGTCATAGCCGTTGAGTGAAGCCAAAAAGGTTAACCTCAGCAGTAGGATTCTGCGTCAAATCCTAGATAAAGTCAAAAAGACAAGATTTAGGACAAAGATGTCAGGTCCAATACAAGCAAATGTCAAGAAGGCAGAACCCAAAAGGAAATATCAGATTCAACCATAAATCAGGTCAGAATCTCAAACCTCAAGAGAGGATTTCAAATCAAGCTATTGAATAGAACCTGGAGGATAAGTTCCAGCGATCAAATTTCCAACCCAACTCTGAGCAAGGTCAAAAAGACAAGCTTCGGAAAGGGAAAACTAATTAAGTATTCAACAAGCCAGAAAGGCAAGTCTCAAGAAATTTTTGGGATAAAGTCGAGAAGACAAAGACCCAGGCAAAAGAAATCAAAGTCAGTTCTGAGTAAATCCAAGGAGCGGAGCTGATGAAGAGGCACGGCGAGACTGATCGTGGCCCAAGATTGCTGACGTCACAGTGAAGTACTGAAGCGCGTCAACTACGGCTACGATTTGTCAGTTCAAATTCCACGGCAAGTCAGGAAGATCAAAGTAAAGCTCAAAGAACGCACGGGACGTCCTCCTACGCCTTCGGCTTCGGTGCACTTCCCGTGGGGGGCATTTGTTGGACCTTAAAAATGTTACAGACAACATCCTGGGTACTTTCCTTCAAGGATAAACCAACAACTCTTCAGGCCACGTTAAGTTTCCAAACAAGTCGGAAGAAATTAATGACTTGTACTAAACATTGAAGTACAGATATGGCATGGAAGAAAAATCTAACAGTATGAGGTCTATAAAGACCAAGTGACAAATACAAATACAGACACAGCACGGAACAAGTCCGGCAGCACAAGGTCCATAAAGACCAATTGTGAGATACAGATACATGGAAGAAAATCCAACAATACGAGGTCCATAAAGACCGAGCATGAAGCACAAGTACAAGTACAAGCACAAGAAGAAGCCGGCGACAGAAGCTCCGAGGATGCAAATGCAACTCGTCACCGGGCCAGACTCCGAGCAAGGGGAGCAGGATTTCAGCAAACCAGTCCCCCTAAATGAGCCCCTTATAGCCTATTTATAGGCCATCCTCCCCCCCATTTCAAAATAACTCTTAGGTCTAAGGGGAATGGGGGAAGAGAGGGCGGTTGGAGGGAAGGCCCCCTCCAACTTCTGAAACATTTTATGTAAATCAGGTTGGAGGGGAGGCCCCCTCCAACCTTTTAATATAAAACCGTTGGGGGGACTCCCCCTCCAACCGTTTTATATAAAAACAGGTTGGAGACCCCCTCCAACCTGTTTTATGTAAAACCGGTTGGGGGTGCTCCCCCTCCAACCGGTTTTATATGGAAATCAGGTTGGAGGGGAACCCCCCCCAACCTGTTTTATGTAAATCAGGTTGGGGGGATGCCCACACCCCCAACCTGTTTTATATAAAACAGGTTGGAGGGGAACTCCCCCAACCTGTTTAATGTTAAACAGGTTGGGAGTGCTCCCCCCCCAACCGAAATGGGGTTCTCCCCCCCCCTTCTCCTGTTTATACAGGGAGGGGAGGAGAGGCCAGCCCCCTATAAAAGGGAGGCACCCCCTTCATCTGAAGAGGGGGCAGAAAACCCCATAAGCCCCCATATGCTGGCCACCAAGCCCCAGAAAACCCTCCCCTATGCTGGAAAAACCAGTCCCCATAGGTGCAAAGTCCCCCAAAAAAAATCCCTGCTGGTTGGCAATCCCCCAAGCCTTGTAAACCAGTCCCAAAACCCTTGTAAACCAGTCCCTCCAAGCCTTGTAAGGCCCGGGTTCTGAAATTTTCAGAAATATTGCAAATCTTCTTGTTCTCCACCGATCTCTTTCCATCCGTTCTTCCAATTCTTTGGTTTGGCGTGAAGATATTGGTTCGTTCCTTGTTCAATATGGAGTGAGGAGTGCCCGATAACGCGGAAAAGAGCGGGAGATCGCCATCGTATACGGCTCCGACATCTCCCTCGCGCCACGTCCCCACATCGAGCAAGTCTCTGTGGGGATCCAGGGGTTTAAATACCGTCCATATCGAGCAAGTCTCTATGGACATATAGTATTTAAACACCCTTTATTCTCTCTCTCTCGGTATATTTATACCCCACATCGAGCAAGTCTCTGTGGGGGATTCAGGGGTTTAAATACTGTCCATATCGAGCAAGTCTCTATGAACATATGGTATTTAAACACCCTTTGTTCTCTCTCTCTCGGTATATTTATACCCCACATCGAGCAAGTCTCTGTGGGGGATTCAGGGGTTTAAATACTGTCCATATCGAGCAAGTCTCTATGGACATATGGTATTTAAACACCCTTTGTTCTCTCTCTCGGTATATTTATACCCCACATCGAGCAAGTCTCTGTGGGGGGATTCAGGGGTTTAAATACTGTCCATATCGAGCAAGTCTCTATGGACATATGGTGTTTAAACACCCTTTGTTCTCTCTCTCTCGGTATATTTATACCCCACATCGAGCAAGTCTCTGTGGGGGATCCAGGGGTTTAAATACTGTCCATATCGAGCAAGTCTCTATGGACATATGGTGTTTAAACACCTTTTGTTCTCTCTCTCGGTATATTTATACCCCACATCGAGCAAGTCTCTGTGGGGGATCCAGGGGTTTAAATACTGTCCATATCGAGCAAGTCTCTATGGACATATGGTGTTTAAACGCCCTTTGTTCTCTCTCTCTTGGTATATTTATACCCCACATCGAGCAAGTCTCCGTGGGGGATCCAGGGTGTTTATATGCATACGTTTCAACTAAAGTTTTGTCTCTGAAAATGAGTATATACTCGGAAGATAATTTCGCTAACACGGGCATGTTCCTGCCCATGATAAGCTACATACTCTTTTCAAAAGACAACCCTATTCGTTTTTAAACTTGGACTCATTCCGTTCAAATAAACAAAGCAAAAAAATGTTGTTTTGAAATTTCTTACAGATGCATATATTCTCGCCCATGCTATGAAATGGTATTCGGGTTGAAACAGGTGTTAATACGACATCTAAAGCTTTTAACTCGATGTAAATGTAACATCGGTTTCGATCGATGGAGACAGGGGTCCAGCACACGCCACCCCAATCGCCTGATGATTAAAAGGCACGGAATCAAAGAAGTTCAGATCAAAACACGGCGCACCCATCCGTTTCACAGATATATTCAAAAAATTCTTTCTCTGCATTGCGCAGACCCTTACTTCTGCCTGGCAGGCAGGCTGGCACGCCCCGCAACTCAAAGTCAAAAGATAAACGAATAAACATCCTTCAAATGAAGAAGGAAGAGGAAATTTCCCGTGTCCACAGGAGTGCTGGGAGCTCTTCTTGAGGAATCTCGTACATGTCATGGCGGGTTCCCCCCGCTCGAGCAAATTCATTCACATAGCAAAAAGGACCACCATAAAAGTACCTCACCCAAGTGTACAAGCTGACCCGGGGTCAGTAGAAGGAGTGCTAACATCACCAGCGCCATCACCTGAAGAGGTAGAGTGGCGCGCCTTGGCCAAATCATGCCAGACCCTCAACAGATATCTGTAGCAAAATTCTAGCACATAATGACCCTGCCCATCAGTGGAATCTCTGTGAAAATCATCCAAAACGAACTCTTCATAAGGTTCGCCTACAATGGGTAGCCCGGAGATGCGATGGAAAGCCCACAAGTCTATAGTTATTTCGCCTTCTGCAGTGCAAATGGTGTTCCATGTTAGGTTATATCGCTCAGCTACAGCCTGTATCAAACCAGTATAGCAAGGATATCTGTAAAGTGCCGCTGTCACTGCATGACGAATGCCCACAAGGTCAAGCATATGGCGATAATGCTGAATTACATACTGCAGCCACTCTGTTGCCCCAGGGCGGGGGATATGTGACCGTCTCATGCCCAGTTTATCATACCAGCTGGGTTTCTTGCTTTGCAAAATATCCTGTAAAAGGCACTGACCGCTATAAGGAGTCGGTTCAGAAGGCTCATCAGCTGCAGCCAAAAAGAGACCAGTCCTGTGGTTGGAAACTGGAGCCCGGCCCCCACCTACTATCATCCATGAAGCTGCTAGTAAAGGGCGAGAAATGCTGTGTACACCTGTCAACTGCAAGTACCTGCCAAGGGAAAGCTGGATACGCATACGAAAATAAATCCTCCATACTATCACGATCAGAAAGAATGGCGCCTTCCAAAGCAAGCCTCTGGGCGCGAGTCAAGGGAATGGGGTCGTCGTCGTCATCGCCCGGCCAAACATATGAAGACACAAATGCCATAACAGATTTATCTGACAGAAGATGCCGAGGATAATCAACAGGACGCTGAAAGTAGAAATGTCCACTACAGTAAAATACCCAGCTTGGGTCAATTGGCACTGAATCGCCAGATGCCGTGTCAAGGTGTGACAGTGCAATGCGGGTGTAACCCCGATCTAAATCAGAAAGTTTCTCGGGGGTCACCAATGTGGGCTCCATGAAGGGGATCTTCCGGCGAGAACTGGAGGGACTGGGCGAGCTGGCGCGTGCAGCAGAATGGTCACGTCCTCGGCCATAAGGAAGACGGCCTCGGCCTCCCCGAGAACCCCGGCATGAATTCATAGCGGCCCGGGCACTGGTGGAAGCAAAAGGAAAATATCACCACATGTTGGAAAGCGCAAATGGCGTGAATTCTGAATGGCATAAAATACTGAATGATCATAAACCATGCACGCGACAACCGCCCAATGATTTGGCACTGGTCCTGTGCCGCGTGGGGGGCATTTGTTGTGCCATATTTTGTTTGGCTTCCTACCGACGAAGGAGGAACGAACAGAAAGAGATAAACAAAGCAAATAAAGCCCAAAAGGAAAACATATGTACGCACAGGAGACAAGGGTGGGGAGAGAGAGATACTTGTGAAGTCTGGCCACCCCTCTCCTCCTCAGCCGCTGCCTGCAAGAGACAGGGAGAGAAGGGCGGGGTCTCTGCCGAGGGTCCCCTGCCCGCGGCTGTCGCCTCTTCCTGTCGCTGGCGCCGCCGCTGCCGCCAGCGCTCAGCACCGCCGCCACTGCCCCCTCCCCTGGCCGCCGCGGGCCTCCCTGCCGTTCGCCCGCACTGCTGCCGCTCGGGGCCGCCGTGCCCCCCCCCCCTGCTCGCTCGCGATGCTGCTGCGTGGGGCCCCCCCGGGGCTGCTATCGCTGCTGCTGTGCCGGTCTTCCCCGCCGCTGCTGCTGCTTCTCGGTAGGAAGGAAAAGAGGGGGAGGGAGATCGCCAGAGCCGCCCTCTCCTCTCTGCCCTGTTTCGCACAGAGCAAAGCTGGGAAAGTCCCAGCGAAAAGAAGAAAGGGAAATAAAAAGAAGAAAGGAAAGAGAGGGACTAAAGTGCAAATACTCAATTAGAAATTTGCATAAAACCCCTTGGACAAACGCGCAGACCTCCGGGGAGGGTGCGCAAACCTTCTGGTCGGGCGTCTTTTGCCCAACCACTATAAAAGGAGAGGGGGGGAGCTCCAAGGAGGGGAGAATTTTCTGAGTTAGAAAAAACCGAGCAAGGCTTCGGGAAAAAAAGGACTGCAAGGCAGTCCGGGAAAAAGGGTCTACAAGGCAGTCCTAAAGATCATCGTGCAAGGCACGATTCGTTTCTCTCAAGTTTATAAAAAAGGTCTATTGGGCCTACCTTATTGGGCCAGATTTCTTATTGGGCCTGGGACTGCTTATTGGGCCAGACTTGTATTTCCATACAATCAATTGAGATATTGTGTGCTTATTAGGCCGACATTTGACAAATTCTCATGTGTGATTTAATGGGCCTATTGGGCGATTTTTAATCATTCCATCATACGTCATACGAATTATTTCACGTAGTGTCACGTTTATTTAAAACACTGCACTACTTAATTTCTTAAGCCAAAATCAACCAAGTTTTCGACAAACGTTAACGAAATATTTTCCAAACATTATTATTTAATTTTCAATAACATAAAATCAACAAACAAGTTATGTTTCACATCAATTTTAATCCACCTTAAGTTAAACATTTTTTAAATCAAATAAATAAATAAAAAATGTTAATTTAATTCACAAAATCATAATGTAAATAAATAAATAACGAAAATTTTTAAATAAATGGAATTAATAATTCTAAAATATCAAAAAAATGAGAAAATACATTTAAAAATCAATAAAAATGAAATAAATATAAAAAAAAATTCCAAAAAAATAGATTGCATGTCTGCAATTGTGTTTCCCTTCACGCACAATTCATTTCATTCAAATGTGAGTTATGTTCTTTCATTTCAAAGGGTTTGTCTGATGGTTAATCAAGGGTGTTCAGCCTCTTGCACTGATATAATTAACACTAACTGCGGTTAGTGGGGGAGGTCAATAAACTAAACAAGACCATATCCATGCAAATAAATAAAACCCAAATAAATCAAACCCAAAGATAAATTTAAAATTTTAAAGTGTTAAAAAATATTCTCACAGAAGCATATTACCGCCCTCTACACGCTCCCGACCAGCAATGGCAGATGGCTCAATAAAGGTCCCAATAGCTTCCCGAAAACTCTTCATCTGCATTTAATAAATTGATTATCATGCATATGAAATTTAAGTATTTGTTTGGATGGAAGATGATAATCCTATACTTGCCTCATCAATGGCATCTGCCGCTTACACAGGACTTCTTGACAATCTCTCGACAACCCTTGTAAAAGCAGCCGTCAAGTCATCCTCATATGCCAGCTCGTGTGTGTAATGGTATGCAGGGTGGAGATAATATGCTGCAATTGACGTATAAAATATCAATGGTTGTAAAATACATTAATACTTAGTGCATTAAAAAAATATCATCAGTTTCCTTACCCGCCATATGTAGATCTCTACTCATCTGCCGGTCCCATCTATCCTCAACAACATCCAAGACCAAGTGTGCATGCCGAGGTGAGACTTCACGGATCTTCTTCTTCGCGGCTTCAAGCTTTGCATATACCAATCCTATAGACGGTCTCCTATCCCCATCAACCACCCTCAACACCTCATATAGAGGTTCAATGATCTGAACCAGCTTGAAGACCCGGTCCCAAAAATTGGAGCTGTTGATGATGCCTTCCACCTCCTTTCCATCAGATGTTCCAGAAAAATTACTCTGCAACCATTTATCACCCCTGAACATGCGTTTCAATCCATCCTTGTGCTTCAATAGGCTCTGTAATGCCACAAAATTTGTTGCAAAGAGGGTGACAGCCGGTTTCAACAACTCTCCACCAGTGGACTCTCTCATCCACGCCAACACCAGATGATGATTGTAGATGAAACGTGTTATCTTCTGCCCTGCATCCACGACCATCTTTATGGGTTGCAATCTCCCAATCTCTTTAAGCATTAAATCAACACAGTGGGCAGCACATGGGGTCCAATAAAGATGAGGATAAACCTTCATCAACTCCTCCCCTGCTTTTTGTATGCAGTTCCATTATCTGTCACCATCTGCACAATATATTGCTCACCAATCTACTCAACAACCTCTCGCATCAAACTCACAATGTATTCATAGTTGTGTACTCTATCAGATACGTCAACAGATTTGTGATAGAAGACTTGTCTATCACAATACACCAGGAAGTTGATGAGGCTGCTCCTGGTGATGCCCGACCAACCATCACACATCAGTGTGACACCATATTTCTCCCATTTCTTCTTAAAGCTGTCAATGTAAGACTTGATCTCATTAACTTCCTCCTGCAGATATTTCCCAGCCAAGTCCCTAGCTGTAGGAGGCTGCACATGTAGGCCTCCACGTTGAACCTCCTGTATTGCAGTTTTGTAATAAGGACTGTTCGCTGCATTGAATGGTAACCCTGTATGGTGCCACCACTTTGCAATTGCTCGACCCACCTTGTATTTCGGCCCCTGCTGGTTGTATGCATCATCAATCCTAGTCTGCTTGCCATGCTCCCTAGGATACACATAAGGGTCCACATCCTCAATTTGCACACATGTGGGTCTCTTGCTATGCCTGCCTTGTTCTGGTACTTGTGTTTGTGTGGGAGGGGGCCGAGTGAAATAATCTCCCACATTTGAAAATCGACGGGAGCCACTGCCACCTACCGCTGAGCCACTGCCACTGCCAACCTCATGCTGAGTTCCCTGAAAACTTACTCTGTGGGCTGCCATTTGATCACCTTCCCATGCCTCAGCCCTGCTCTGTGCTCTGGCTAGCCTTTCCTGCACATCAAGATCAGGCACATATTCTGCATACATTTCAACTTCATCATCAACGTCTTTATCTCGTTCCCTACCTGATATAATCCTCTCTTGGATCTCCTTATCTGCCTTCATTCTTGCTGTCTCTGCCCGAACCTGTTTAAGGTGTTCAATCATAAGCTTCTTAACTTCTCTTGGCACCGACTTACACCCCTGCACGTCATGGTAGTCTGCTAGTCGACCACCAGCAAGGTGCTTCTTCAAACGGGAGACCCCACCTCCTTGTCCCGTAAAACCACAATAATTGCACTTGAAGTTGTGCCTATTTTCCAACATGATGCCATGCTGCCACCCAATATCATCAGAACCCCTTTTCGGTGCCATCTACAAGGACAAAAAAATAATTAATAAATTAATTTCAATCTCAAAATTTGAACACTAAAAAAAAGTGTTCTTACTTCTTAATTGTTATATGATATTTTTTATATATATGAACACATGATCACAGAAATTCATTCTCACCTCCATATATATTTTCTGTAATCAACTTCTTACTTCTTAATTATTAATAATGTAAGAACATAAATTAATTCTAGCTCAACTTCTTATGTAATCAACTTCTAACCATGATATAGAAGTTATACAACACATTCCTATCAATTTTTGGTTGTTTACACTTTTTTAAGATTTTTTAAATTATTTTTCAGAAAATCATATTTTTGGGGAAAGTGTTGTTATATGATAAATTTTTTCATAGACATGAATCACATGATCATACAAAATTACAAATACATTCACACCTCCATAGGCATTTTCTGTAAATTCAAGTTTTATTTATTTTTTTAATTTTAATATAATTATTAATTAAGATTAATTATACCTAAACTTCTTATGGAATCAAGTTCTAACCATGATATAGAACTTATATAACACCTTCCTATCATTTTTTATTGTTCAAAAAAATTCTAAGATTTTTTAAATTATTTTTCAGAAAATTATATTTTAGGGAAAATCTTCAAATCTACATGAAAAACTTGTAAATCTTGATGAGAAATGGTTGCAAGTGTACACCAATCACTTGCAACAACATTTCCTAACAAGATCTAACCCATACACCAAGAAAAAAATAGAAAAATGAAGAAAAATGGAGGCTTACCTTCAAAGCCCTGTAGAACCTCCAAAAAACTTGAAGAAGAAGGGTTGAATGCCTCCAAATCCACCTCCAAATGGATGCAAACTCACGTAGGAAGCCTCCACTTGTGGATTGGCATGCAAATCTTTTTGTTGAAAAAACCTGAAAACGGGGGGGGGGGGGAGAAAGGGGGCTGCGGTCTGCTGCGCTGCGAATGGGACTGTAGAGTCCCGATTCGCAGCGCATCGCCGACACCCTTAAGGGTGTCGGGCGGATCGAACCCGATGCGCCAGTATCGGGCCGGATCGTGGCGCATCGGGTTCGATCCGCCTGTTTAAAGGGGATCTGCCCGCATCGCCCGAGCCGCGCATCGGATCCTCTATGATCCGATGCGATATGCCCGAATCGGGCCGGCTCGATCCGGCACGCCAAACCCTGGTTCCTTCCAACGTTCATGCACAATTCTCGAGGCTATTACAGGAGGAACACATACAACAGGTATGGTGTATGCATTGTGATCACATGATTAACAGCATAAGCAGGTTCCCATAGCATTTAGCCAGCATACATAGGGACACCAATCCATGTCCTTTAGTTCCTTCCAATGTTCGTGCACAATTCTTGAGGCCATTACAGGGGACACACATACAACAGGTAGCATCATTTTCCTCTTCTCAATCTCATCCAACAGAAGCATCTTCATCTTCATCATGAACACCTCCACAAACAGAGCTAGTGAATGTTATTGTGGCTTTCTTTGCAGAGTTTGAGATTTCATCCACCACTGCACATGCATCATCTTTTGTTCGGATGGTGAGACCTATCTAGAGTCTTCCAGATGCAACCCCCCCCCCCCCGGTGGCTCTGTGGAGGATGTAGATGACTCCTTGTCTTCAGACTTTTCGGGGATGATGATCGAGTGCGACTGCATAAGAGTCTAGGTGTTTGTGAGTCTGTCTCTACATGTCTACATCTTGCACTAGTCATTATTCAATATTCATCATCCCCCAATGCCATGGTCAGTCTCTATGTATTTGACATTTCTAAGTTTAATACTCATTCCGGTATGTGATGATATGTCTTGATTTTGTACTCAACTGATCGTCTACTTCACATTTAAATGGTGTGTCTTTATTCTACTTCATCACTATTTCCTTATTTGGTAAATTGCAAATATCCTTTGTGATTGAACCATGGATGGCAGAGTCAGATCAGGGTGCTGGATCGAACCCAGCCAACCCCGATCCGAGTCGGATCGGATCGCAGAATCCACTTGATTCCATGGGAATCTGGCCGATCCTGAATCGACCAAGTTAAAAAATGAAGAAAAATGTGAAAATGGAGAAAAAATTAAGAGAAATTTCTTTTAAAACATATAATAATAGAACATTTTGGGTATATCCATAGTCTAGTTGCACAAATGTTCATATTACAATACAAAGCAAAGATAATTATGATACCATTTAAGTAAATGTTATATTTGTAGTTTCATTTACTTAAGATATTACATGTAAATAAGGAAGTACCCCTATTTGAATACAATAAAAATATCAAAAAAATCATTTTCTCTTAGTCAACTCTCTCATCCAAGAAGAAAATCGTGATTTCGGTGGTTCCATCAAAATAGCGACTTTCTAATCTTTCATAATTTAACATATCTAAAAATTTCATAATTCAAATAAACCCAATAGAATACTAAAAATCTATCATCTAAACTCATGAGAATTGTCATTGACAATTCTCATGAGTTTAGATGATGATAGCTTAGGATTGGCCAAATCCTGAGAGGTCTCAAGAAGACTAAGTACTGTCAGTAGGAGAGTGGCTCCCTTGGAGAAGTCATATGCATGTTTGATTTTTTTTACTGGACTTTAGATTTTGGTATTCTATTGAGTTGATTTGATTATGAAATTTTTAGATATGTCAAATTATGAGAGATTAGAAAGTTGCTATTTTGCTGGAACTACTGAAATCGCGATTTTCTTCTTAGATGGGAGAGTTGACTTTTTATTTGTAAGAGATATGATTTGTTTGATATTTTTATTGCATTGAAATGGGGGGTACTTTCTTATTTACATATAATATCTTACTTAAATAATGTTCAGGTAAATAAGGTAAGTGGAGGGGATCAGACGTAGTTAAGATAAGTTAAGGGAATCGGGCTACATCAGATGGAATTGAGGTGGATCGTGTGGAATCGGACTGGATCGGGTGTCCGATTCTGCTCCATCCACCCAGATCCCACCTTACATTGTGAGTGAGTCGTCGTTTCGCCCAGTCAGCCGATTCCGACCCTAGTCGGTCGATTCTGACTCGGATCGGCCGACTTTGCCATCCATGAATTGAACATGCCCTTTTGACTTAATGCTTTATTGGGCATTTATCTTTTAACTTAAACCGTTTAACAGTATAAATCGATGTGCATATTCATAAACTTAATATATCTCCTTCAAATAATGCAAAAACAAACTTTGAAAAGTTACCAAGATAAAGCAGCAACGAAGCCGACTTGGCTCAAGATGATGAGAGATAGTACCATCTGTACTCATAGAGGGTAGAATCGGATCGGACCCCAGAATCAGTCCCGGCCAATCCTGATCCTAGATCGGCCGATCCTTAGAAAATCTGACCTATCCAAGATCGGCCAGATTAAAAAATAATATTTTTTTATAAAATGTTTGAAAATCAGAAAAATTCAAAAGAAAAAAATCAGAAAAAATGCAGAAATTTCAGTAAATTCGAGAACTTCACATTTTTTTGTAAAAATCGCATACACAGATAGTGCAATGATAATTATGATAAACATGAAAGTTGAAATGCCTTACATGTAATGAAGAAGTCTTGTTTTTCATTTAGATTATGGAAACTTACATTATAAGAAGAGTAATCTAAAATTGTCATCCAGACCGTGATAACCCATCATCATTTGATTGTCCATATGCTTTATCAGTCTACATAGCCTCAAAGCCATAACCAAAGAGGGAATTTGCTAACTTATGCATTCCTCTTTGAATCCCTCTTGATGTATATGCTTGACTAGAACTTTCCCCAAACTGTGAAGAAACTTTGCACTATATCCTTGCAGGTTTATATGAACTTGTTGCTTCACTTGCATCTGTATCAAGCCATAGTGCCCATCCTCCTTGTGGTCTAAGAGGGGAACTGCTGATATCTGAGTATGGTAAAGTGGGAGACTGAGACTGAAATTGAGGAGTATGGTAAATATCTTTAAGGGTTGGTGCTTTCAATCCTGAACTAGCCTCTCCCACTAAATCTAATATAGTTTAGAAGTAAGGGCTAGATGTTGTATGTGTTGTGTGACTCCTGCATGCAAAAACGATTGGCCTTTCGCTACTTTAGTTATAGCTTTCACTCTTTTCGTAGCTTGCTTGATTGTTAGATGTCTTACAATTTGCTTTCTATACAGAAATCTATCCATAGGAATCTACGAACTTTCATAAGGTCCAAACTCCAAAGCCTCTTCCTCCCACTCTTGAAGATGCACTTCTACCACCACATCTTCCACTTAAAGGACCAGAACCTCCTCTCATCATGAAGCCTCTCTGATCATGCACCGACCCTGACGACATGCTTCCTTGAAATCTTCTTCCTCATGTGGTAGATTCTCTTCATCAAAACTTTCAAAACCATCAAGGGAAATTGGTATATCCATCATTAGGCTTTTGTCCCTCTTTGCATATCTTCGAGATATCTCCTCATGCAACTCCTGTTGGTGCTAAATACAGATCTCTTTCTGTTCTTTTCTCCCCAGCATATATGCTCTCATCTCCTTTACAATCTCTTGGGGACATGCATTACACTTCTGCACATTTCCTCCTCCACCTACAATGTGCTACTTAAGGCGATAACACCTCCATTCGTCTGTTTATTGCAATACAGACCATGGTTTGCTGGTGCGCCGATTCGGGGCGAATCGGGATCGCCCTGATGCGCTCCGATTCGGCCCGAATCGGGGCGAATCGATCCGATTCGCCTGGAAACTGTTGGGCAGTCATGGTTGAAGCCCCAGTTTGGCCAGATTCGCATGGTTTTGATATTTTTTGGCTGTTTCTATGTTTACAACCTCTTGTGAAGAACATCATGTATAACTGATGATATTTATGGCATGTAATACTACACAAACATCCATTTTCATTCAATTGTATTGGAAATTGAGAACAAACTTCAAAGTATAAACATGAAATGTGAAACATGAAACTCAATTCCAATTGAAAAATACAATGAGACTCATATCAACTAAAAAGTACAAACCTGAAATTCAAATCCAAATACAAAGTACAATGAGTCTAGTATCCCCAATATCCCTGCTGATATGGATCATATGTACCCCACTGGGGTTGGACAGACTCATCCGACTCTGAGGGCAGCTCCCCAATAAGATGATAACTTTTGGTTCGAGACACAAATGAACGGAACTCATCCCAAGTCATCATGGTGTTGTATCTGCTCCGAAACTCCCTCACAAAGTGGTCCCACACCTCGCATCCAGGACGGACTATCCTCAAACTCGCCATTTGCACATCCTCTGCAGAAGCATCAATCTGCTGAATAGGAACAGGAATAGGAACATGAACATGAACAAACGGAGGAGGATGAAAATATGGTGCTGGGTAGCCTGTGGTGGCGTACCCACTATAGCCACTATAGCCACTAGAGTAGCCTGTGTCGGACTCTGGCTGATAACTATGTCCCCCATATCCATAGGATCCCACAGACTCATTTGTACTCATTCTTTCAAAATCAGACATCATAGTGTTATAGCTATCACTATCCACTGCTGCACCTTCTGCACGACCACCTCCCCTAACCCTTCGCCTTCTATTGTACTTCACTGGGCCGCCATGATGCTCCTCCGCTGTGAATGCTCCCCCATCTCCATCATTACCCCCGCCCCCTCCCCCTTCTCCAACATTACCATCGCCCCCTCCCCCATCTCCATCACCTCCCCCTACAGACCCACCCGGTGAACCAGTTGTCATGGAGTCATGGGAGCGGCTGCTGGGTAATCGTGGCGAATCCTCTGGAGGTGTTTCCTCTGCATTTGGATCCAATGTTTCTAAATCTGCAATGTCAAGTGGATCTACAGAAGGGGCAGCCAATTTTTTCCCTTTCTTGGATCCCCAGGGTAACCAACTCTTTTTCTTTTGTGCTGGGGCGGTTGGCTCTGTAATGACAATGCCTTTGGCTGGGCCACCTGCTGGACCTATGTCCTTCCCCTTTCCTTTCTTTGGTTGGGATGTCGCCACCGCCTTTCCTTTTGCAGCTTGGGAGAGAGCAGCAGGTTCCTTATGTGATCCCTTCCTTCTTGGTTCTGCGGAAACAATTGCTTGTGCTTCTCTCATAAACTCTGAGTGGGCTGACGGGCCTAAATTCATCAATCTTTCAAACTCTGCATCATCATCAACAATTGCACCACCTGCAATAGTCCACAACATCACAAATTATACAACAGACAATGACAAAACAAAGAATGAACATGTTTAACAAATTAGAACTACTGTCTCACCTCTTGGCCCAATTGATAATTCGCCAAGAAGATCTACCTCATCTTCTTCTTCGGCCCGAAATTGACTAGAATGTGGTTGGCCGCCCCCTCCCACATCTCCATCACCCCCCTCCTCCGCTTCTGCAGCTTCGATAGCCTTAGCTAAAAATGTGTTTGGCCGTGGTGGATCTTCCGGATCATCTGCCTCCTCATCTAACTCGAACTCTCCCCGCTCTGTGGTCGCTCGTGCAACCCATGCAACCATTGGGTCTTCATCATCTCGTAGAAACCCAATGTCAACCGGATCATCCTCCACCTCCCCCCTCTTTGGATCCTCTGTTAAATGCTTCACCCTCAACCTCATGTTATAATGCACATACACCAAATTGTCCAACCGCCTATGTGACAACCTGTTCCGGACTTTGGTGTGTATCAATGCGAAGGTGCTCCAGTTTCTCTCACACCCACTTGAGGAGGAGGTCTGGGACAAGATCTTTACTGCAATTTTTCTCAATATGGGTGTCGAATGCCCAAAGTTGAACCACCAATCAGCTGTAAAAAAAATATTGTTGCACTCATTAGTCAATCGTTGAGTTTACTAATATGTAATTATAAAAGGTAAAGCACAGTACCGCCATCAATGCGGTCCCGACCAGCAATAGCGGATGGCTCTGCAAAACTCCCCACCCCTTCTCTAAAGCTCTTCATCTGCCGCAATGAAGTCCATTAGAAAAAGCTGCAATTGATTAATTGACATAAACATGATGTACTTGTATTAATGCTCGCCTGATCAATAGCATCTGCTGCATCCAATGGACTCCTTGACAGTCTTTCAACAACCCGTGTAAAGGCGGCAATCAAGTGATCCTCGTACGATAGCTCGAACGCATAATGGTAAGCAGGATGGAGATAGTAAGCTGTAATTATGGTATAAAATCAATTAGTGTGATTGTACTAAAAAAAAATATAGTACCAAGTTGAACTAAAATTTTCTCACCCGCCATATGTAGATCCCGACTCATTTGTCGGTCCCACCGATCCTCAACAACGTCTAAGACCAAGTGTGCATAACGAGGGGACACATCGTGGATCTTTTTCTTTGCAGCTTCAATTTTTGCATAAACCAAACCTATGCTTGGTCTCCTATCCCCATCAACCACCCTCAAAACCTCATAAAGAGGTTCAATGATTTGCACCAGCTTGAAGACTCGGTCCCAGAAATTAGCGCTGCAGATGATCCCTTCTACCTCTTTACCATCAGAAGTCCCTGCAAAAGTGCTGTGCATCCATCTGTCTGTCCTAAACATGCGTTTTAGACCATCTTTATGCTTTAGGAGACTTTGTAAAGCAATGAAATTAGTTGCAAAGCGGGTGATAGCCGGCCGCAACAACTCTCCACCTGTGGACTCTCTCATCCACGCCAACACAACATGATGATTATAAATGTACCTTGTGATTTTCTGCCCAGCCTCCACCACCGTCCTGACAGGTCGCAATGTGCCAATCTCTTTCAACATCAAATCTACACAGTGTGCTGCACAAGGAGTCCAGTAAAGATGAGGATAAAGAAGCATCAACTCCTCACCTGCCTTCTTGTATGCAGAGCCATTATCGGTCACCACTTGTACAATATATTGCTCTCCTATCTCATCCACAACCTCCCGCATCAAACTTAGAATATATTCAGAATTGTGCACTCTATCGGATGCATCAACAGATTTGTGGTAGAACACCTGTCTATCACAATACACAAGGAAGTTGATAAGACTACTCTTGGTCGTACCTGACCAACCATCACACATGAGTGTGCAACCATATTTTTCCCACTTTTTTTTGAAGCCTTGGATATATGACTTGATCTCCTGCACTTCTTCATCTAGATATCTCCCTGCCAAGTCTCTTGATGAGGGTGGTTGCACATGAAGCCCTTGTTGTTGTACCTCTTGGATCATACTTTTGTAATACGGGCTATTAGCTGCATTGAATGAAATGCCCGAATGATGCCACCATTTTGCCACTGCACGGCCCACTTTATATCTAGGCCCTTGCTTGTTGTATGCATCATCAATTCTGGTTTGTTTTCCATGCTCCCGAGAATATAAATGCGGATCCACCTCTTCTAAGGTTACACCCGTGGATCTCTTCCTTTGCCCTTGCTCTCTGTCTGGGTTTGGTACGTTGGTTGAGGATGGAATATGAGTGAAGTAATCACCCACATTGGAGTACCGACGGGACTGCGTCTCACCCCCAACTCTACTACCACTGCCACCACTACCACTCCCAACCTCAAAGCTCCCTATCTGCTCAGGGATAAGGGGCACATCAGGTTCGTCATCGTCATCTTCATCTCGTTGCCTTCCCGAGATGATCCTCTCCTGCATGCCCTTGTCCGCCTTCTTTCTTTGCGACTCAGCACGAACACCCTTCAAGTGTTCAATCATGAGCCGCTTCACTTCAGCAGGCACGGATTTACAACCTTGGACATCTTGGTACCCTGCAAGCCGCCCACCTGCAAGGTGCTTCTTGAGGCGGGAGACGCCCCCTCCTTGGCCCGTATGGCCGCAGTAGTTGCACTTGTAATTGTGCCTACTGCCTATTGCAGTCCCGTGCTGCCACCCAATGTCCTCACTAGCAGCTTTCTTCGGTGCCATCTACATAAAATAGTTATTCATTAAATTTCATCTAAAAAATATATTCTGATTTTTTTATAAATAAATTCAGAAATAAAAAATTAGATGAACATGGCCAAAAGTATGTGTAAGAAAGATAGATTCAAATGAGAAATGGTGGAAAGTGAACATTAAACACTTACACCATCATGTTTGAATTATTTTGAATTTTTAAACAAATATTTTCAGAAATTCAAAATTAAAAGAAAAAGGGCAAATCTATGTGGAAAATTTTAAGATTGAAGAGAGAAATGGTGGAAAGTGAACATTAAACACTTACACCCTCATGTTTGAATTATTTTGATTTTTTAAACAAATATTTTCAGAAATTCAAAATTACAAGAAAATGGGCAAATGTATGTGGAAAAATTCAAGATTCAAGAGAGAAATGTTGCAAGTGAACATTAAACACTTGCAACATCATGGTTCTAAATTTTGATTTTTTAAAAATATAATTTCGTTGCAATTTCTGTTTATTTAAATAATTTCAGAAAATAAAAAATGGAAGAACATGGCCAAATTGTGGAAGAAATGTAGATTCAAAGGAGAAATGGTGGAAACTAAACATTAAACACTTGCTATATCATGTTTCAATTATTTTGATTTTTTAAAAAAATATTTTCAGAAATTCGAAAATAGGAGAAAATGGGTAAATCTATGTTAAAAAATGGAAGATTCAAGGGAGAAATGGTTGCAAGTGAACACTAATCACTTGCAACATCATCTCCCATGAATATACCTCCCATGAATCCCATCCATCAACAAAAAACAGAAAAAAATGGAAGATAGAATGAGACTTACCTTCAAAACAGTGAAAAAGATGAAGAGAGGGATGAGAGAAGCCCAAGAACACCTCCAAGCACCTTCCAATCCACCTAGGAAGCCTCCTTGGGTCTCCTAGAGTGTGGATCTGGCGTTTCCTTGAGAGAGAAGGGGGAAAAAGGGGGGAAAAGGGCTCTTGCGGCGTGGCTCCTGCGAATCGGGACTGCACAGTCTCGATTCGCAGGGCGTCGGGGGTTTCTTACGGGGCGGGGCGAAGCGGAGCGGGTCGGGCCGGGCGAATCGGGCCGGATCGAGGAGGATCCGGTCGATTCCCTGGCGGACGGCGGATCCAGGCGGATCATGCTTACGGGCCGGCGTCGATTCGCTCCGATGCGGGCGAATCGAGCCGATTCGCTCCGCCGTGCAAAACCATGATACAGACATTAAACTCTCTTTCTGGCTGGGTCAACCATAGTCCCATCACGCCATCCAATGTCTCTCTCTTTCTATGGAAGTCCAAGTCAGTCTCTCTCCAAGTCAGCCATCTATTACAATGCAAACACAAACATGCAACATGAATACACTCAGTTGACCATCAATTCATATAATGACACAAAAGCCCCAATTTTAAACCCTAAATGGGGTCACAAATTGAGGTTTCACCTAATTTTCTGAAATTAAACATCCTACTTTTAGATCATGCCATAATTGGGTCAATTCAGTGACTAACACTAGGGTTGTTCACTATTTGGTCTAACCCGAAGAACCGAACAGAACCGGCCAATTCGGTTCGGTTCGGTTTCCACACTCCTAGTGTTCAGTTCAGTTTCACTTGGTGAAACTAAAATGAACCGAAAATATATATATAATTAATTAATTAATACTTATTTCACAAGGGCGCTTATAGCCCAGTGGAGCGCGGCGCGCCTGTCGCGGATGGGCAGGGAGGTCGCGAGTTCGAACCTCGCGACCTCCCTTTAAAACTCAGATTTTTTGTTATATTCAGTTTGAACCGAACCGAACCGGTTCAGTTTGGTTCAGTTCACCAATGAGGGCCAGTTCGGTTTGGTTTGGTTCTATCAAAAAGTTGGGTTGAACCGAGCCGAACCGAACCGTGAACAGCCCTAACTAACACACTAAATTGACCTTCAATCAAAGTAATTACACAAAAGTCCCAATTTTTAAACCCTAAATTAGGTAAAAATATGAGTTTTACCTAATTTTCCAAAATTAAACACCCTAAAGTTTAGATCATACCACAACTGGGTCAATTGAGTGATTAACAATTACACAAAAGCCCCAATTTCTAAACCCTAAATGGGCTAAGAATTGGAGGTTTTACCTGATTTTCCTAAATTAAATGCCTTAATTTTTAGATCATGTCATAATTGGGTCAACTAAGTGATTAACACACTCAATTGACCTTCAATTAAATTAATTAGATAAAAAGCCCAATTTTAAACCCTAAATAGGGGCAAGAATTAGAGATTTTGTCTCATTTTCACAAATCCTAAATAAGATCCTTTTCTCCAAACTTCAAAGTCGCAATACAACCCAAATCATGCTTCCTTTACATATTTTTTATTTAAAAAAAACTAACAAGATGAAGCATTTCTTACCTTGAAGAAGAAGAAGACCAAGGAAGCGACAACCATAGAAGGCAAGATTGGATCGGATCGGACCCTTGAATCGGTCCGGGCAGTTCTCGATCCGAATTGGGATCAGATCGGCCGATCTTTAAGAAATCTGGCCGATCTTGGATTGGCTAGATTAAAAAATTAATTTTTAGAAAATCTTGGAAAATCATAAAAAATGAGGAAAATGAAAAAAAAAATAGTAAATTCAAGAGCTACACAATTTTGTAAAAATCACATACAAGTAACATTACAATCCGGTGGAATGATATCTTATTTACCTATTACACTACAGAGCAATGTCAATAATGATACCTTATTTACTTACGATATTACATATAAATAAAGAATTACCCCCCATCTGAATCTAAAAAAAAATTCAAAAAAATTTATATCTCTTACCAATAAAAAGTCAACTCTGCCATCTAAAAAGAAAATCACGATTTTGGTGATTTCATCAAAATGCCGACTTTCTAATCTCTCGTAACTTCGCTTAACTAAAAATTTCATAATTCAAATAAAATCACATAGAATACTAAAAATCTAAAGTTCAGTGAAATAAATCAAACATATACTTGACTTCTCCAAGGAACTCACTCTCCTATTAACAGTGACAGTAGATTAAGTACTATCAATAGGAGAGTGAGTCTCTAGGATAAATCACATCTGTGCTTGACTTATTTCACCAGACTTTGAATTTTTAGTATTCCATGTGGTTTAGTTGAATTATGAAATTTTTAATTAAATCAAATAATGAGGGATTAGAAAATCGACATTTTGATGTGATCACCAAAATCACGATTTACTTTTTAGATGGGAGAGTTGACTTTTTATTATTAAGAGATATAAATTTTTTATATTTTTATTGGATTCAAATGGGAGGTACTCCCTTATTTACGTATAATATCTTAAGTAAATAAAACTACAAATATAAATATTTACTTAAATGGTTTTCAGGTAAATAAGTATACATCTGGCTCCTGAATCAGCCTATCGCGATTCAAATCGGCCGATCCGGACCGATTCCAAACGATCCTGGCCAATTCAGACCGATTTTAGCCGATCCGGCCAAGATTCTATTAAATTTAAGGGCCCCCATAATCAGATCTGCCATGACTAACCAATCCGGATCAGGATCGGCCGATTCTGACCATGGAAGGCAAGATCAAAATCAGATCGAGATCGCCCAGACCCGATCCCTATCCGATCCGGCCGATTCCCAAGTAGAATCGGCCAGAATCGACCAGAATCAGAGGAACATGCTTGGATCGGCCATGGCCGATCCGATCCAGAATCGGCCGATCCCGATCCGATCAGACCGATTCTGCCTTCCATGATGGTGACAGCTGGTGATGGCAGCAGCGGTGGCAGCCGGCGATGCCAATGATGGAGGAGGAGAGGAGGGAGTCGCCAGTGACGGGGAAAGAGATTTGTGTAAAACCAAAAAATGGTCGACTGATCCGGCCCGAATTGGCTAGATCGGGTTGGTATCAGACTAGATGTACCGATTGGGGATCGGGCTTTATAACCCAAGATCCAGCCAAAACAGGCCAGATCGGTGTAAATCCAATTCGGCTCGGATTCATTTAAATTTGAAATTTTTTTGCCGAGATCAGCCGATCAGAACCGATTTAAACCGAGCCTAGCCGATTCAGTTCGATTTTGGCTGATCCGGCCAAGATTCTTTTAAGGTTAGGGGGTTACCCCCCAGAACGAGATCGGTTGATCTAGAACCGGATCAGCCAATTATGCCTTCCATGCTCGTACAGGATCACATTGTCCCATGGAACTCCAGGATGAGCTGGTAAAATGAGATAGCAAGCCGTCATAGGACATAAATCAAACTAAGACCATGGATAGCATAATCGGCCAAATCGGATCGGAATCGGCCGATTCGAGCTAGAATCGACAGATGTCGATCCGATTGTTTTTTTTTTTTTTTTTTTTTGGGGGGGGGGGGGGGGGGAATGCTCCACCCCCCACGATTTTAAGTGGAATCGGGTAGGATCGAGTGGAATCAGACTAGGTAATCCACTCTGATTCCACCTGCTCTAACCTAATTCAGGCTGATTTTTTTTTTTTATAGAGCTAGCCAGAATCAGACCGTATCCCCTCGGATTCAGTTGGATCCGGCCCAATTAGGCCGACTCGCGCGAATCCCTCCTTAAGGATGAGGAAAAAAAAAACAAGAGAGAGAGATGAGGATAAAAAAACTTGAGTACTGCATGATAATTAGAACACCATGTACTCTCTACAAACACGACGAGAACCAAAGAGAAGAATGATCGGCTGACCGAATTCCAAAGTTAGGTCGACCGATTACGGTAAAAACAACAAAAGTGTCAAGCTACAATCACAAGGTTCAACTAGACATGGGAATAGAACCAGACAATCAGGAATTGATGAGCTTTCGAATGGTATAAGACTAATTAAGTTTGTGTCAAAGAACACCTACCTTTGATCGTTTCCTAGTTTCTGGTTCCAAAGGTCGAAGCAAGGACGCGAAGATAATGAATTCCTCAAATTCCAAGCTTCGGGTTCTTCGTTCTTACTTCTAGAGGTTCTCCTTATGTCCAGCAACAAAGAAGGGTGTATGGAGTCGGCACAAAGGACACACGAATTTATATAAGGCCAGGGTTTATAGATTTCTTGTTTGGGATTTCCTATTTTCAAGGCAGAAATCCTACTATCCTACCTCGAAGGAGGGGAAGAAGACGAAGTTGCCAGCCTCCATCTCGGAGATCAACAACTGCCGGCTGACGGGGAGCAAGCTGAAGTATTCCTCATGCCGCCAACTAGAGCCGCCTTCCAAGCAATGACGGACGACGCCAAGTATGATTTTATACAGCGATGGCAGGCTGAAATGGCCAATCTCCTGACGGAGCGAGGGCAACCCGCTGGGGCAAACGCGCCATGCCGCCAAGTTCCGACGGCAAACCAAAATGCTCGAAGAAGACATCAACAAGGCGATCTGCCCGATGTCAACCCGCAAGCAACCGCGGTCAACGACTACACTGTCGATCCGGTCCAACAGTCGCGCAGGGGCATAAACTCCCAAGCCTCCGCGGCCGAGGGCATCGTGGCCCAGCGGTGAATGATCGAAAAGATCGTGGACGACCGCTTCGCTCAACGAGGTGAGGGGACCGCGACTGTAGATCTATATAGTGTGCCATACCCCGTCCATCATCAACTCAAGAAGCTGCCACCGGACTGCCCCAAGGCGCCAAAGTTGCAAAAGTTCAACAGACAGGGCTCACCAAATGAGCACTTGGCCTACTATATAACGGCCATAGGAGAGTTGGCATTTGACGAATCCTACCTCCTCCGTTACTTCGCAACATCCCTAACGGATACCGCCTTCCAGTGGTACTCGAGGTTGAGGCCCAATTCTATTGTCGATTGGGCCGATCTTCAAAAGAAATTCATCGACCGCTTCTAGACAGCCGAAAGAAAGGTGAAGCTTGCAGAGCTGTGCTCCCTCAAGCAAAGGAAAGGAGAAACGGCACTCGACTTCATCAAGCGGTGGCGTGACTTCAACATGAAGTGCGACAACCCCTCGATGCAAGAAGATGCCATAACTATCTGTCGACGGGGCCTGGCGGCGCAGATAAGCGAAAAGCTGCTGGGAACAAATATCAAAGGCTTCGACCAGCTCAATTCGGTCGTAGCGGAGATCGAGATGTTCTTCGCTGACAATCCGGTGCAAGCTCCCTCGAAAAGCAAGCCGAGAAAGGAGCGCACCGTTGGCAAAGAAGCCAATGCTGTGGACTTCGCCCCGCAAAGTAAGGGGAAGAGGATCGTAGCCTCTGGCGCTCCAAGCAAGAAGGCGGAAGAAAGACCGCTTCCGACGTCATTGCCACAGCGTATGAGCACGCCGTATTCCTTCAAGAAGGACCATACGAAGATGCTCTTCAAATTGTGCATGAAACATGACAAGCTTAAGCTTCCGGGACTGAGAAGACCAAGTGAAGCAGATAAAGTGGATGAGCCGAACTACTGTCTCTACCACCGTATGTTGGGGCACCCCATCGAGGACTGCTACGTCTTCAAAAATGAGGTACAAAAGCTGATCTAGAGTCGCCTCATCACCATGCATGATCATTTGGTCGATCCTCCACAGCCCCATGCATGAGATCAGTCAAATCAAACGGCCAATGTCATACACGTCAATACGGCGGCTCCTGAGCCAGAAGACCCCGAGGCAAATCCTTGGGACGCTCAGTCCACAAACGGGTGGGAAAGTTATCATCCCTCCGCTTCGGAGCACATAACATGGTCGGAGATAGTGCAAAACATGGAAAGACTGATCCCAAGCATGGGTTCATCTTCAGTTGGTGTTGGCGAAGCCTCTCGAAGGCCTGACGTAAATCGCCTAGGTGGTCTTCTCGCCTTTTAATCTTGACGACCAGATCGTCGACATAGCACTAGACCAAAGTATGGAGCATTTCACCGAAAATCTTCGTCACAGCCCGCTGATAGGTAGCCCCGGCATTTTTCAGGCCGAAGGACATTCTTTTGTAGTTGTAGATCCCTTTGGGGGACCTAAAGGTAGTGTGGCCCTTATCTTTGGGAGCCATACGAATTTGATTGTAGCCTGACGATCCATCCATGAAGGATAGTGCTTCGTGCCCGGTGGTCATATCGATCATTGTTTCTGTGATCGGGACTGGGAAGTCGTCCTTCGGGCAGGCTTTATTCAAGCCCCTGTAGTCGATACAGATCTGAACTTGGCCATTCTTTTTCTTCACCAGCACTATGTTGGCCAGCCAAGTTGGGTAGATGCAGGGCTCGGTGAAGTCGACTTTGAGGAGTTTGTCCACCTCGGCATTTACCTTCAGCTCCAACTCGTGGTGCATACGCCTTTGGGCCTGTTTGACCGGCTTCGCTGTAGGGAGTATGGAAAGTTCGTGCTCGGCCACAGAGGGGTCTAGGCCCGGCATTTCTTTGTATGTCCAGCAAGAGTTGCCGATATGACTGTCTTTCCTCCTTATTGAGGAGAGCGTTGACGAAGATTGGCCGAGGTTCTTTTGGCTCCCTGAGGTCGAGTTCCACCAACTCGTCCACAGTAGCTTGCCCACCGTCTTCAAGTTCGCGGGGCGCCAGTTGCAGGTCGATGAAATCTTTCTCCTCATCGGAGTCGGCAACATGGACGTCATAATATTTCAAGCCTTCTTCAGTGATCGGCCAGCAATTATACTCCTTGTTTTGGGGCATTTCTTGGCGCGATGTCCCATTTGAGAGGACAGGTCTGGCTTCTCCCTCCTACGGCTTCGTCGAGGAGGTAGGAGGTTGTCCACTGGAAGGGCAGTGGTCAAATAGGGGGACTAGCCCAACAGTATTTACCGCGTAATAGGCTTCGAAGTCCGTCCCCTGACCGTAGCCCAGCCCCCGAGTGTCTTTTACACAATAGGGGGGTTGCCCTCGGAGTTGCTTCGGGTACCACAGTTGGTGAAAGTATTCTCGCCGGGAGGGATCTTGCACTTGCGCGATCTTTTGCTTTCGCACAATTTCTTGATGTGCTCAGGCATGTCGTCCATTTCTTGGACAGGCTCAAGGGTGACTTGAGTTGTTTGACCCCAACCGAAGTCGTCTTCGAGGGGCCCATACGGGAGTGGGTCCACATTGTAGAAGATGATCGGCTTTAGTGTCTCGCCTTTCTTGAGACTATCATTTCTGTAATGGGTGACAATGAACGTTTTTAGTCGTTCCACCCATTGCTCCTCCCTATGGAAGGGCAACTACATGTATGCTGGCGGCAGAGAGATGCTTCGGTTGATGACCTCGCCGACGGCGTTTGCTTCATAGTTGATTTTACGCCTTTTTGGGCAACTGGGCCCTTACTCGGTAGATTCGACGAGGCGGCCGAGTCGATGAGCTTCAAGAAGGTTTTTATTGACCGTGAAGAGCTCCTCCTCGTTAGGGTTGCAAATGAACCAATACACTCGACAAGTAGCTCGAAACTCGGCTCGATAAAAACTCGACTCGGCTCGTTTATTAGATAAACGAGCCGAGCTTGAACAAAAAATTAAGCTCGATTCATAAACGAGTCGAGCTTGAACAGAGATATGCTCGACTCGAATACGTTCACGAACAGCTCGTTAAGATACTCGATAATATGCTCGTTAAAATACTCGATTAGTTACTCGTTAATATATTTGAATTATATTAATTTCTTATTATAAATATGAAAATATTAATATTTATTTATTTTTAAAGAATTTTTATTAAGGTATGGAATACTTATGAATACTAAAATGTAAAAGATTAAATATGAGGGTGTAAATACACAAATTATGAAAAGAAGGGCTGTAAACGAACTAATACACTCGATAAGTAACTAGAATTCGACTCGGATGTTACTCGAATTCGACTCATTTAATAAGGTAAATGAGTCAAGCTCAAATAAAAATTTAAGCTTGTTTCATAAACGAGCCGAGTATGAGCAAATACTTACTCGACTCTTTTAAGCTCGTAAATAAGTTCATTTAATTTTTTAATTATAAAAATTATAAATATAGTTGTTAAATATTTTAAACATTATACTAAAATAATTAAACATGTAACTTATGAAGGATCTTGGGGTATGACTTTGAAATAAGATAAATTTGGATCTTATAAATAATTAATTTTTTACTTGTAAATTGAATTGGGCTTATATATACATATAATATATATACATATATATATAACTCACAAATTTAATTGGGCTCGTTAAGATACTCGTTAAGGGCTCGAACTCGAGAGTATTTAAACGAACCAAGCTTGAACAACCATTTTCAATACTCGAAAAAACTCGAGCTCGACTCGAGCTCGATTAAAAATTAACGAACAGAGCTTGAGCAGCATAATACTCGGCTCGACTCGACTCGTTTGCAACCCTAGTCCTCGTCCCGATCTTGGCTTGCTTGACCCGCATCGGCATTTTGCTTTTCCTTGCCTTTTGATGCGGCTGTTGACTTGCCGGAAGGCTCGCCGAAGTATAGCTGGGCATCCGCCAGATTGCATTCATTTGGGCGGAAAGGGGCCCGGTCGGCGAAGACTGTATGTTGCTCTCCTTCCTTGACATATTTTATGCATTGGTGGAGAGTCGAGGGGATAACCCGATTTTCATGCAACCAGAGTCTTCCCAGGAGAGCCTTGTAGGACGTGTTCGCATCTATGATGTAGAACACGACCTTGGTGGCGAGGTCATCTATGGTCAACTGTACCTCCACCTTTCCTAAGGCGTTTTCAGAGTTCTGGTTGAACCCGGCGATTCTGACATCATTTACCCTTTGCAAATAGGGCGTGAGGCACAGAGACTTGAAAGTCTTCAAGGGCATAATATTGATCGATGCCCCAGGGTCAACCAAGATTCGGTTGAGCTCGTGCCCGTTGACTTTTCCTTGTATGTACAACGGGCGATTATGATACAATGTGGGCAACATCATATCCTTATCGGAGAATGTCACTTCCGCCGCCAACGCTTCCAGGGCTTGAGCTTGGAGTTCAGTCACGTCAGCTTCGTAGACCTCGGGCTCTTACAATATTTTGATGAGAGCCGCTCTTAACTCTTTGCTCCAGGCGATAGCGTCCCATATGGTGACGTTAGTCGGGAACCGCTTCATGTGTTGTATGATTTTGTGGTCGGCCCGAGCACGGAGTTGTTCCAATGGTGGGACCATGTCCGCCAAAGGTTTTATCGGTTGCCTAAATTGGTTGGTCCGTCTTGCCCCTGGTTGTTTGTTCGACTCTTCTTCGAACAAAGGGGTCAGGAGACCCTCCTCCGGGGCGAGACTTTCATCTTGGCCGCTCTTCGATGGAGTAGGTCGGTCGGCTGGCCTAGCGGCCTTTCGGCAACGGAGTTCACTTATGATCTCCTCCTGCGCTTCTTCTTCCTCGTCAGACGGGTCGAAGACGAAGGAGTTGACACGTACCTCCACTTCAGGGACAGGCTGGGGCTCTTCTCCCCGGAAGATGATAGCTTTTCCGAGGTTGGGCGAGCTAGGCTTTTCACCGAGAGATGGGGTGAACCTCTTCCCCCGTCCACGGCCTTTCCCTCCGCCTCGGTTGCAGCACCGATATGTTGCCAAAGGGGGAGTGTCAGCCGACGACTGCAAGCTTACAGGCGGCGGTATTGACACCATGTTGCACGAGAAGTCCTTCAGCATTTCTTCCAACTTCTCGATAGTAATTTCATCCTCCTTATAGAAGATGGCCAGTTCTTCGGGCAGGAGCAGCTTCTCGCCTTCTTGAGCCCTTTGTAGAATTTGGTGGAGCCAGCTTTTACGCCTTGTTTTGCGCTCCATTTCTTCCCACGGGATGTATCTGTCCAAAGGGACTCCCCAGGTGGGCTTGGAGGGGATATATTCCTCCAATTCATCAATGAGCTTTTGCAGCTTCTGGAGCGAAGTCAGCTCCACAGGGGCGGCCATTGCCGCTGCTTGCTCGGCTCGCTCCTTCAGGCGTCTTTTCATGTTCTTTTGCCTGTTCTTCTCTTGTTTCAGCGCCCGCGCCATTTCAAGCGGCGTGAGCTCCTTTGCTTGTTTGGCTGCCCAAGAGGCACCCTCTCGGCTGGGGCGGCTATGTGTCCCTCCCCTTTTAGGGAACGCCAGTGAGAGGCACATTCTGGGGACCACGGTGGTCCAGCCAGCTTCATCTTGCTGATGATGGAAAGTAGAATTGATTGCCTGCTCGATTATTTCGGGCGGCAATTCTTGGAATTCAGCCCGGTAGGGGCTTGTCTCTTGGGCGGCCGGCTCCATCATCGGCTTCTTGCCCCTGCGGTCTTTATCTTGCCGCTTGAGTATTTGCGGAGGCGAATTTTCGAAGCACCGCCCCCTACTCCTATTTTCCGGAGTTTGTTCACGGGGAGGGGAGACTTGATGTTGTCGAGACCCCTTCCTTCGCCTAGGAGGTTGCTGCTGGGCTTCTTCCCTGGCCTCGGACTGAATTATTGGATTGCCTTCTGAGTCAATATTTCCCTTCTGGATGAGGGATTTGACCCAGTCTCGGACAATCGGACACATGTCCGTAGGGTGCAGCAACATGGCATGGTATTTGCAATACATGGGGTGCTCTTCTTCTGCCTGAACTATGCCAGAGCATCAGCATCGAGGATCCTTCGACGCCGCTTATCTTCATGTTCCGGAATCGCTCGAATCAGAAACATCCACAACAGCTGATTGGAGCGAGACGGCGACTTTCTTTCGTGCCGACGGCGGGGCAGCAAGGACTTGACCTTGCTTGCTGCTCGCGGGGCTTCCGGCCTTGGGCCGAAGAGAGCAGGGAAGGATGGGTTTATCACCTCCCTCATAGTGTTGTGCCCAATGCATCCTTCCGCAAGAACTGGCTCTGTTGCGTCCGCCCCAGCGTCCTGCTTTTTCGAAAGGGGGGATCTCTGTTCATGGATCCATACTTTCCGCACCGCTTTGCCCGTAACTTCGGGTACGACCAGGCTGTACCTCCCGATGCAGACTTCGCGTTGGCCGTCAGGTCGTATAAGAGCCAGGACCGACACCTGGTGGCCTCCAGCTGGTGGTGCTATTTCACCAGGCACGACCCATCGCTGAGGTGCTTCATTCCTGAGCAGCGGCAAGAAGGGTGTGTGGATATCCTATATGCCCGGTGGTGGACTCGGCATAATCAGGCGTTTCGGGAGTGTGTCGACCGGGTTAAAGCAGCAGAGGGCACTTATTTATCCCAGACGGACGTCCCCATTCCTTGAATTGCGTCGAAATTTCTTCAGCGAGAGTTCCCGGGGCTTGCTGGGAGGGTCCCGACTATGGGTCGCCGTAAGGCGAAGTTGCAGGTTTCTGAGCCGGTTGACCGGAAGGCCTACGTGGGGGTTCTGAAGCCCTTGGTGTGCCCCGGAAGCAGCTTAGCGACCTCCCAAGGCAGGGACGAGCCGCCCCTCGTCTATTTCTGGTGGCGTCACTTTTTACTGGACTGCAGGTATCCGCCAGACGCAGCGCTTTCTAGCCCCATTCTCCCTAACTTGTCGTGAGATTGGGAACGACACATTCGTCATTCTATAGCTCGAGTCAGCCCGAGGGAGTTTATCAGTTGGGTTGAGAGCGGCAACACCATGCAGCATTTCTGGGATGCCGTCGTTGAGGCGGGGAAGGCCATGAAGATCTCTTTCAATCAGGTGGTGCTTCCGCCGACCTTTTCTTAGGCTCCGAACGATACGCAATTTCCCTTTTGTACATTTGATTTGTGTTTTCTCTGCCTCCACCATACTGATAGGACTTTCTTTTATTTCTTGGCTCGAACAGAGAGCTTTGTCCCTTTGGCAGAAAGGCAAAAGCCGGACCCCTCCTACAATAGGAAGAGACGCGCCAGTAGGGAAGCCGGCTCCCTTCAGCCAACCGCCCGATGGAGAACTCCTGGGCCCTCCTCTTCAACTGGGGCGGGTGAGCTTGATTTCTTCGCTCACTGCTTGGGCATTTTAACACCCTTTCACTTTTTCTTTTAACGGTGCCTCCCTTTTCTCGCAGCTCTGCCTACCCCGGGGAGCGAGGATTCGACTGTGGCTACCCCGCGTGAGGACATCATCCCCCCGGCCGATGACGATTACAATCCCACATTTGATGGGACGCCATCTCCGGACGCGGCGGATCTTCCGCAGGCATCCCCTACTGAGCAAGGTAGGAAAAATATCTGCCCTTTTAGCATTATTGCCCTGCTTTGTTATTATTGCTGGGGACTTGACCATTTGTGCCCTTTGTCTTCTTTTCAGGGTACGTGCCGGTGGAGGCCGCCGCTGGCGAGGATGTGGGGTATCGGGATGTGCCGACGCCCTCACTTCAGGTGCTTCACACCTTACTGACATCTGAGCCGGGGACGGAACTGCCCGACTTTTCGGATTTTGCCCTCGGTATGCTCGAGGAAGGGACCTGGCCGCAGGCACTTCACAATGCCAGTAAGTGCTTTCCAGCCTTCTTGTTTTGTCTTTACACTGCCCTTGCTTTTTTTTGTCAATGCAGTGAATGACTTTGTCTTTCCGTTTCAGTGGCGGTCACTTCTTCAGTCGTGCTTCCTGTCGTTTCTCCGCCAGAGGAAGGTGAGGTCGTCCGTAGGGCAGCTGCAGAAGGCGATGGAATGGATCTCCGCCGCCGAGAGCGAATCTTTCTTTTTTTTTTATATTCGCCCTGACATTCGTCGGAACAAGGGGGTATTGTGCTCTCGATGCTCAGTGCTTCTTTCTTTTATAGACGCCGCCGAGCTTGTGGCGGAGATGATGGAGACGAGTCCTCCCGTGTCCGTTCTTCCTTCTACCGCGGTTGTAGCTGGCGCGGGGGATGCCTCCCGTGGTGCTGTGGCCGCTCCATTTTTCCGGGGGCTAGCGAGCCCTTGCCGGGTATTTCAGGTCTGGCGAGCAGCTTCATTTGTGCTCATCGTGCCTTTTGGCTAGTTTATGCCGCCGTTTCATTTGACCCGCCTGGTTTACTTTTAGCAGGTGGATCGTCTGATGTCTTGGCCGAGGAGGGCTCACATCTCCCGGAGGCTGCAAGCTTGGATGTGGCCGTTGGGGAGGATGCAGGCGAGGTGCCTGCAGCGGAGGGTGGCGAGGGAATTTCTTCGTCGCCTGGTACACGGGGTTAGTGGCCTGGCTCTTAAACCTTCATGGTCTTCAGGCTCTTTCCCGCTACCTTCTATAGTCACCTCATTTCTGCCTTGTGCTGACTTTTTGTCCGCTTCTGGCAGCTATTAGCAATGGCTCGTTCCCGTCATCCTCCAGCGAAGCGCCGTTTGAGGGGCCCGGTATCCTTCCGGAGCATGGCATTCTTTAGCCGGACGCCCCGCAGGGTGGCCAGATGCCCAGGGCCGGTGGAATGCTTGATTTCTTCATGACGTCCGCGTGGGCTATTATGGAGGAGAGCAGCCCCCCGTCCGTCGAGGCGGTACGGGGCATCCTGCAGAGGAGCACCCTCACCTACCATTTGATGGGCTGCCCCCGGGACCCCTGGATGGCCGCAGTGGACTCGCTCTGGGGCGAGGTGAGGCAGCTGCACAAGGAGGCGGCCAGTCGCCTCAGGATACAAGAGTTGAGAGGTAAGATCTCCCAGCTAGAGGAGAAGGCTGGTACCCTCGACTCGCAGATGGCTGCTTCCCGGGAGCGCGTCCAGACCTTGATGACCGGACGGGCCAGCACTTGCGATGAAGTCGCCAAACTGCAGCAGACGGCGGACGAGATCCAGAGACTTATCACCACCTATGAAATCTCTATCGCGGCTTTCGACCGAGGGGTGTCCGAAGCCGAGGCAGAGATGGCCACCTTAGAGCAGGACCGTTCCGGCGTTCAGTGTGAGCTTGCCGATTGTGAGGCCGCTTTGGCGAGCTTGGAGGGCGATATGCCCGATGCTTTATAAGGGACGAGCGTTACGCCCGCGCTTTCTTTTGTTTTAAGACGATGTTCGTATTTTACCGGCTACCCCGAGGGCTTGTCTCGGGCTTCTTTATAGTTGAGGAATGACAAACTTCAGATTGCTGGCCATATTTTCTTTTGGCACCATTGCAACCTTTATCCGCACTCTTTTGCCTTTTTGGGGATCCTATTTGGCATCCCCCTTTTGAACTTTGCATTTCTGGCATTCCTCCGGATCTGATGCAATACTCTGGTGCGGCGATTGGCCCTTTCTTTGGCTTTATCCAGCAACCTGACTTTGATATTTAGTCGACAAGGTTTTGCCTTTTCTGGCTTCACTTCTCGACCTACTTTTGTATTTCTTCTTTCTGAGATTTGCCTTATTGGCTTTTCCCAGGCTTCTTCTTGGCATCTTCTTCTTTAATTTTGCATTTCTCGCATTCTTCAAGTATCTGATGCAAGAGTTTGGTGTCGAGGTTAGCCTGTTTGGGCTTGGCTCAACAACCGCTTCATATTTCAAGTCGTTCGATGGGTGTGACCCGTTAGCTCGAACGACACTTCCTTCCCCTCAGAGGGGTCGGTTTCATTGCATTCTTTCATTTTTTTTATTTTCCCTTTTTTTCACATTACCATCCCAAGCACCCTTTCGGGTCTTCACCGGGGATGGCCCCTCTAGCTTTTTCCGGTGCGCCCTTTCGGGTTTTCATACCGAGGGGTTACCCATTTTTGCCTGAGGCACCCTTTCGGGTTTTCACCTCAGCCGGGTTTAGGGCCTTTTTGCCCTTGAACATCCCATTTTGGGGAATGATCAAATCCGCCGGGACATCTCTATTTTTAGTCCCTTTTTCTTCTTTTTTTTATTTTAGAGCCTGGAGCTGGACCCTGGGGCAATTGATCATGGGATCCGCAACTTGGACTTAGCCTACCATCGCAGTTTGCCGGCTAAGGAAATTTCAGTTAGCCTACCACTTTGGTTTGCTGGCTAAAGGTTTGGGTTTGACCGACCACGGAGGTTTGTTGGTCAAAGGGGGAATAGCCGACCTTCTTGGGGTTTGCCGGCTAAAGGGGTTTGACTTGACCGACCACAGGGGTTTGTTGGTCAAGGAAGGGATAGCCGACCTTCTGGGGGTTTGCTGGCTAAGGGTTCGAATTTGACCGACCACGGAGGTTTGTTGGTCAAAAGGAATAGCCGACCTTCTTGGGGTTTATTGGCTAAGGTTTAGGTTTGACCGACCACGGAGGTTTATTGGCCAAAAGGAATAGCCGACCTTCTTGAGGTTTGTTGGCTAAGGAGGAATAGCCGACCTTCTTGGGGTTTGTTGGTTAAGGCTTAGGTTTGACCGACCACGGGGGTTTATTGGTCAAAGGGAGTAGCCGACCTTCTTGGGGTTTGTTGGCTAAGGGTTTGGGTTTGACCGACCCTAGAGGTTTATTGCCCAAAGGGAGTAGCCGACCTTCTTGGGGTTTGCTGACTAAGGTTTAGGTTTGACCGACCACGGGGGTTTGTTGGTCAAGGAGAATAGCCGACCTTTTTGGGGTTTGCTGGCTAAGGAATTTGACTTGGTCGACCAAGATGGTTTACTGATCAAGAAGGAGTTTTAGCCGACTTTTTAGGGTTTGCTGGCTAAGGAATTTGACTTGGTCGACCAAGATGGTTTACTGACCAAGGAGTTTTTAGCCGACCCTTTTTGGGGTTTATTGGCTAAGGAATTTGACTTGGTCGACCGAGATGATTCGTTGACCAAGAAAAACATAATTCATAAAGGAGAGAATTCTTCTTTCTTTATCTTCCCTCTTCTTCTTCTTCTTCTTTTTTTTACCAACCCTAGCGCCCTTTCAGGTTTTCACCAAGTTGCCCCCTTTGGCTTTTTCCAACGTGCCTTTTATGGGCTTCCACATTGAGGGGTTATCCATTTTTGCTTGGGGCACTCTTCTGAATTTTCACCCCAACCGGACTTTAGGCTTTTTTACCCTTGGGCACTCCCTTTTGGGGAGTGACAAAGTCAGTCGAGACATCTCTATTTTTAATCCCTCCTTTTTTGACACGGGTATATATGCCCAACCCTAGCCTGATTCGGCTAAAAGGGGATCAGAGGGCAGTTGCCTGTGGAATTCATGTTCAGGGGCAAAATACATTTTCAGATGCTTGCCATTTAGTGGTGGAAAAGGGCGGTCGCCAGTATGTGTCGCCAGCGTGTATCCCCCACCTTCATAGACTCCAGTGACCACATACGGTCCGCGCCAGTTTGGCTGGAGCTTACCACTTGATTTGCCTGCCATGACTTCTCTTTGCTTGACCATGACGAAGTCGCCTTTCTTGAAGACACGAGGGCTGACTAGCTTGTCATAGGCTCGAGTCATGCGGGCTTGGTAGGATTGGAGGTGCTTATACGCTTCCAACCTTTTGCCCTCCAGGTCGAACAGTTCCTCCAACCTTCTTTCAATTTCTTGTCGCTCCTCGGGCTAGAGGTCGATATGGACGGCTACCCTATAGGACGACATTTCAATTTCGATGGGGAGCATGGCTTCAGCTCCGTACACCAGAGAGAAGGGGGAACACCCCGTGGGGGTCTTATAGACCGTTCGGTACGCCCAGAGTGCTTCATGTACCTTCTCCCCCCAACCGCGTCCGCGGCTACCGACTATCTTGGCAAGCAGCTTGCAAAGGGTCTTGTTGAAGGCTTCCGCCAGACCGTTGGCTTGAGGGTTGTAGACCGTTGACGTCCTCCAGTCTATATGGAATTTGGCCGCCAACGCATATATCGTTTTGTTTTTGAAGGGCGTACCGTTATCTGATACAATCCGATCAGGGGTGTCGAACCTGTAAATCAGGTGTTGCTTGACAAATTTGGCAACAGCTACCCCGGTCACCTCCCAGAGATGGATTGCTTATGCCCATCGGGAGAAGTAGTCAGTGGCTGCCAAGATGAACTTGTGGCCGCCAAAAGATGGTGGGAAGGGTCCCACGACATCCATTCCCCATTCAGCAAAGGGCCATGTGGGGGCAGTCGGATGTAACTCGTTCGGCGGCTTTCTTGGCACCGAACTGAAGACCTGGCATTGATGACACGCGCGGGCGTATTGGACGCAATCCGTGTACATAGTTGGCCAAAAGAAGCCTTTCAGCTTGATATTGATTTTCATTTTGTCCCCCGCTTGATGGACCCCGCACAGTCCAGAGTGGACTTCGTGCATAATGACTTTGGCCTCCTTGGGGGAGAGACACCTCAGGAGGACAGACTTGTCTTTTTCATGGACAAGTCGGTACAACTGGTCCCCGATCATTTGATACGACATGGCTCGCCTTAGGAGTTGAACCTTTTCAGCCCAATTTGGAGGCAGCCAACCGTTCTTTATTTGGATGATCGGCTGGCGCCAGTCTTCTTCTAGGTTGATTCCTTCTTCAAGGGCGTTGTTGAACCCGAAAAAAATCGGGGCTTAAAACAAACCCCGGGCGACAAATACGCCTTGGGGGAACCGGGAACAAACTCCCGATCCCTCGCTCGGACATCGAAGACAAGCGAGTCCGAGTGCTCGCGTCAACTCGGGGTGATCCGAAAGCGAGATGCCCGAGAAGTCCATCGACGGCGAAGAGTACGTACCCCGGGCGCCAGAAACTCCGCGTCCGGATCAACGTTCGAGGCCGCGCCCGAAGCCGAAAGGTCCGGGAGAATCAAATGCACGTGCCCCTCGAAAACGGGGACAAACGCACGTGGGACGGCCGAGAAAGCACGGGCGGTGCACGTGTGCACGTGCGCGGCACGGCCGTCAACCAACAAACAAAGCACGGGAGGCCCACAGAGCTCTCTCCCGAAAAATACGCAAAGAACCGTGAGAAGAAGAAGGTCTGGTCCCACCCTCTTATATAGAGGTGGGCCAAGCAAGCCCCTAATAGGGGCGCCGGTTAGCCCCCCCCCCTAGTAAGAGGGGGCCGCCGGTTCGCCCCCCAGCAGGGGGTGCCGGTTTGGCCCCCGCTGGCAGGGGGGGCGCCGGTGCGGCCCCCCAAGCAGGGGCGCCGGTTCGCACCCCCCCCCCCAACAGGGGCGCCGGTCAGCCCCCCCGCCAGCAGGGGGGTCCGCCGGTCACACCCCCCCCCCCCCCGCCAGTAAGGAGGGGGGGCCGCCGGTCAGCACCCCCGCCAGCAGCGGGGGGGCGCCAGTCAGCACCCCCGCCAGGAGGAGAAGGGGGCCGCCGGTCAGCCCCCCCCGCCAATAAGGAGGGGGGGGCCGCCGGTCAGCACCCTCGCCAGTCAGGAGGGGGGGGGGGCCGCCGGTCAGCACCCGCCAGAAGTGGGGAGGGCCTCCAGTCAGGCCCCCCACCAGCAGGAGGGGGCACCGGTCAGGGCCCCTGACTGGCGGCCACCCCCGCTAGTCCGACTCCTCGCGACGCGTCTCCGCCGGTTCGCCTGCCTCGACGCTCGTGCCGTCCAAGCCTCCGTCGGGCGGGTACCCCCGCCAGTATGCCCCCCCCCAAATCCTATAAATAGGGGGGCATACCCCCATTGCAACGACACGCCCAAAGGCCTACATGTTTGCAAAAAACACCAAGAACACCTGCAAACACCTCAGTTGGTCCGTGCGCGAGCTTAAATAGGCCGCACGTGTTGAGGAAGGTTCTCGACGTCCGTTGGTGCTCTGTCCTCAGCGTTCGGGCCCTCCTGCGCCTCGTCCGGAAGCAGACGCCACAGGTTGTCACATGACCCCCGGCATTTGTATTTAAGTCCTCCGTCGTCATCAAACGACGTACGTAGAGGCAATGTTGTCCGACAGTGGTACGAACACCCTGTCGTAGACTTAAAGGAACAAGTTGTCGATAAATGCCGGGCGGAGGCACAAACACCCCGCCTCGGGCATTAAAGGCCCGACAAGTTTGTAAATGCTTGACGGAGGCACAAACACCCCGTTGTGAGCGCCAATACAACCCGCACATCTTGTAAATGTCCGACGAAGGTACAAACACCCCGTCACGGATATCGATGTAACCCCCATGCTGTGTAATGTCTGACGAAGGCATAAACAACCCGTCGTTGACACCCATGTACATGAAATATTGTGTAATCGCCCAGTGGAGATACAAAAATCCACTAAAGGCGCCGATGTAAAATGTCATGAATATAAATGACATGAGCATGCTTGAATAAAATTGCGAAATCTATTTGTCATCTACTTTCCTTTAAATTTCGGCATACGGTCTTTTAAAACATTACACATCCGAAGGTGTTCGAGTCTTGCACTCGATGTAAATGAAACACTGACTTCGGTCGGTGGGGAACGGTCCAGTACACAACCACTCCAATCGCCCTGAACGCGAGCGCACGCGGAAAAATAAATAAATAAATGAAATTTGAGGGTACCAGGGTTCGCACCCCATACTCCTCATAAATAAACTTCTTTGTCTGTTTCTCGCAAGCAATCTGGCACGCTCAAAAAGCACAAAAGCGAAACAGAGATGAACGGAGCCCCTCGGGGCAAAATTCATCTTTGAAATCGTGTCTCTCCGGAGTCATTTGAAATTCCGCGTTCCAACAATCTGGCACGCCCGGTGGGACTGTTCCTGCCTTCCATGCATATGTAAAAAGACCTTATGCCGATATGGAAATATAAGATGACTAATTTCCACACCACAGGTACAAGGAGCGAACATCGACATCCAACGCCCGCTTCTACCTGCAAACTCAAGCTTGCTCGATGGCCGCCGTCACCTACGGTCCGCTGGTCGTCGCCTGCCACGCCAAGTGTGGCTACCTCACCGTTCCGATCGTGTTCGGTGACTTTCCTGCTGTGGTGGGATCCCCCTACTACCTAGGGGTGGTCCCCGCGGTCCAAGCTACTTCGAAGACGGCGCCAAAAGCTACTGCAGCCAGGGGCATCAATCCCCGCCCAAGCCAAGGCCGAGTCTTCTCGGTGAATACCATCTCTTGCGTCGCAGTCCCTAGAAAACGGGGACAACGCCAGGGACGCAACAAGCCCCACGCGATCGTCTACAACTCCGGCAAGACCGTGCTCGTGGGAGACATCCGCGTCAGGCTCGATGGAGGCGAGCCGATGTTGCCCCGGAACAGAAGCGTCCCCATAGTGGCAACCTCCAACAAATTCGCTCCCCTCCAAGGGACGCGGCAAGAAGAACGGGACTCCCCAAAAGGAGCCCGACAGGGGCAGGCATCAAGCTCGGCGCCCCAGCCGCCTCGCAAAATGAAGCAAATGTGGGTGACCAAGCAGGAAGCCCGCCAAATCAAGCAAGCCAAAGCGGACCAACCCGCTGAAGGCTCCAAGAAGGCTACACCTGAGCGAGAAAAGCTCAGGACCCCGAATTTCCTCGTCCTCGCGGACAGAAAAGGAGGGGTGTCTACCGGAAGCCCAACTTCGTCTCCACCCAAGCAGAACCTGCTGAAGAAGGAGACGCGAGTCGCGCTGAAGCTTCCGCGCCTAGGGTCTCAGTCTTTGAAAGGCTGAGCACCTCAGTCTTTAGCAGACTTGGAGCGGCACTCCGTCCAAACACCCAGAGGCCCAAGACGCGAAGGGTGCAGCGGACATCTAAAGAAGGTGGAGGCATGAAAATCTTCACCTGCTACACTTCTGGAAGAGAAGCGGCTGGGCCATCCGGCGTCCCTCTCGGGGCATTCAGGATAGATGAACCCGGCCAGGAGGACGAAGTCATTGCCCGGTATACCCAGAACCCTGCCAGAAGACCTCCCCAAGGGCAGTAAGGCAGTCAAGCTGGACCCTTGAACCTGGGGCAAGTTCTCGAGCCTCCACTCGAGCATGACCAAAGGCCCCTCCCGGGGCAGGTCCAGCTGGACCTCGAAGGAGGGGAAGAAGACGAAGTTGCCAGCCTCCATCTCGGAGATCAATACTGCCGGCTAACGGGGACCAAGCCGAAGTGTTCCTCATGCCGCCAACTAGAGCCGCCTTCCAAGCAATGACGGAAGACGCCAAGTATGATTTCATACAGCGCTGGCAGGCTGAAATGGTCAACCTCCTGACGGAGCGAGGGCAGCAGGCAGGAGCAAATTCGCCACGCCGCCAAGTGCCAACGGCAATCCAAAATGCTCGGGCAAGACATCAACAAGGCGACCTGCCCGATGTCAATCCACGCACGGCCGTGGTTAATGACTACACCGTCGATCCGGTCCAACAGCCGCGCAGGGGCATAAACTCCCAAGCCTCCGCGGCCGAAGATATCGTGGCCCAGCGGCGAATGATCGAAAAGATCGTGGACGACCGCTTCGCCCAACGAGGCGAGGGGACCGCCACTGTAGATCTATACAGTGTGCCATACCCTGTCCACCACCAATTCAAGAAGCTGCCACCGGACTGCCCCAAGGCGCCAAAGTTGCAGAAGTTCGACGGACAGGGCTCGCCAAATGAGCACCTGGCCTACTATATAACGGCCATGGGAGAGTTGGCGTTCGACGAATCCTATCTCCTCCGTTATTTCGCAACGTCCCTGACGGGTACCGCCTTCCAGTGGTACTCGAGGTTAAGGCCCAATTCCATTGTCGATTGGGCTGACCTCCAAAAGAAATTCATCGACCGCTTCCAGACGGCCGAGAGAAAGGTGTCGCTTGCAGAGCTGTGCTCCCTCAAGCAAAGGAAAGGAGAAACGGAACTCAACTTCATCAAGCGGTGGCGTGACTTCAGCATGAGGTGCGACAACCCCCCGACGCAAGAAGATGCTATAACCATATGTCGGAGGGGCCTAGCAGCCCAAGTGAGTGAAAAGCTGCTGGGCACAAATATCAAGGGCTTTGACCAGCTCAATTCGGTCGTCGCGGAGATCGAAATGTTCTTCGCCGACAACTCGATGCAAGCTCCCCCGAAGAGCAAGCCCAACAAGGAGGGTGCTGCTGGCAAAGAGGTCAACACTGTGGACTTCTCCCCACAAAGTAAGGGGAAGAAGATCGCGGTTGCCAATGCTCCGAGCAAGAAGGCGGAAGAAAGGCCGCCTCCGTCGACGCTGCAGCAGCGAATGAGCACGTCGTACTCCTTCAGAAAGAGCCAAACGAAGAAGCTCTTCAAGTTCTGTATGGAGAACGACTTGATCACGCTTCCAACCCCAAAAAGGGCAAGCGAAGCGGACAAGGTGAATGAGCCAAATTACTGCCTCTATCACCGCATGTTGGGGCATCCCATCCAGGACTGCTACGTCTTCAAGAATGAAGTACAGAAGCTGGTCCAGGGTCGCCTCATCCAGCTGAACGACCATTTGGTCGACCCGCCGCAACCTCACGCTTGGGACCAAGCAAATCAGTCGGCCAACGTCATCCATATCAATGCCCCGGCTCCTGAACCAGAAGACCCCGAGGCAAATCCTTGGGACGCTCATTCCACAAACGGATGGGAAGGGGATCATCCCTCAGCTTTGGAGCACAGGACATGGTCGGAGACAGTGCAAAACCTGGAAAGACAGGTTCAATCGCTGCGGCACGGTCAGCGCCAAACGCTGATGTACCTAAGGACCATGCAAGAAAGTCTGACAACCCTCTAGCAAGGACTCCAGGGGCCTGTAGGCACACCTACGCCCCGAACGCGCCCTCCCTGCGGGGTGTGGATCTCAGAGGAGTCTTCAAACCCGTCTGATGATGAAATCGCCGGAATATTATATTCCTTCCCGTGCCATCGGACACTGGCACTCTACTGTACCTACCTGCAAGCGGGACTGTTGGGCTGCCAGCCGCCAACAAGCGTCCCACCAAACTACTGCATATATCATCAAGATGCAGGGCATGCATTAGAGGACTGCCACGTCTTTAAAGACAAGGTTGAAGCATGGGTCAACCAAGGGATCATCGACCTGGGCAACTCCTGTGTCAATCCGCCACAGCCTCACATTCGCGAATGGACAGACCATTCAGCTGACGTTGTCACGCATACAGTCAACGTCATCGACCCGCCGGAAATCTACACACCGGTGGCTTTCACTTTCCCGGACCCGGATATGACAAAAGGTGGTTCGTCTGGAGAAGCCCCACCTGGTAGTGCCCAGGAGGGCGAATTCCCCACCACAGTCGCTTGGCGACTGGAAATATTGGGGAGATCTTTGAAAAGCTCCTGCAACAAGGTGTCGTGATGGCCCACACACCGCCACCAACGTACACTGAAAGGGAGTTGAATCACCCCATGTACTGTCGATATCAGGCCATGTTGCTGCACCCTACGGACAGGTGCCCTGATGTCCGGGATTGGATCGAGTCCCTTATCCGAAAGGGGAAGATCGACCCGGAAGGCAATTCCATGGTCCTGGTGAGAGCCAGGGAAGCAGCCCAGCGGGAAATGGAGGAAAGCGACTACATGCGCTTCAAGAACTTCAAAGCCCCCGAAGCTGGTAAACAAGGGTGGCTCATACCGCCGATGCGGTCCACAGCCAACATTGAAGGCTTGAGCCTGCGGCAACACTTCGGGAACATATCCCTAAAGGAGGAGCCCAACTCAATATACAGTTCAGAGGATCCGGATATGACAGAAGTCGGCTCCTCTGATGAGGCCCCTGCCCTATGGTACCCCGGATGGCGAGTTTCCCCGAATCCCTTTGCAATCGCAAAGACCGGGAAATCTTCAAAAAACTCTTGCAGCAAGGCTGTGTAAAGGCGCATAGGCCGCCACCAACATACACGGAAAGGGAAACAAACCACCCCATGTATTGCAAATACCATGCCATGTTGCTGCACCCTACGGACATGTGTCCGATCGTCCGAGACTGGGTCAAATCCCTCATCCAGAAGGGAAAGATCGACTCGGAAGGCAATCCGATAATCCAGCCCGAGGCCAGGAAAGAAGCCCAGCAGTATCCACTTGAGAGTTTTGCCCTCTGCGATTTTTGGGTCGGAGTCGTCCTCAAGAACACTGGGCATCAGCCTCCTATGTCGGACGGTTATGCCCAATTCTCCTTCGGGAGGGAGCTTTAGAGCAGACGCCAATTGGCTAGCGCATCGACTTGAGAGTTTTGCCCTCTGGCGACATGTCCGATTTCGAACAAGTAGTATCTCTCGCGGAGCTTCATCACTTTGGCATGATAGGGGATTGTTGAACCCAAAAAATATCGGGGTTTAAACAAGCCCTGGGCGACAAATTTGCCCGGAAAGGACTGGGAGTAAACCCCGGTCTTCCCACTCGAACGCCCGAGATAAACGGGTTCGAGTCCACGCCTCCGCCCGGAGCGATCCGGATGGTACGCCCGAGATACGGCATTCAAACCTCGTTAGGGCAGAACCAATGCCCGGGATGAGCGAAACTCAATGTTCGGGCTTGCGTTCGAGGTCGCGCATGACTCCGATAGATCCAGGAAGGCCAAATGCACGTGCCCTCAAAAAACGGGAGCAAACGCACGAGGGATGAGCGAAAACGCACGTCGGATGTGCGTGTGCACGTGTGTGGCACAGCCGTTTAACCAACAAACGAACTCTGGAATCCCCAGAGCTCTCCAAGCCATAAATGGCCAGAGGAGGGGGAGGCCCACCCCTTTTATAGGTGGGCCAGGCGCCGTTCAGGCGGGGCGCACCCCCGCCGGTCCGCGGGGGCGCACCCCCGCCGGTTCGCGCAGGGGGCGCACCCCCGCCGGTTCAGCAGAGGAGACCCCCGCGGGCCAGATCCGGCCTGGCGGGCCTTTGCCCGTGCGAGGCCCACCTCTGGATGTCTTGGCGCCTGTGTGCTCGCACCCCCGCCGGGACAGAACCCCCGCCGGGCCACACGCCTTGAACCCCTATAAATAGAGGGGTAGCGTCCCCATTTGAAAAGCGCATTCCGGAAGTAAAGAATCCCTGGACGCATTCTTGAAGGAGAAAAGCCTCTCGATAGCTGAGAGAAGTTGTCGGCTCTCGTGCTCGAGTTTCCTGAGCGTGGGGGTCGTCCTCTGTTAGTGCTCCGCCCGTGTGAAGCGTCGCGGGAGGGCCGCTGTGCCGATCATTCCGCAGGTCATTACATAAGGCCCGTGCCCGGTATTTTGCGCATAAGTCCTCCGGTGTTATAAAAAGACACATGTAGAGGCATGTTGTCCGACGGAGGCACAAACACCCCGTCGTCGACACAAATGAAATGACATGTTTGTAAACGCCCAACGGAGGCACATACACCCTGTTGTGAGCGTAAATGTAAATGACAATTTGGGTAAATGTCCAATGGAGGCACAAACACCCCATTGAGGACATGTGTACAAGTACCATGTTGTGTAAACGCCCAACGGAGGCACATACACCCCGTTGTGAGCGTAAATGCAAATGATATACTGTATAAACGCCTAATGGAGGCACATACACCCCATTAAAAGCGTAAATGTAAATGTCATGATTGCATTCAAATATATTTGTTGAAATTTACTTAGTCATCCATTTCTTTAAATTTCGGCATACGGTCTTTTAACAAACATATCGCATCGAAGATATTCGAGTGTTATGCTCGATGTAAATGAAACACCGACTCCGGTCGGTGGGGAACGGTCCAGTACACGACCACTCCAATCGCCCTGAAAATACGAGCGCGCGTGGAAAAAATGAAATGAAATATTCGAGGGTTCCGGGTCTTTACCCGGTACCCCTCATAAAATAAATCTCTTTGTATGTTTCCTGTAAACAGTCTGGCACGCCCGCAGCAAGGAAAAATAATAATAAATATATTCAAAGGCTCTCGTTGGGGCCTTAATATAAAGAGAAGAAAATTCCGCGTTCCAACAATCTAGCACGCCCGGTGGGACTGTTCCTGCCTTCCATGCATATGTAAAAAGACCTTATGCCGATATAGAAATAAAAGATGACTAATTTCCACACCGCAGGTACAAGGAGCAAACGCCGGCATCAAACGCCCGTCCTCGCCTGCAACTTAAGTCAAGTCAATGGCCGCCGTCACCTATGGTCCACTGGTCGTTGCTTGCCACGCCAAATGTGGCTACTTGACTATGCCGATCGTATTCGGCGACTTCCCCGCAGTGGTGGGATCCCCTTACTTCCTAGGGGTGGTCCCCGCCGTCCAAACTATTCCAAAGGCGGCGCCCAAAGCTACTGCAACCAGGGGCATCAAGCCCCGCCCAAATCAAGGCCGAGTCTTCTCGGTAAACACCATCTCTTGCGTCGCGGTCCCTAGAAAACAGGGACAGCGCCAGGGACGCAGGGGCAGCAAGCCCCGAGCGATCGTCTCCAACTCCAGCAAGACCGTGCTCGTAGGAGACATTCGCGTCCGGCTCGATGGAGGCGAGCCGATATTGCCCCGGGACAGAAGCGTTCCCACGGTGGCAACCTCCAACAAATTCGCTCCCCTCCAAGGGATGCGCCAAGAAAAGTGGGACTCCCCAAAAGGAGCCCGACAGGGGCAGGCATCAAGTTCAGCACCCCAACAGCCTCGCAAAATGAGGCAAATGTGGGCGACCAAGCAGGAAGCCCGCCAAATCAAGCAAGCTAGAGCGGATCAACCCGCTGAACGCCCCAAGAAGGCTACACCTGAGCGAGAAAAAGCTTAGGACCCCGAACCTCCTCGCCCTCGCAGACAGAAAAGGAGGGGTGTCTACCGAAAACCCAACTTCGTCGCCACCCAAGCAGGACCTGCTGAAGAAGGAGACGCGAGTCACGTTGAAGCTTCCGCGCCTAGGGTCTCAGTCTTTGAGAGGCTGAGCACCTCAGTCTTTAGCAGACTTGGAGCAGCACTCCGTCCAAACACCCAGAGGCCCAAGAAGCGGAGGGTGCAGCGGACATCTGAAGAAGGTGGAGGCATGAAAATCTTCACCTGCTACGCTTCTGGATGAGAAGCGGCTGGGCCATCCGACGTCCCTCTCGGGGCATTCAGGATAGATGAACCCGGCCAGGAGGGCGAAGCCATTGCCCGATATACCCGGAACCCTGCAGGAAGACCTCCCCAAGGGCAGCAAGGGAGTCAAGCTGGACCTTTGAATCTGGGGCAAGTTCTCGAGCCTCCACTCGAGCATGACCAAAGACCCCTCACGGGACAAGTCCAGTTGGACCTCGAAGGAGGGGAAGAAGACGAAGTCGCCAGCCTCCATCTCGGAGATCAACAACTGCCGGCTGACGGGGAGCAAGCTGAAGTATTCCTCATGTCGCCAACCAGAGCCGCCTTCCAAGCAATGACGGACGACGCCAAGTATGATTTCATACAGCGTTGGCAGGCTGAAATGGCCAATCTCCTGACGGAGCGAGGGCAACCCGCTGGGGCAAACGCGCCACGCCGCCAAGTGCCGACGGCAAACCAAAATGCTCGGAGAAGACATCAACAAGGCGATCTGCCCGATGTCAACCCGCAAGCAACCGTGGTCAACGACTACACTGTCGATCCGGTCCAACAGCCGCGCAGGGGCATAAACTCCCAAACCTCCGCGGCCGAGGGCATCGTGGCCCAGCGGCGAATGATCGAAAAGATCGTGGACGACCGCTTCGCTCAACGAGGCGAGGGGACCGCGACTGTAGATCTATACAGTATGCCATACCCCGTCTATCATCAATTCAAGAAGCTACCACCGGACTGCCCCAAGGCGCCAAAGTTGCAAAAGTTCAACGGACAGGGCTCACCAAATGAGCACTTGGCCGACTATATAACGGCCATAGGAGAGTTGGCATTTGACGAATCCTACCTCCTCCGTTACTTCGCAACATCCCTGACGGATACCGCCTTCCAGTGGTACTCGAGGTTGAGGCCCAATTCTATTGTCGACTGGGCCGATCTTCAAAAGAAATTCATCGACCGCTTCCAGACGGCCGAAAGAAAGGTGACGCTTGCAGAGCTGTGCTCCCTCAAGCAAAGGAAAGGAGACACGGCACTCGACTTTATCAAGTGGTGGCGTGACTTCAGCATGAGGTGCGACAACCCCTCGACGCAAGAAAATGCCATAACTATCTGTCGACGGGGCCTGGCGGCGCAGATAAGCGAAAAGCTGCTGGGAACAAATATCAAAGGCTTCGACCAGCTCAATTCGGTCGTAGCGGAGATCGAGATGTTCTTCGCTGACAATCCGGTGCAAGCTCCCTCGAAAAGCAAGCCGAGCAAGGAGCGCGCCGTTGGCAAAGAAGCCAATGCTGTGGACTTCGCCCCGCAAAGTAAGGGGAAGAGGATCGTAGCCTCTGGCGCTCCAAGCAAGAAGGTGGAAGAAAGACCGCTTCCGACGTCATTGCCACAGCGTATGAGCACGCCGTATTCCTTCAAGAAGGACCATACGAAGATGCTCTTCAAATTGTGCATGAAAAATGACAAGCTTAAGCTTCCGGGACTGAGAAGACCAAGTGAAGCAGATAAAGTGGATGAGCCGAACTACTGTCTCTACCACCGTATGTTGGGGCACCCATCGAGGACTGCTACGTCTTCAAAAATGAGGTACAGAAGCTGATCTAGAGTCGCCTCATCACCATGCATGATCATTTGGTCGATCCTCCACAGCCCCATGCTTGGGATCAGTCAAATCAATCGGCCAATGTCATACACGTCAATACGGCAGCTCCTGAGCCAGAAGACCCCGAGGCAAATCCTTGGGACGCTCAGTCCACAAACGGGTGGGAAAGTTATCATCCCTCCGCTTCGGAGCACATAACATGGTCGGAGATAGTGCAAAACATGGAAAGACTGATCCCAAGCATGGGTTCATCTTCAGCTGGTGTTGGCGAAGCCTCTCGAAGACCTGACGTAAATCGCCTAGGTGGTCTTCTCGCCTTTTGGTCTTGACGACCAGATCGTCGAGATAGCACTAGACCAAGGTATGGAGCATTTCACCGAAAATCTTCGTCACAGCCCGCTGATAGGTAGCCCCGGCATTTTTCAGGCCGAAGGGCATTCTTTTGTAGTTGTAGATCCCTTTGGGGGACCTAAAGTTAGTGTGGTCCTTATCTTTGGGAGCCATACGAATTTGATTGTAGCCTGACGATCCATCCATGAAGGATAGTGCTTCGTGCCCAGTGGTCATATCGATCATTGTTTCTGTGATCGGGACTGGGAAGTCGTCCTTCGGGCAGGCTTTATTCAAGCCCCTGTAGTCAATACAGATCCGGACTTGGCCATTCTTTTTCTTCACCAGCACTATGTTGGCCAGCCAAGTTGGGTAGATGCAGGGCTCAGTGAAGTCGACTTTGAGGAGTTTGTCCACCTCGGCATTTACCTTCAGCTCCAGCTCGTGGCGCATACGCCTTTGGGCCTGTTTGACCAGCTTCGCTGTAGGGAGTATGGAAAGTTCGTGCTCGGCCACAGAGGGGTCTAGGCCCGGCATTTCTTTGTATGTCCAGCAAGAGTTGCCGATATGACTGTCTTTCCTCCTTATTGAGGAGAGCGCTGACGAAGATTGGCCGAGGTTCTTTTGGCTCCCTGAGGTCGAGTTCCACCAGCTCGTCCACAGTAGCTTGCCCACCGTCTTCAAGTTCGCGGGGAGCCAGTTGCAGGTCAATGAAATCTTTCTCCTCATCGGAGTCGGCAACATGGACGTCATAATATTTAAAGCCTTCTTCAGTGATCGGCCAGCAATTATACTCCTTGTTTTGGGGCATTTCTTGGCGCGATGTCCCATTTGAGAGGACAGGTCTGGCTTCTCCCTCCTACGGCTTCGTCGAGGAGGTAGGAGGTTGTCCACTGGAAGGGCAGTGGTCAAATAAGGGGACTAGCCCAACGGTATTTACCGCGTAATAGGCTTCGAAGTCCGTCCCCTGACCGTAGCCCAGCCCCCGAGTGTCTTTTACACAATAGGGGGGTTGCCCTCGGAGTTGCTTCGGGTACCACAGTTGGTGAAAGTATTCCCGCCGGGAGGGATCTTGCACTTGCGCGATCTTTTGCTTTTCGCACAATTTCTTGATGTGCTCAGGCATGTCGTCCATTTCTTGGACAGGCTCAAGGGTGACTTGAGTTGTTTGACCCCAACCGAAGTCGTCTTCGAGGGGCCCATACGGGAGTGGGTCCACATTGTAGAAGATGATCGGCTTTAGTGTCTCGCCTTTCTTGAGACTATCATTTCTGTAATGGGTGACAATGAACGTTTTTAGTCGTTCCACCCATTGCTCCTCCCTATGGAAGGGCAACTACATGTATGCTGGCGGCAGAGAGATGCTTCGGTTGATGACCTCGCCGACGGCGTTTGCTTCATAGTTGATTTTACGCCTTTTTGGGCAACTGGGCACTTACTCGGTAGATTCGACGAGGCGGCCGAGTCGATGAGCTTCAAGGAGGTCTTTATTGACCGTGAAGAGCTCCTCCTCGCCCGCATCGGCATTTTGCTTTTCCTTGCCTTTTGATGCGGCTGTTGACTTGCCGGAAGGCTCGCCGAAGTATAGCTAGGCATCCGCCAGATTGCATTCATTTGGGCGGAAAGGGGCCCGGTCGGCGAAGACTGTATGTTGCTCTCCTTCCTTGACATATTTTATGCATTGGTGGAGAGTCGAGGGGATAACCCGATTTTCATGCAACCAGGGTCTTCCCAGGAGAGCCTTGTAGGACGTGTTCGCATCTATGATGTAGAACACGACCTTGGTGGCGAGGTCATCCATGGTCAGCTGTACCTCCACCTTTCCCAAAGCGTATTCAGAGTTCTGGTTGAACCCGGCGATTCTGACATCATTTACCCTTTGCAAATAGGGCGTGAGGCACAGAGACTTGAAAGTCTTCAAGGGCATAATATTGATCGATGCCCCAGGGTCAACCAAGATTCGGTTGAGCTCGTGCCCGTTGGCTTTTCCTTGCATGTACAACGGGCGATTGTGATACAATGTGGGCAACATCATATCCTTATCGGAGAATGTCACTTCCGCCGCCAACGCTTCCAGGGCTTGAGCTTGGAGTTCAGTCACGTCAGCTTCGTAGACCTCGGGCTCTTGCAATATTTTGATGAGAGCCGCTCTTAACTCTTTGCTCCAGGCGATAGCGTCCCATATGGTGACGTTAGTCGGGAACCGCTTCATGTGCTGTATGATTTTGTGGTCGGCCCGGGCACAGAGTTGTTCCAATGGTGGGACCATGTCCGCCAAAGGTTTTATCGGTTGCCCAAATTGGTTGGTCCGTCTTGCCCCTGGTTGTTCGTTCGACTCTTCTTCGAACAAAGGGGTCAGGAGACCCTCCTCCGGGGCGAGACTTTCATCTTGGCCGCTCTTGGATGGAGCAGGTCGGTTGGCTGGCCTGGCGGCCTTTCGGCAACGGAGTTCACTTATGATCTCCTCCTGCGCTTCTTCTTCCTCGTCAGACGGGTCGAAGACGAAGGAGTTGACCCGTACCTCCACTTCAGGGACAGGCTGGGGCTCTTCTGCCCGGAAGATGATAGCTTTGCCGAGATTGGGCGAGCTAGGCTTTTCACCGAGAGATGGGGTGAACCTCTTCCCCCGTCCACGGCCTTTCCCTCTGCCTCGGTTGCAGTGCCGATATGTTGCCAAAGGGGGAGTGTCAGTCGACGACTGCAAGCTTGCAGGCGGCGGTATTGACACCAAGTTGCACGAGAAGTCCTTCAGCATGTCTTCCAACTTCTCGATAGTAATTTCATCCTCCTTATAGAAGATGGCCAGTTCTTCGGGCAGGAGCAGCTTCTCGCCTTCTTGAGAGCAGGGAAGGATGGGTTTATCACCTCCCTCATAGTGTTCTGCCCAGTGCATCCTTCCGCAAGAACTGGCTCTGTTGCGTCCGCCCCAGCGTCCTGCTTTTTCGAAAGGGGGGATCTCTGTTCATGGATCCATACTTTCCGCACCGCTTTGCCCGTAACTTCGGGTACGACCAGGTTGTACCTCCTGATGCAGACTTCGCGTTGGCCGTCAGGTCGTATAAGAGCCAGGACCAACACCTGGTGGCCTCCAGCTGGTGGTGCTATTTCACCAGGCACGACCCATCGCTGAGGTGCTTCATTCTTGAGCAGCGGCAAGAAGGGTGTGTGGATATCCTATACGCCTGGTGGTGGACTCGGCATAATCAGGCGTTTCGGGAGTGTGTCGACCGGGTTAAAGCAGCAGAGGGCACTTATTTATCCCAGACGGACGTCCCCATTCCTTGAATTGCGTCGAAATTTCTTCAGCGAGAGTTCTCGGGGATTGCTGGGAGGGTCCCGACTATGGGTCGCCGTAAGGCGAAGTCGCAGGTTTCTGAGCCGGTTGACCGGAAGGCCTACGTGGGGGTTCTGAAGCCCTTGGTGCGCCCCGGAAGCAGCTTAGCGACCTCCCAAGGCAGGGACGAGCCGCCCCTTGTCTATTTCTGGTGGCGTCACTTTTTACTGGACTGCGGGTATCCGCCAGACGCAGCGCTTTCTAGCCCCATTCTCCCTAACTTGTCGCGAGATTGGGAACGACACATTCGTCATTCTATAGCTCGAGTCAGCCCGAGGGAGTTTATCAGTTGGGTTGAGAGCGGCACCACCTTGCAGCATTTCTGGGATGCCGTCGTTGAGGCGGGGAAGGCCGTGAAGATCTCTTTCAATCAGGTGGTGCTTCCGCCGACCTTTTCTTAGGCTCCGAGCGATACGCAATTTCCCTTTTATACATTTGATTTGTGTTTTCTCTGCCTCCACCATACTGATAGGACTTTCTTTTATTTCTTGGCTCGAACAGAGAGCTTTGTCCCTCTGGCTCAGGAGCCGGTGTATTGACATGGATGACATTGGCCGATTGATTTGACTGATCCCAAGCATGGGGCTGTGGAGGGTCAACCAAATGATCATGCATCATAATGAGGCGACTCTGGATCAGCTTCTGTATTTCATTTTTGAAGACGTAGCAGTCCTCGATGGGATGCCCCAGCATATGGTGGTAGAGACAGTAGTTCGGCTCATCCACTTATCTACTTCACTTGGTCTCCTCATTCCCGGAAGCGTGATCAAGTCATTCTTCATGCATAGCTTGAAGAGCATCTTCGTATGGTCCTTTTTGAAGGAATACGGCGTGCTCATACGCTGTGGCAGTGAAGTTGGAGGCGGACTTTCTTCCGCCTTCTTGCTTGGAGCGCCAAAGGCCACGATCCTCTTCCCCTTACTTTGCGGGGCGAAGTCCACAGCATTGGCTTCTTTGCCAGCGGCGCGCTCCTTGCTCGACTTGCTTTTTGAGGGAGCTTGCACTGGGTTGTCGGCGAAGAACATTTCTATCTCTGCCACGACCGAATTGAGCTGGTCGAAACCTTTGATATTCGTTCCCAGCAGCTTTTTGCTTATCTGCGCCGCCAGGCCCCGCCGACAGATAGTTATGGCATCTTCTTGCGTCGGGGGGTTGTCGCACCTCATGCTGAAGTCACGCCACCGCTTAATGAAGTCGAGTGTCGTTTCTCCTTTCCTTTGCTTGAGGGAGCACAGCTCTGCAAGCGAAACTTTTCTTTCGGCCGTTTGGAAGCGATCGATGAATTTCTTTTGAAGATCAGCCCAGTCAACAATGGAATTGGGCCTTAACCTTGAGTACCACTGGAAGGCGGTACACGTCAGGGATGTTGCAAAGTAACGGAGGAGATAGGACTCGTCGAATGCCAACTCTCCCATGGCCGTTATATAGTAGGTCAGGTGCTCATTTGTCAAGCCCTGACCGTCGAACTTCTGCAACTTTGGCACCTTGGGGCAGTCCGGTGGCAGCTTCTTGAATTGATGGTGGACGGGATATGGCACACTGTAGAGATCCACAGTGGCAGTTCCCTCGCCTCGTTGAGCGAAGCGGTCATCCACGATCTTTTCGATCATTCGCCGTTGGGCCACGATATCTTTGGCCGCGGAGGCTTGGGAGTTTATGCCCCTGCGTTGCTGTTGGGCCGGGTCAACGGTATAGTCGTTGGCCACAGCCGTGTGCGGGTTAACATCGGGCAGGTTGCCTTGTTGATGTCTTCTCCGAGCATTTTGGTTTGCCTTCGGCACTTGGCGGCGTGGCGCATTTGCCCCTGCCTGCTGCCCTCGCTCTGTCAGGAGATTGGCCATTTTAGCCTGCCAACGCTGTATGAAATCATACTTGGCGTCGTCCGTCATCGCTTGGAAGGCGGCTCTGGTTGGCGGCATAAGGAATACTTCGGCTTGTTTTCCATCAGCCGGAAGTTTTTGATCCCCGAGATGGAGACTCGCGACTTCATCTTCTTCCCCTCCTTCGAGGTCTCGCTGGACTTAGCCCGGAAGGGGTCTTTATTCGTGCTCAAGCGGAAGCTCAAGAGCTTGCCCCTGGTTCGAGGGTCCAGCTTGATTGCCTTGTTGAGCTTGAGGTAGCCTCCTGGCAGGATTCCGGGCATACCGGACGACTGCCTCGCCCTCCTGGCCGGGCTCATCTACCCTGGCCATACTAGGAGGGATGCCGGATGGCCCAGCCGCTTCCCTTCCGGACACATAGCAGGTGAAGATTTTCATGCCTCCACCTTCTTCGGACATCCGCTGCACCCTCCGCTTCTTGGGCTTATGCGTGCTTGGACGAAGTGCTGCCCCCAGCCTGTTGAAGACTGAAGTACTCAGCCTTTCAAAGACTGAGACCCTTCGTAGGGGAGTTTCAACGTAACTAGTGTCTCCTCCTTCAGCAGGTTCTGTTTGGGTGGAGACGAAGTTGGGCTTCCGGTAGATGCCCCTCCTTTTCTGTCCGCGGGGACGAGGGGGTTCGAGGTCTTGAGCTTTTTCTCGCTCAGACAGCGCCTTCTTGGGGTCTTCGATGGGTTGGCCCGCTCTTCCTTGTTTGATTTGGCGGGCTTCCTGCTTGATCACCCACATTTGCCTCATTTTGCGAGGCTGTTGGGGTGCTGAGCTTGACGCCTGCCGCTGTCGGGCTCCTTTTGGGAGTCCCGATTTTCTTGGGGCATCCCTTAGAGGGGAGCAAATTTGTTGGAGGTTGCCACAGTAGGGACGCTTCTATCCCTTGGCAGAATCAGCTCGCCTCCATCGAGCCAGACGCGGATGTCCCTGACAAGCACGGTTTTGCCGGAGTTGGAGACGATCGCGCGGGGCTTGCTGCCCCTGCGTCCCTAGCGCTGTCCCCGTTTTCTAGGGACTGCGACGCAAGAGATGGTGTTAACCGAGAAAACTCGGCCTTGACTTGAGTGGGGCTTGATGCCCCTAGTTGCAATAGCTTTCGGTGCCACCCTTGGAGTGGCTTGGACGGCGAGGACCACCCCTAGGAAGTAGGGGGATCCCACTACGGCAGGGAAATCACCGAACACGAGCGGAACGGTAAGGTAGCCACACTTGGCGTGGCTGGCGACGACGAGCGGGCCGTATGTGACCGCTGCCATTGCTTCGCTTGAGGTTACAGGTGAGGACGGGCTTTTGACGCCGACTTTCGCTCCTTGTACCTGCAGTGTGGAAATCAGTCATCTTGTATCTCATATCGGCATAAGGTCTTTTTACGTATGCATGGAAGGCAGGAACAGTCCCACCGGGCGTACCAGATTGTTGGAATGCAGAATTATCTTCTTCTTTTTTAAATAAAAATAAAAGCCCCCTCACCGATGCTTCCGCCTCGGAGGCTTTTATTTTCGCTGCGGGGCGTGCCAGACTGTTTACAGGAAACAGACAAAGAGATTTTTTTTTGAGGTGCATTGGGTGTGAACCCTGAAGCCCTCGGATATTTCATTTCATTTTTTCCGCGTGCGTCCGTATTTTCAGGTGATTGGATTGGTCGTGTACTGGACCGTTCCCCACGACCGGAGTCGATGTTTCATTTACATCGAGTAAAAACTCGAACACTTCGATGCGATACGTTGTTAAAAGACCTTATGCCGAAATTTAGAAGAAATAGATGACAAATGAATTTCCACATGTTGCTCAAGTGCATTTATGACATCCACATCGAGGCCTTAAATGGGATTTTTGTATCTCCATTAGGCGTTTACAATATGTATATGCCATTTACATCTGCGCTCGCAACGGGGTGTTTGTGCCTCCGTCGGGCGTTTACAAAGCATGTCATCTCATTTACGCTCACAACGAGGTGTATGTGCCTCCGTTGGGCGTTTACAGATGTGCCATTTCATTTACGCTCGCAACGGGGTGTTTGTACTTCCGTTGGGCGTTTACAAATATTTCACAGACATTTACATCTACAACGGGGTGTTTGTACCTCCGTTGGATTTGTACACGACATGATGGTTACATTTATGTCAACGACGGGGTGTTTGTGCCACCGTCGGACTTTTACACATCATAGTACTTCTGTTCACGTCGACGACGGGGTGTTTGTACCTCCGTCGGACAGAATGCCTCTACGCGTGTTGTTTTAAAACACTGGAGGCCTTATGTGCAGAACGTCAGGTACCGGGTCTTATGTAATGACCTGCGGTATCTTGGCACGAACGGAGCGCAGGGGGCCCGGCGTACATGAGACAAACGGAAGGCTTCACGGGGAGCTCAGGCGAGTCTCCTTCAAACGCCGGGGAGAACAGAACCTCTCCAGAGACCGAGAATCTCGCGGAGCGCTGGGAGTGTCGCGGGGGGATTTCTCTCAGGGAATGCCCCTTTGTGTGAGAGGGCTACCCCTCTATTTATAGGGAGCGCGGGTACACGGCCCGGCGAGGGTGCACGACCAGGCGGGGGTACCCGTCCTGGCGGGGGGTGCGAGCGCACAACCCAGAGGTGGGTCCCACGGGCAGAGGCCCGCCGGACCAGCGGAAAAGGCCCGCCAGGTAAGGCCGGCCCGGCGGGGGTCACCCTGCTTGGCCCGGCGGGGGGGGTGCCACCCCGCCTGACCCGGCGGGGGTGCAACCCCTGGTCCGGCAGGGGTGCACCCCGCCTGACCCGCGGGGGTGCAACCCCCGGTCCGGCGGGGGTGCACCCCGCCTGAACCAGGGGTGCAAACCCCCCGACCCGGCGAGGGTGGCACCGCCATGGGGCCAGGCTATAAAAGAGGTGGGCCTCCCATCCCTTGGCCATTTCCCACGGTTTTTCTCACGGGAGAGCTCTGGGTTTGGGGTTGTTTGTTGGTGACGGGCGTGCAACGCACGTGCACATGCGCGTCTGTGTGCGTCCAACGTGCATCCGACGTGCGCTTTTGCTCGTTTCACGTGCGTTTGACCCATTTTCGGAGGGCACGTGCATTTGACTTTCTCACACCCATCCGAGTCATGCACAATCTTGAACGAGAGTCCGGACACGAGTTTCGACTGCCGGAGTACGTATTCTTGCCATCGATGAACCTTTGACCGCCATACTCAGGGTTGACGTGAGGACTCCGGACCCGTTTATCTCAAGTGTCCGAGTAGAGAGGCCTGGGTTTATTCCCGATCCTTTGTAGCTTTCGGGCAAATTTGCCGCCCGAGGCTCGCTTAAACCCCGATATTTTTTTTTCGGGGTTCAACAATCCATATATGTATACCTCCTGCAGATTTTTTGTTCTTGTTCCAGTTCATGTTTTTGCTCCTTTGAAGGACATACAGATGGCACAACTAAACATAGTCCGTCCGGCTGCCAAATGTGGGGCCATTATCTCAGGCTGTTTCAACAGAGATACCATACCATGATGACATGGGATGAGTATCGTAATTTTGTGTTT
>CM024758.1:30454540-30521176 GCA_014218235.1 Colocasia esculenta
CGAGTCGGACAGGTCGGTTGCAGCCGAGCACGTGTCGAACGACGCTCAGTCCCAGATGTAAGGCCCTCTAATTTTCGTCGCATTTTGTATTTATGTGTGTATGTTTGTACTTGTGTATGTATGTACATATTTACGTACGCATTAATTAGTATAATTACGTGTGCATGTGTTTATATTAAGTATAAATAATGTATGTATTGCATGATAATAGTATGGATACAATACCGTATGTATATTGCATGTATATATGCATGGTATGCATGGTTTTCTGCATAATTTAGAGTTCTGGCCGAAGGCCCCTTGGCGTCAACCCCTGGCCGTTTAGGTGGTGTCAGCGTCCAGACATGGACGCCAACACTTACCCTGGCGTCCAGAGATGTGGACGCCAATTTCTCTAACCTGCATGCGCAGCAGAGCTGCAAGCTTCTGAAACAAGGTATGGCCACCATTGGGGGGATGTCCCCCAACGGCTCTGAGGGTGTCCTATCACCCTAGTGAGTGGAGAGAGACTCCCTTATTGTCTAAACCCGAATTGGTCTCTCCCACTCTTCCCTTCACCCTTGCAAGAGGAGAAAAATAGAAGAAAAACCCTAGGAGGGAACTGTGAGAAAACCCCATCTTAGCACCCTCAAATCCGACCCCTTGGAGCTTGATCTGAAGATCTACTGCGACAAGAAGGAAGCTGGAGCAAAGGAGAAGGCTTCCCCATCGTCCCCTTGCTGTGGAGCTCATCCAAGAACCCGGAGGAAGGTGACCTTGGAGGCATTTCTGCAACTTTCTTGGGACTGCCCAAGGAGGTCTTCACCGAGCCCTAGATCCCTTGGAGAATTTTTGAAAGGCAAGTGACCTATCCATGTCCCCCTTATGAGTCTAGGTCGGTTTTGTGTGATTTTATGGATTTTTCCTCGAGTCCTAGACCCTCCCATTCACCCAAGTTTCAGAGCTCGGGTCTGTGTTTCTGCACAGACCTGATTCGACGGCAAGGTCCCTGGACGCCAGATCATACTTGGCGTCCATCGACCATGCCGCTGACCCTGAGTCAGCGGCCAGAGACCGCCGCCAAGTTCCTCGAGACAGAACAGTGAGCTGTTCTGCCCCTTTTATACATTAATTCGGTATGTTTTCCGATGAGGATATATGGTAATCCTATACTCTATGATACAGTCAATTGTGGTGTGTGGATGAATGTGGTGTGTGTTGGTGGATGTGGGAAATATTGTATTCCATGAATTGTGAACATGACTTGTTAATGATTTGTTGATTATGTTTCATGATTAGGATTAGTATGAATGCCTTGGTTTTGGTTTGATCATGAAGATTAGTGTGTCAGTATGTGTGTTTGCAATTTTGGTAAATCATCCATGTTTGTGTAATTTGCTAATAAAATCCGGTTCGGTAAAATAAAAGCATGTAAGAATGGTTGTGATGATTTATCTATAGGTGTATGATTTAGGGTAATCTGGTGTTCTCAAATCATGCATATATCAGTAACCTTTGTTTAAATAGTAAGTGGCAATTTGCAAGATGTGTTAAACCCCATGTTAAATTAAATTGTGATGGCATGCTAATTAGGTGTTTTATTTACTGTAAATTCCATGAAGCTCAGAAAAATCTGAAAAATTGAGGGTATCATCTTGAACCCGAAAACAGCATGTGGTTAAAATTTCAGGTCATTTGGATCAGTAAATAAAAAGTTATGTATTTTCATGTGAAATGTGATAATTCATGCATATGATCGTAATGTGATTAGTTATGGTCTAAACCAACATGATTAGTGTGTTCACTGTGTGTTAAACTCTTGAAATTCTGTAGTACCATGTTAGGTAAAAACAGAGATATTCATGTGAGTGAGAAAGTGAATGTGATGAAAAGTGTAAAGTGTAAAACCCGTGTAAAACGGTAAATGTGTAAATGTGTAACTGTGCCAATGTGACACTGCTTCCGTAGAGGGCAGTGGAGCTGTATCAGGGAAAAGTCCCCCTGAGAAAGTTCATTGTGTTAAGTGACCCTAAGGGCATTAGGGGGAATCCTGGAGGTGGACAAGTACCACTGGTTAGGGTGGAGACTTGTTCTCCCGGTCTGCGCAGTCCAAGAGTCGCCATTGGAATGCCTAGATGGCGTCTATGTGTAATGTGATGTGTATATGTCCTTCTTTGGTGGTTTGGACTATGTGTCACGGCACCTAAAAATGTGTAATGTGTATGTGTCCATGTGTAAATGTGTAAGTGACAATGTGAATGTGTATGTGTAAAGTGAACCATGTGAAAGAGAAAACTTGTGTAAATAAAAATGTGAAACTAAAGATGTGGAATAGGTTATTGAAACCCATGTGAGACAAATCTGAAATCATGTGAATTAAGTAAATTCATGTTATTATCATCATGTTAATGTGCAAAGATGCTTAGAATCCATGTTAGGGATAATTAGTGAACACGGGCACAAGATAGCATGAATGGTTGTTGATGTGATATGTTTTATGCATTATTGCTCTCTCATGCATAGGTTTTCAGCCATGAACTCATATGAAATCAGCAACCTAAAGCGTGTGAAAAGGTTCATATTATGTTTAAAAATATGTAAAATCTATGCTAGTTGTGTTCCCTTTTATGTTAAAAATGTTCATGTTGATAGTTCTCATGTTTTGCTCTTTAAAGATTAAAGTTCATGAGTAAATTGAATAGAGACCATGTGATAGGTGAATTTTGTTCTTAGAAATCTGAAAGCATGATCCATGTATAAATTGTAAACTTTCATGATAGGTTGAATCTTAAATCGACTAGCATGCTATGTGTTGCGAATTGTAAATGTGCATGTAGAAACCACTAGGACTTGTACGTGAATGTTATGGGTAGTGTTTCTTGCTGAGTCCTTGGACTCACTCCTTGCTTCGGCGTACAGGTATAGTTGGTGACACGACACCGCTTGAGGAGACGGTGAGACGAACTCCGCGCGAGACTAGCTAGTTTTTGGAGTTTCTTTGATTGTGTATTTCATAGTATGTAATGAACATTGTATTAGAGTACTATGAAAAGAATGTAAAAGTGTGGACAATTGTATTTCCATTTCAGCAATTTAATTTATGTGAACTTTAGTTCCTTTTATGTTAATTGCGAACTGCATGTATGTTTAATGTGGATGATGAATGAATGGAGACTGTTGTCTTTTACTTCCGCTACTCTGTTGTATATTCGCGTGTATCTCAGCTGTTTGTATCGTTTGGGTAAATGTCCCACTGTGAGGACTCTCGCTATACCGACGTGGGTTGGTACAACCGTACCGTGTAACGAGGGCCGTCACACCAGAGTTCGAGCAGCCGGGGACCCATTGCCGCAGGGCGTTCCGTTGCGGCAGGGAGAGCCACAGCAGCAGTGGCTTCCGCCCCAGCCCCCGCCGACCGTCATGAAGTAGTGGTAACACCCGAGTCCTGCTAGCTCTGCTGATCCCTACTACATCGACTGCTCCACTGGTTGTTGCTCCGACTGACGTCGCTGCTGCTGCTGCCTGTACTGACGCTGCCTCCACGAGCGAACAACCTCTTCAACTTCGAAGTTAGGTCAGCACCGCCTGTCCCTGAAGAAGAAGAAGAGGAACACTCGCTCGACTGCCATAAGGGAGCTGGTACGGAGAAGACCTCCCTGAGCCCCCGCTCTACTGTGGCTGAAACCGACACTCCCTCTCAGGGCCGTAGCTCTCGCCACTGCCACTGCCAAGGTGTCACAGAGGTGACCAGCCATAGCCCACCTCAAGTCTGAACGTAGCCAGCTAATGAACCGCTCGGTACGAGCCTGCTCACTAGCTGCCGCGTGGGGAACGTGTCGAAGTAGCTGTAGAAACCTCTGGTGGTACTGTCCCATGGTCAAGTCTCTCTACACCACTCGTGGAACATGTCCCTCCTCTCACGGCAAACGTAGTCGGAGAGGAACTCGCCGTGGAAAGCCACCAGGAACTCTGCCCAAGTGATATGGTCCAGCCTCCTGCCCTGAAAACTGGTCTGCCTGACTGCTCTCCACCACTCGTGGGCTGACCCCTTCAGTTGATACACTGCTAACCTGACCTGATCCAGCTCTGCACAGTCCATGGTCTCGAAGGTGTGCTCGAGCTCATGGACCCAACTCTCTGCCCTGTCTGGATCATGGTCACCAGAAAAAGTCGGAGGCCAAAGATGAAGAAACCTCTCCAGAAGCGTCGTGCGGTCCTCGGGTGCTGCCGCTGCAACTGGAGTCCGCTGCCGTACCATTGGCGGTACCTCTAGCTGAACCGGTGCTGCCTGCGGGGTCGGTGGTGGCTACTCCTCAGCTGCCATCTCTGCAAACTGCTGACCTCCTGCCGACATCTGCTGGTACGGCTGGTACTGGGGGTACTGCTGGCACTGCGGGTACTGAGGGTACTGCCAAGGACCCCGGAACATCGCTCTCCACTACTGCTCCATGACGGCCGGTAGGGGCTAGGGCGGAAACCACTGCTGCTGCTGCTGCGGCTGCTGCTGTGGCTCTCCCTACCGCAACGGAACGCCCTACGCAACGGGTCCCCAGGCTGCTCGAACTGCTGGGCTGAGCATCGATCGGCACGTTCTCAGCTGCAACCGACCCGTCAAATCAGCTTTTCGCACCCGCTATGGCCACTTCGAGTTTGTCGTGATGCATTTGGGCTCACGAATGCACCTGCAGCGTTCATGGAGCTGATGCACAGTGTTTTCTGAGAGTACCTGGACCGGTTTGTAGTGGTGTTCATCGACGACATCCTGGTGTACTCAGCGACAGCAGAGGAGCACGAGGTCCACTTGAGGCTGGTGTTGCAGGCTTTGAGGAGTCACCAACTTTATGCCAAATTCAGTAAGTGTGAATTTTGGCTAAAGGAGGTGCACTTTCTGGGTCACGTTGTTTCTGGTGTAGGTGTGGCGGTTGATCCCGCCAAGGTTGAGGCCGTGGTTTCTTGGGGCCATCCCACTACAGTAGCAGAGGTTCACAGTTTTCTGGGGCTGGCGAGCTACTACAGGAGGTTTGTGCAGGACTTCGCCAGAGTTGCAGAGCCTTTGACCCAGTTGACCAGGCAGAAGACTCGGTTTGTGTGGACAACAGAGTGCGAGCGCAATTTTTAGGAGCTGAAGAGCCGGCTGACTTCAGCTCCGATCCTTGTGGTACCTTCCGGAAGAGGTAGCTTTGTTGTCTACACAGACGCGTCAGGTACTGGTTTGGGTGCTGTATTGATGCAGCACGGTCGAGTAGTTGCTTATGCTTCTCGTCAGCTGAAGAAGCATGAGCAGCACTACCCGACGCACGACCTGGAGCTTGTAGCGGTCGTGTTCGCCTTGAGGTTATGGAGACACTACTTGTACAGTGAGTGTTTGAGGTTTTCACAGATCATCGCAGCTTACAGTACGTCTTCACATAGAGAGATCTCAACCTCAGGCAGCGCAGGTGGCTCGAGTACTTGAAGGACTACGACTTTACCCTTTCCTATCACCCGGGAAAGGCTAACGTCGTAGCAGACTCTTTGAGTAGAAGAGCCCACTTGAGTTCTTTGTTGGTTAGACATCGAAGACTTCTGGAGGACGCCACTCAGGGTGTGTTCACATCGTCTAGCCTCCGGGAGAGAGCAGTGTTGGCCAGCATGACAGTTCATCCGTCGATATACCAGTAGGTGCTTGAGGCGCAGAGTGCAGACGAGGACTTGGCAGACGTGTTGTAGTTGCCCGAGGTAGCACTGGACGAGGACAGCGAGGTTCGGTTCTGAGACAGACTCTACGTTCCAAAGGACGTCAGGGAGGAGGTACTTGCTGAGGCACACTGATCGCGATACTCTATTCATCCTGGCTCCACCAAGATGTACCATGACTTAAGGGTACTCTTTTGGTGGCCTGGGATGAAGAGAGACATCGCTGAGTTTGTTTCGCGCTGCCTTACCTGTCAGCAGGTGAAGGCAGAGCACCAGTGTCATGGTGGTGAGCTGCAGTCGCTTCCCATTCCTATGTGGAAGTGGGAGCACATCACCATGGACTTTGTTTCTAGCTTACCTCGCACTTCTCAGGGGCACGATAGTGTTTGGGTCATCGTCGACAGGCTGAGGAAGACCGCTCGCTTCCTTCCAGTCAGAGCACTGTGGTCAGTAGACAGACTGGCTCGGTTGTTTGTGGATAGGGTAGTACCTTTGCACGGGACCCCGGTCTCTATTGTCTCAGATAGAGATCCGAGATTCACTTCTCGTTTCTGGCGCAGCTTTCAGCGAGCACTTAACACTGAGCTGAGCCTGAGTTCGACTTACCACCCACAGACAGACGGGCAGTCGGAGAGGACTATACAGACCCTTGAGGACTTGTTGAGAGCGTGTTGCCTAGACTGTGGCAGCACTTTGGAGTCGCACCTTCCCATGGTGGAGTTTTCATACAATAATAGCTTTCACTCCAACATCGGGATGGCGCCCTACGAGGCTCTGTATGGTCGACCGTGTAGGACACCGTTGCACTGGCATGAGGTTGGCGAGAGGCAGATGCTGGGTCCAGAGTTGGTGCAGCAGTGTGCAGACACCGTAAGACTGGTCAGGCAGAGGTTGCAGACAGCGCAGAGCAGGCAGAAGAGCTACACCGACGTTCGTAGGAAGCCACTTGAGTTTGAGGTCGGCAACAGTGTGTTCCTTCGGATCTCGCCCACTAAGGGCGTTCTCGGGTTTAGGAAGAGGGGCAAGCACAGCCCGAGGTTTATTGGCCCCTTTCCCATCCTGGAGAGAGTTGGTGAGGTCACTTACTGGTTAGCTCTTCCGTCCGAGTTGGCAGGTGTCCACAACGTCTTCCACGTGTCGCAGCTGAGGAAGTACATGCCAGATCCGTCGCATGTACTCGACTACTCGTAGTTAGAGGTCGCCCCCGACCTGTCCGTGCCGGAGTACCCAGTCAGCGTGGTGGACCGCAGGGTGCAGCAGCTTCGCAGGAAGCAGATTTCGCTTGTCAAGGTGGTTTGGGAGCACCGCGCCGGTAGCGAGGCCACTTGGGAGAGTGAGGACGAGATGCGGGAGCAGTTTCCCTACTTGATCGAGTGACAGGTACTTTGTTTACTCTCTCTTCCACTAGTTTCGCCCTTAAATTCGAGGACGAAATTGTTTTTTTGTTGGTTCGATTGTAACATCCCTCCTTGCCATGGTCTGTCGCCTTCTGTTGGAGGTAGCGACACTTGGGTTGTCGCCTTCTGAAGGTGACAATTTGGTTGTCGCGTTCCAGTTTGGAATGCGACGGGCATGCTGTCGTGTTCACCCTCTGACCGCAACATGCGCGTTTGTCGTCTTGCTGTCGGGTTTGTGGTGACGGGTGTCAACCTTTGACAGTGGGAAGGTGACGGGTTAGACATCGCGATCTAGTGTCAGACCTGCGAGGTCGACACGTGGCATCTCCGTTGGTCAGCTTGACCTTGACTATGAGATAGCGACGAGGTTGGTATCACGTTCACTTCATGGAACGCGACAGTCAACATGTCGCATTCTCATCGTCTGAGTTTAATGTTTGCCCTTTTGGTACGGCAGCAAGCTATCCTAGAGGGGGGGTGAATAGGTTTTCTGAAATCTGAAATAGAAACTTAAACACATAAAATTAACACTTGAAAGTTTGGTTAGTTTAGTGTGATAAAGAGTAGCAGTGTAGAAGCAATAAACAATCACACAAATAACACAAGGGATTTATCTTGGTTCAGCCCTTCCCACAAGGAAGTCCTACGTCCAGTCCCCAAGCAACCTCTTGGGATTTTACTAACCAAGGTACAGTCTCCCTCAGGACAATACAACACCCAACACCCCAGCTGGCCTTCTTCTCTTTCCCGGGCAAGAAGGCAGCCCACTTCTCTTACAGGTAAAGAAGCCAACCTCCTAGTACAAACCCCAGTGCAGTTCTGCTAGACACAAACCCCTACCTAGGTTCTACATTGTATACAGTCTTACAGCTGGACAGAAGTTTTTCTTAGAAAAGAAAGAACAAAGCTGAGAGTTGGAACAAATGAAAACCAACTAAAAGAACTCTCAGCAAAAGGACTCTCTTCCCCAGATTACAAAGATGCACACAGAGAGAGTGAAGAGAGGAGAAGGAGCTTGAAGTTGGAAGGTTTCAGATGCTTGAACACTTCTTCTCTTGGGCTCGGGCTCTTTCTCTCTTTTCCTTTGAGTGTATGTGGAGTTTTTTTGTTCTTCACTAGATGTACACTCTTTTTAAGATCTTCAGGGAAGCTCTTACTTCTTCTTCAGCCTTGCTTCATCTTTTATATGAGCAATTTGAATAAATCCGTTGGAGTTCTAGCCATTGCTCATCTTCTCTTTCTTCTGATATTTTGTGGTCTACGAGGTCTGCAAGCATAGAAGAAAGTGTTTAGTTAAAAGAGTGTTTCTGTTAAAAAGGCTCATACCTCTATGTTTCCTGTTGCCACCTAGAAGTAGTAAGTAATCCCCTTTTTGTTGGCAGGAAAGAAGAGATCTAGAAAGATAAGCAAAAAGATCTCCTGTCAGAAAGATAGAAGATTAAGCAAATCAATAATATATGACTTTTTCACTAGATGCCAAAAGACACTTTGAAATATAAAGGAAATCTATGTTTAAATGATTGAATCCATGTTTGAGTGACAAAATCCATGTTTTTACAAGAGAATCCATGTTTGAGTGACCAAATCCATGTTTTTACAAGCGAATTCATGTTTGAGTGACCAAATCCATGTTCTTACAAGTGAATCCATGTTTGAGTGACCAAATCTATGTTTCACTTATCAAATCCATATGAGAGCAAATCCATGTGAGAGCAAATCCATGTTTCACTTATCAAATCCTTATGAGCAAATCGATGTTTCACTTACCAAATCGATGTGAGAGGTAAATCGATGTTTCACTTACCAAATCGATGTAAGAGGCAAATCGATGTTTTACTTACCAAATCGATGTGAGAGGCAAATCGATGTTTCACTTACCAAATCGATGTGAGAGGCAAATCGATGTTTCACTTACCAAATCGATGTGAGAGGCAAATCGATATTTCACTTACCAAATCTATGTGAGAGGCAAATCGATGTTTTACTTACCAAATCGATTGAGAGGCAAATCAATGTCTTACTTACCAAATCGACGTGAGAGGCAAATCGATGTTTCACTTACCAATCGATGTGAGAGGCAAATCGATGTTTCACTTACCAAATCGATGTGAGAGGCAAATCGATGTTTTACTTACCAAATCGATGTTTCACTAACCAAATTGATGTGAGAGGCAAATCGATGTGAGAGTCACTTATCAAATACTTATGGAACCAAATCGATGTGAGGGTGAATCCTTATGAGAGTGAATCCTTATAAGAGCGAATCCTTATCAGAGCGAATCCTTATGAGAGCAAATCGTTATGGCACTTTGAACTGAAATCGATGTATATTGAATGGACATCGATTTATCTTTTTAGTGTAAATCATACGGTAATAATGGCATAAATTTATATTTATAAAAACATGATATTTAATTTATTATTAGAAAAACATGGTATTAATATATTTAATATTTAATTAATCACATAATTTATATTTATTGAGAAAAACATAATATTGAATATATTTAATAATATTTAATTAATCATAAATTTTGTTATCACCAAAATATAAGGGTTAATATAGTGGTTCAACAATCTCCCCCTTTTTGGTGATGACAAAATTTATGAGAATTTTCTGACATAAATACTAGGCATAGAAAATACAGAAAATTCATATAACATACATACTCTCCCCTTTTTGTCACCACCAAAAAGGAAGGATCTTACCATGCATTCTCTCCCCTTTTTGTAAAAACTTCTTACCATTGAGGGGTTCAACAATAATTGATATTAGTAAATAACTCCCCCTTAGTCTGAGCTCCCCCTGAATGAGAGACTCTACCTTAAAGAGACTTGCAAATAATTGTTAGTAATATTAACATTTAAAAAATAAATTAATGACTATTCCCTCTTCAGATATGAGTTGGATGAAGAGCTGGTAGTCACCAGTGCCTTGAGCATCCTTAATCCTGATGCTCCAAGGCTATCCTGCAAATAAACTACTCAGAAGTAGGTACCCAAATCATTTTGGGTCCTTGATGGTTAGATGTATGAAAATAACCTTTAGGAATCCAAACTAAGTGTCTTGTTGTGCAAGTATTTACTGTGTGTCCTAATTTATTGCAATGAGAAGAGCAATGAATATAAATTGTTTTGTCGTTTTTATTATCTTTGTACTGTCTGTTTAGAACACAATTTTTGGAAATCTTTTCTTTTACAGGGGCCTTTTTCTGAGGCATCTTGGTTTCTTTTACAAATTTTGGTAATAGATATTTTCCTGGAATTATGGCTTGTTTTCCCTTTTCAGGAGGTATGTATCCAAACCCTTGTTTATTATTTCCAGATTTTGACCCTTTTAAGCATAGGGTTAAAGATGTTTCTCCTTTAGTTAACTTCCCAATTGATTCTTTTAAATAAATATTTTCTTCAGTTAGAGTTTTTAATTTTTCTTCTAACTCTATTTTTTCATTCTCCTTATTTTTTAAATCTTCATTCAAAAGATAAATGTTATCTTTATTGTCCTTTAATTGTTTTTCTAGTTGCTCCAATTCGGATTTAAGATCAGAATTGGTGTTTTCTAAGCAAATAGTGTTGTTTTTCAGATTCTTTAATTCTTTTACAACATTTTTATGTTTTTCATATAGTTCATTAAATACTTCTTCTAAGTCTTCAGACTCTGACCCTGAATCAGTACATGAATCAAAAAATGGGTCAGAATTTACCTCATCTAGTCCTACCATGAGGGCTAGACTTACCTGCTCTTTTTCGGAATCTGAGCTTGATGATTCTGAAGTTGTGGCCTCATCATTTTCCAAGCATCCTCCATGGCTTTTCTTTTGAATTTCTTGTGCTTCATTTTGAACTTTTCTGGTTGACCAGTCTTCTTGAGTTTAGGACAATCTGGTCTTAGATGTCTAGGTTTTCTGCATTCATAGAACACTGGTTCTTCTTCTTTTCTCTCTTTCTTTTGAATCCTTCTTGATCCATTTTTCTTCTTCTTGAGATTTTTCTTAAGCTTGGACAGTACTTCATCTACGTCACTGTCTTCAGAATCTACATTTTTGGAACTAGAAGAAGAAGAAGTGGAAGGAGCAGCTGCAACTTTAAGAGCAATAGTTCATTTTTTCTTTGATAAGCTTTCAGATAGTCACTCCATATTAATTTCATGTGCCATGAGGGAACCTATTAAGTTATCAATAGAAAGTTTGGTTAAGTCATGGGCTTCTTCAATAGCAGTTACTTTAGGTGTCTATTGAAGAGTTAAGGACCTAAGTATCTTTCTAACAGTTTCCTCATCAGAAAGATTTTTACCAAGAGAACTCAGACCAATTACTATGCTCGAAAATCTATTATACATCTGAGTGATATTTTCGTTTGGAAGCATTTTAAATTGCTCATATTGTGAGACAAGAATATCTATCCTAGTTTGTTTTACTTTATTTGTTCCTTCATAAGTTATCTCCAGTTTATCCCATATTTCTTTAGCTGATTTACATGCAGATACTCTACTAAATTCTCTTTTGGATAATGCACAACAAAAGTAGTTCTTAGCTTTAAAGTTTAAAGATAATTTACTTTTATCTGTGCTGTAATGGCAGTAGTGCCTGGAACAGGAACAATAACATAATCACCAACCTCGATTACCTGCCACAGATCAAAGTCTGTGCCTCAAATGAAGCATTCCATTCTCATCATCCATATTAGTAGTCCTCTCCATCAAAGAATGGAGGTCTGGTGACTGATTGACCTTCAGCATATCCTTGAGCTGCCATGGATCTTCTCTAAGATCGTTGGATCTTCTTGACTAATCAGAGAACCTCGCTCTGATACCACTTGTTGGCCCTTTTGGTACGACAGCAAGCTATCCTAGAGGGGGGGTGAATAGGTTTTCTGAAATCTGAAATAGAAACTTAAACACAGAAAATTAACACTTGAAAGTTTGGTTAGTTTAGTGTGATAAAGAGTGGCAGTGCGGAAGCAAATAAACAATCACACAAATAACACAAGGGATTTTATCCTGATTCGGCCTTCCCACATGGAAGTCCTACGTCCAGTCCCCAAGCAACCTCTTGGGATTTTACTAACCAAGGGTACAGTCCCCCTCAAGGATAATACAACACCCAACACCCCAGCTGGCCTTCTTCTCTTTCCCGGGCGAGAAGGCAGCCCACTTCTCTTACAAGTAAAGAAGCCAACCTCCTAGTACAAACCCCAGTGCAGTTCTGCTAGACACAAACCCCTAGCTATGTTCTACACTGTATACAGTCCTAAAGCTGGACATAAGTTTTTCTTAGAAAAGAAAGAACAAAGCTGAGAGTTGGAACAAATGAAAACCAAATAAAAGAACTCTCAGCGAAAGGACTCTCTTCCCCAGATTACAAAGATGCACACAGAGAGAGTGAAGAGAGGAGAAGGAGCTTGAAGTTGGAAGGTTTCATATGCTTGAACACTTCTTCTTCTTGGGTTCGGCTCTTTCTCTCTTTTCCTTTGAGTGTATGTGGAGTTTTTTTGGTTCTTCACTAGATGTACACTCTTTTTAAGATCTTCAGAAAGCTCTTACTTCTTCTTCAGCCTTGCTTCATCTTTTATATGAGCAATTTGAATAAATCCGTTGGAGTTCTAGTCGTTGCTCATCTTCTCTTTCTTCTGATATTTTGTGGTCTACGAGGTCTGCAAGCATAGAAAAAAGTGTTTAGTTAAAAGAGTGTTTCTGTTAAAAAGGCTCATATCTCTATATTTCCTGTTGCCACCCAGAAGTAGTAAGTAATCACTTTTTGTTGGCAGGAAAGAAGAGATCTAGAAAGATAAGCAAAAAGATCTCCTGTCAGAACGATAGAAGATTACGTAAATCAATAATATATGACTTTTTCACTAGATGCCAAAAGACACTTTGAAATATAAAGGAAATCTATGTTTAAATGATCAAATCCATGTTTGAGTGACCAAATCCATGTTTTTACAAGTGAATCCATGTTTGAGTGACCAAATCCATATTTTTACAAGCGAATTCATGTTTAAGTGACCAAATCCATGTTTTTACAAGTGAATTCATGTTTGAGTGACCAAATCCATGTTTCACTTATCAAATCCTTATGAGAGCAAATCCATGTTTCACTTATCAAATACTTATGAGAGCAAATCGATGTTTCACTTACCAAATCAATGTGAGAGGCAAATCGATGTTTCACTTACCAAATCGATGTGAGGGGCAAATCGATGTTTTACTTACCAAATCGATGTGAGAGGCAAATCGATGTTTTACTTACCAAATCGATGTGAGAGGCAAATCGATGTTTCACTTACCAAATCGATGTGAGACGTAAATCGATGTTTCACTTACCAAATCGATGTGAGAGGCAAATCAATGTTTTACTTACCAAATCGATGTGAGAGGCAAATCGATGTTTTACTTACCAAATCGACGTGAGAGGTAAATCGATGTTTTACTTACCAAATCGATGTGAGAGGCAAATCGATGTTTCACTTACCAAATCGATGTGAGGGGCAAATCGATGTTTCACTTACCAATCGATGTGAGACGTAAATCGATGTTTCACTTACCAAATCGATGTGAGAGGCAAATCAATGTTTTACTTACCAAATCGATGTGAGAGGCAAATCGATGTTTTACTTACCAAATCGACGTGAGAGGTAAATCGATGTTTTACTTACCAAATCGATGTGAGAGGCAAATCGATGTTTCACTTACCAAATCGATGTGAGAGGCAAATCGATGTTTCACTTACCAAATCGATGTGAGAGGCAAATCGATGTTTTACTTACCAAATCGATGTTTCACTTACCAAATTGATGTGAGAGGCAAATCGATGTGAGAGTCACTTATCAAATCCTTATGGAACCAAATCGATGTGAGGGTGAATCCTTATGAGAGTGAATCCTTATAAGAGCGAATCCTTATGAGAGCGAATCCTTATGAGAGCAAATCGTTATGGCACTTTGAACTGAAAATCGATGTATATTGAATGGACATCGATTTATCTTTTTAGTGCAAATCATACGGCAATAATGCCATAAACTTATATTTATTAGAAAAAAATGATATTTAATTTATTATTAGAAAAATATGGTATTGAATATATTTAATATTAATAATCACATGAATTTATATTTATTGAGAAAAACATAATATTGAATATATTTAATAATATTTAATTAATCATAAATTTTGTTATCACCAAAATATAACGGTTAAATATAGAGTGGTTCAACAATCTCACACTTTTTGGTGATGACAAAATTATGAGAATTTTCTGACACAAATACTATGCATAGAAAATACAGAAAATTCATAGAAATACATACTCTCCCCCTTTTTGTCACTAACGAAAAAGGAAGGATCTTACCATACATTCTCTCCCCTTTTTGTAAAAACTTCTTACCATTGAGGGGTTCAACAATGATTGATATTAGTAAATAACTCCTCCTTAGTCTGAGCTCCCCCTGAATGAGAGACTCTACCTAAAGAGACTTGCAAATAATTGTTAGTAATATTAACATTTAAAAAATAAATTAATGACTATTCCCTCTTCAGATATGAGTTGGATGAAGAGCTGATAGTCACCAGTGCCTTGAGCATCCTTAATCCTTATGCTCCAAGGCTATCCTGCAAATAAACTACTCAGAAGTAGGTACCCAAATCATTTTGGATCCTTAATGGTTAGATGTATGAAAATAACCTTTAGGAATCGAAACTAAGTGCCTTGTTGTGCAGGTATTTACTGTGTGTCCTAATTATTACAATGAGAAGAGCAATGAATATAAATTGTTTTGCCATTTTTATTATCTTTGTACTGTCTGTTTAGAACACAATTTTTGGAAACCTTTTCTTTTACAGGGGCCTTTTTTCTGAGGCATCTTGGTTTCTTTTACAAATTTTGGTAATATATATTTTCCTGGAATTATGGCTTGTTTTCCCTTTTCAGAAGGTATGTATGAACTAGGCCTGTCAACGGATCCATCTGATCCAAAAATCTGACCCGGATCCGATTAGAATTTCGGATCCGGGTCACACCTTTTAACCCGAACTAGTATATTTTGGGGTCAGAAGAGTTGATCCGAAATGGATCATTTCGGGGCGGATTTTCGGGGTGCCAAAAGGGGAATCCGGATCCATGGTCCGGAGAGAAGGGCCAAAACCCAGCCATCCCCAGGCAGTTCCCAACTTTCCCAATCCCCACCCTCGTAAGATTGGAAGCAAAGGTAGGGTTTCCTTCCCGATCGGCGACGACGGCGGCATCTTCCTTCCGATCGGCGACAACGGCGACATCTTCCTTCCGATCGGCGACGACGGTGGCCGTCCTTTCTCGATCGAAGACGACGGGGGCCATCCTCCTTCCGATCTGCGACGACATTGGCCATCCCTGCCCGATCTGGGACGACAGCTGCCATTCCTTCCCGATCGGGAACAATACTGAGCCAGCCCTGATCTGAGCGGAGCACGCGAGGCCCTCGACTCCAAGTTCGTGGTGGAGATCAAGAACGCATGCGCCTGCACCCAGAAGACCGTGCGGATCTATGCGCCGGGATTCGTCAGCCAGAAGCTTGTTGACCCCCAGGTGTTCAGGCCTGACAGCGGCACCTTCCTCGTCAACGGCGGGAACCCCATCCCCGCCGGATCCACCGTCAAGTTCGGCTACTGGTGGGACAGGGCTTCCCGCTTCTACCCGGCCAGCTTGCTGCCTCTCTGCCCCTGAAATTGACATGCATGGCACACTCATAAATATAGCTCAGCTGGTGATCTATTCGTATGTAAGTATATATAGTTCAGAAGAGTTCGAGTTCGGCCAGTTCGAGTTCTTAACATGTGTGTTGGTTGGTATATGTGCTTCCCAGATGGAAACACTCCAAAGAAACATGTTGTTCATTTGTGAGGAAGTCTTCTGATATCATCATCTAAGTAATTATCTTTGGTATAAACAGATGATGTTAAGATCATCTCCACCTGATGGATTGGGAAACTGTTAGAAGCTCTTTCAGCATTTTTTCCTTTTCTTTGTGCAAACTTATTTTCTCCTTGTCCCAGAACAATAGTATTCCATTAAACTACAGTGCCATCTACCTTCTCCAACTTTACATTGGTTTTCCTTGAACAATAGTAATTAACCCTGTAGAAAGAGTATGTTATCATACAGACTCATAACCATCAATGCCTTTCTAACATTCATAAAGTATCAAACTGAAAGTGACTTGAGTGGGCTAGTCATAGAAACGATAGACAACATGGACATGGACTTAGTTGTGTTTCTGGGCTCTACCATTTTAGATTTCTCTGGGTTAACATTTTACCTTTTGTTGTTTCTTTCCTTTCCCAGTCCAAAATTCGTGTTGTGTATACCTGAAAATTAATATTTTTTAAAGATTTTCTATTGCATTTTAAAGATTTTTAAAGTTTTTTAGATTTTTTTTTAATTTTCTATCACAAATAAGATCCGAATTTGGATCCGGATCCGAAATGCAATTTTGGGTCCTGATCCAAATCCGGATCCGAACTGGTGCCTAGTTTCGGATCCGGGTCGGATCAGGATCTGATGGTTCCAGATCCGGTTTTGGATCAGAGAGGATCCGACCCGGATCCGGTTTTCCGACAGGCCTATATGTATCCAAGCCCTTGTTTATTATTTCTAGATTTTGACCTTTTTAAGCATAGGGCTAAAGATGTTTTTCCTTTAGTTAACTTCCCAATGATTCTTTTAAATAAATATTTTCTTCAGTTAGAGTTTTTAATTTTTCTTCTAACTCTATTTTTTCATTCTCCTTATTTTTTAAATCTTCATTCAAAAGATAAATGCTATCTTTACTGTCCTTTAATTGTTTTTCTAGTTGCTCCAATTCGGATTTAAGATCAGAATTGGTGTTTTCTAAGCAAATAGTGTTGTTTTTCAGATTCTTTAATTCTTTTACAACATTTTATGTTTTTCATATAGTTCATTAAATACTTCTTCTAAGTCTTCAGACTCTGACCCTGAATCAGTACATGAATCAAAAAATGGGTCAGAATTTACCTCATCTAGTCCTACCATGAGGGCTAGACTTACCTGCTCTTTTTCGGAATCTGAGCCTGATGATTCTGAAGTTGTGGCCTCATCATTTTCCCAAGCATCCGCCATGACTTTTCTTTTGAATTTCTTGTGCTTCATTTTGTACTTTTCTGGTTGACCAGTCTTCTTGAGTTTAGGACAATCTGGTCTTAGATGTCCAGGTTTTCTGCATTCATAGCAGACTAATTCTTTTTCTTTTCTCTCTTCTTTTGAATCCTTCTTGATCCATTTTTCTTCTTCTTGAGTTTTTTCTTAAGCTTGGACAGTACTTCATCTACATCACTGTCTTCAGAATCTACATTTTTGGAACTAGAAGAAGAAGTGGAAGGAGCAGCTGCAACTTTAAGTGCATTAGTACATTTTTTCTTTGATGGGCTTTCAGATAGTCGCTCCATATTAATTTCATGTGCCATGAGGGAACCTATTAAGTTATCAATAGAAAGTTTGGTTAAGTCATGGGCTTCTTCAATAGCAGTTACTTTAGGTGTCCATGAAAGAGTTAAGGACCTAAGTATCTTTCTAACAGTTTCCTCATCAGAAAGATTTTTACCAAGAGAACTCAGACCAACTACTATGCTCGAAAATCTATTATACATCTGAGTGATATTTTCGTTTGGAAGCATTTTAAATTGCTCATATTGTGAGACAAAAATATCTATCCTAGTTTGTTTTACTTATCTGTTCCTTAATAAGTTATCTGCAATTATCCCATATTTCTTTAGCTGATTTACATGCAGATACTCTACTAAATTCTCTTTTGGATAATGCACAACAAAAGTAGTTCTTAGCCTTAAAGTTTAAAGATAATTTGCTTTTATCTGCTGCTGTAATGGCAGTAGTGCCTGGAACAGGAATAAAACATAATCACCTACCTCGATTACCTGCCACAGATCAAAGTCTGTGCCTCGAATGAAGCATTCCATTCTCATTTTCCAATATTAGTAATCATCTCCATCAAAGAATGGAGGTCTGGTGACTGATTGACCTTCAGCATATCCTTGAGCTGCCATGGATCTTCTCTAAGATCGTTGGATCTTCTTGACTAATCAGAGAACCTCGCTGTGATACCACTTGTTGGCCCTTTTGGTACGACAGCAAGCTATCCTAGTGGGGGGGGTGAATAGGTTTTCTGAAATCTGAAATAGAAACTTAAACACAGAAAATTAACACTTGAAAGTTTGGTAGTTTAGTGTGATAAAGAGTAGCAGTGTGGAAGCAAATAAACAATCACACAAATAACACAAGGGATTTTATCCTGGTTCGGCCCTTCCCACATGGATGTCCTACGTCCAGTCCCCAAGCAACCTCTTGGGATTTTACTAACAAGGGTACAGTCCTCCTCAAGGACAATACAACACCCAACACCCCAGCTGGCCTTCTTCTCTTTCCCGGGCAAGAAGGCAGCCCACTTCTCTTACAAGTAAAGAAGCCAACCTCCTAGTACAAACCCCAGTGCGGTTCTGCTAGACACAAACTGTGACGGAACGCCCCAGCCAAGCCCGTTAAACCGATAACGTACTTGATCCGAGTCCGCCTCCCGCGAACGGGCCGAAGCCTCGCAAGGGATACCAAAACCACAGTCCGTGTAAACATAAAGGAACAGACCACATTTTATATATAATTCACAAGTTTACATAGCCAAATTTTCACAAAAAACTATAAAGAGGTACAAGAGCCTGGGGCATACCCCGAGGTACAACTAAAGAAAGTAAACAACTACAAAACTACACTGCTGGAGCTACTCTGCTGGAGGTGCTGACCCTGCACCGCTACGATGCGGCCCAGAACTGGACGTCGGACGAGAGACGTCCTCTTCGCTCTCACCTGTGGGGGGGGTAGGGGTGAGCCTCTCTAGTCACTGGCTCAGTAGGGAACTCCCCCAAAACTGAGCGAAACAAACACCACTAGTACGAATAGTAAACAATACCAACAATTTATAGAACAGCTAAGCAGGTAAGTAAAGCTGTAAAAGTACTCACCGTCTGCCGACTACGAGAAACAATAGTAATAATTAAATGGCAAACCAGTACAGGTGTACAAGCTAAAGTAGAGACAGCCAACACGAGCCACGTGAACTGGTTCGCGACACCAGAAACTGACTCGGACAACTAACACAGGTCTACCTCTCAGTCTCGCAGCCACGGACGAAAGGTCCAGCTGCCGCTCCACGTAAAAAGGTCAAGCAACTGTGGAGACCAACTAAACACCACCACCTGCAGACCACACGGTCACAGGCCCATGCCTGACACCTCAGGAGACCCTGGCCCGAGCTCTCTAGAGTGAGGCACTGGAATGGACTAGCTGGGGACCAGTGTCGACTACTGGTGTCCGTACCCCCAACTACGAGCGCGCTACAGTGACTAAAAACAAACTCAAGTGTCACTGTCCCACTGTCGTCTTTCCCTCAACCGGACGTACAACTCAAACACAGAGTGAGGGTGTCCAGGTCAGACGACACAGACCTCGACGGTACAGCACAAGTACCGGGACAAAGCCCCCGCTAACAGCCTGGCTCACAAGACCTGGGGCACCCAACTGGAGAGGTAACCACAGTAGGCGTCGTACTACCGCCACTACACAGAACCACTCACGTCACACACAACCACGTGATCCACTCAGTCCCTCCCCAGGCACCACAGGTGAACCACTAACAGTTGACTACCGTGAACCCACTGACTCACGTAAACACACTCATCACCGAGTCAACAACTAACTGCATACCTTGTATGCTGAACACGAAACCTAGTGCACCTCATGTGTTAACAACACATGTATTATCGATAAAAGCCGTAATTAACTGTTTTTGTTCACACACATGCTGACGGCAACATCGATTGCCGCTTATACCAAGTCAACGGCAAGGGACCTGGCCGTTAACATCTTGGCTGAGGAGCTTGGCGACAAGCGATCTTGACGCCAAGTTCTCCGGCCATAAACCCTGCAGAAACCCTAATCCGGCTCTCCGGGCTTTCTAACTGTTCTAACTACTGAGAAACATGCAAATGCAATTCCTTTAGCATGGTAATACCCATATAACCCATTATAACATGCTTCGAACATTAAACTACTCAAACCACCCATTATCCCGTATGGTGCAACATGATCCGAAAACGCATTATCATGCTGATTCAAGTGGTTATGATGTGTTTTAATGTTCCTACGGAGCTACCAGGGTTCGTCCCCTACCTCAGAACGCGTTAGAATCTCCCGCAATCTCCCGGTTCACGCCGAGCCCTCCGCGAGCTCCCTCGGAAATGCACCACGCCGCGACGTTTCCTCGCGCAATTCAGCGATGCCGCGCATTCTACGATCGTCCAACTACTCCTCGGTACTGTTAGAAGCTTCAGAAACACCGGGGCGCGAAGCTGGGGCAAGAGGGGAAGAGAGTGAGCTGAGAGAGCTGCCCTCGGGTGAGCCTATAACCTGCACCATTCTCAGGTTGGCGTCCACCCCCATGCCGCCAACAGCAACCGCCACCCTCTGCGTCCACATCTACTGTCGCCAAGTTCATGCAGTAAACGCCCACTAAGCTGGACGCAACCAGTTAACGACCACCCCTGGCCGCCAACTTCAACTGAACAGCAGCAGTCCTGTTTCATATCAAGACCGACCCTGCTCTTCACCTGCTCAAACCACACATCCACACCAAGCATTCCACACAACCGACTCACACTGGCCTCACAACGGCCGCCACAACCACAGCACACACGATCCGCATGGATCCGAAAGACACGCGACGTTACACAAACCCCTAGATAGGTTCTACACTGTATACAGTCCTACAGCTGGACAAATATTTTTCTTAGAAAAGAAAGAACAAAGCTGAGAGTTGGAACAAATGAAAACCAACTAAAAGAACTCTCAGCGAAAGGACTCTCTTCCCCAGATTACAAAGATGCACACAGAGAGAGTGAAGAGAGGAGAAGGAGCTTGAAGTTGGAAGGTTTCAGATGCTTGAACACTTCTTCTTCTTGGGCTCGGGCTCTTTCTCTCTTTTCCTTTGAAAGTATGTGGAGTTTTTTTAGTTCTTCACTAGATGTACACTCTTTTTAACATCTTCAGAAAAGCTCTTACTTCTTCTTCAGCCTTGCTTTATCTTTTATATGAGCAATTTGAATAAATCTGTTGGAGTTCTAGCCGTTGCTCATCTTCTTTTTTTTCTGATATTTTGTGGTCTACGAAGTCTGCAAGCATAGAAGAAAGTGTTTAGTTAAAAGAGTGTTTCTGTCAAAAAGGCTCATACCTCTATGTTTCCTGTTGCCACCCAGAAGTAGTAAGTAATCCCCTTTTTGTTGGCAGGAAAGAAGAGATCTAGAAAGATAAGCAAAAATATCTCCTGTCAAAAAGATAGAAGATTATGCAAATCAATAATATATGACTTTTTTCACTAGATGCCAAAAGACACTTTGAAATATAAAGGAAATCTATGTTTAAATGATCGAATCCATGTTTGAGTGACCAAATCCATGTTTTTATAAGCGAATCCATGTTTGAGTGACCAAATCCATGTTTTTACAAGCGAATTCATGTTTGAGTGACCAAATCCATGTTTTTACAAGTGAATTCATGTTTGAGTGACCAAATCCTTGTTTCACTTATCAAATCCTTATGAGAGAAAATCCATGTTTCACTTATCAAATACTTATGAGAGAAAATCGATGTTTCACTTACCAAATCAATGTGAGAGGCAAATCGATGTTTCACTTACCAAATCGATGTGAGATGCAAATCGATGTGAGATGCAAATCGATGTTTTACTTACCAAATCGATGTTTTACTTACCAAATCGATGTGAGAGGCAATCGATGTTTCACTTACCAAATCGATGTGAGAGGCAAATCGATGTTTCACTTACCAAATCGATGTGAGAGTCAAATCGATGTTTTACTTACCAAATCGACATGAGCGGTAAATCGATGTTTTACTTACCAAATCGATGTGAGAGGCAAATCGATGTTTCACTTACCAAATCGATGTGAGAGGCAAATCGATGTTTCACTTACCAAATGATGTGAGAGGCAAATCGATGTGAGAGTCAATTATCAAATCCTTATGGAACCAAATCAATGTGAGAGTGAATCCTTATGAGAGTGAATCCTTATAAGAGCGAATCCTTATGAGAGCGAATCCTTATGAGAGCAAATCGTTATGGCACTTTGAACTGAAATCGATGTATATTGAATGGACATCGATTTATCTTTTAGTGCAAATCATACGGCAATAATGCCATAAATTTATATTTATTAGAAAAAAATGATATTTAATTTATTATTAGAAAAATATGGTATTTAATATATTTAATATTTAATTAATCACATAAATTTATATTTATTAAGAAAAACATAATATTGAATATATTTAATAATATTAATTAATCATAAATTTTGTTATGACCAAAATATAAGGGTTAAATATAGAGTGGTTCAACAATCTCCCATTTTTTGGTGATGACAAAATTTATGAGAATTTTCTGACACAAATACTAGGCATAGAAAATACAGAAAATTCATAGAACATACATACTCTCCCCCTTTTTGTCACTAACCAAAAAGGAAGGATCTTACCATGCATTCTCTCCCCTTTGTGAAAACTTCTTACCATTGAGGGGTTCAACAATGATTGATATTAGTAAATAACTCCCCCTTAGTCTGAGCTCCCCTGAATGAGAGACTCTACCTTAAAGAGACTTGCAAATCATTGTTATTAATATTAACATTTAAAAAATAAATTAATGACTATTCCCTCTTCAGATATGAGTTGGATGAAGAGCTGGCAGTCACCAGTGCCTTGAGCATCATTAATCCTGATGCTCCAAGGCTATCCTGCAAATAAACTACTCAGAAGTAGGTACCCAAATCATTTTGGGTCCTTGATGGTTAGATGTATGAAAATAACCTTTAGGAATCCAAACTAAGTGCCTTGTTGTACAGGTATTTACTGTGTGTCCTAATTTATTGCAATGAGAACATCAATGAATATAAATTATTTTGCCGTTTTTATTATCTTTGTACTGTCTGTTTAGAACAAATTTTTGGAAACCTTTTCTTTTACAGGGGCATTTTTCTGAGGCATCTTGGTTTCTTTTACAATTTTGGTAATATATATTTTCCTGGAATTATGGCTTGTTTTCCTTTTTCAGGAGATATGTATCCAAGCCCTTGTTTATTATTTTTAGATTTTGACCATTTTAAGCATAGGGCTAAATATGTTTTTCCTTTAGTTAACTTCCCAATTGATTCTTTTAAATAAAATTTTCTTCAGTTAGAGTTTTTAATTTTTCTTCTAACTCTATTTTTTCATTCTCCTTATTTTTTAAATCTTCATTCAAAATAAATGTTATCTTTACTGTCCTTTAATTGTTTTTCTAGTTGCTCTAATTCGGATTTAAGATCAGAATTGGTGTTTTCTAAGCAAATAGTGTTGTTTTTCAGATTCTTTAATTCTTTTACAACATTTTTATGTTTTTCATATAGTTCATTAAATACTTCTTCTAAGTCTTCAAACTCTGACCCTGAATCAGTACATGAATAAAAAAAGGGTCAGAATTTACCTCATCTAGTCTTACCATGAGGGACTAGACTTACCTGCTCTTTTTCGGAATCTGAGCTTGATGATTCTGAAGTTGTAGCCTCATCATTTTCCCAAGCATCTGCCATGACTTTTCTTTTGAATTTCTTGTGCTTCATTTTGGACTTTTCTGGTTGACCAGTCTTCTTGAGTTTAGGACAATCTGGTCTTAGATGTCTAGGTTTTCTGCATTCATAGCAGACTAATTCTTTTTCTTTTCTCTCTTTCTTTGAATCCTACTTGATCCATTTTCTTCTTCTTGATATTTTTTCTTAAGCTTGAACAGTACTTCATCTACGTCACTGTCTTTAGAATCTACAATTTTGGAACTAGATGAAGAAGAAGTGGAAGGAGCAGCTGCAACTTTAAGAGCATTAGTACATTTTTTCTTTGATGGCTTTCATATAGTCGCTCCATATTAATTCCATGTGCCATGAGGGAACCTATTAAGTTATCAATAGAAAGTTTGGTTAAGTAATGGGCTTCTTCAATAGCAGTTACTTTGGGTGTCCATGAAAGAGTTAAGGACCTAAGTATCTTTCTAACAGTTTCCTCATCAGAAAGATTTTTACCAAGAGAACTCAGACCAACTACTATGCTCGAAAACCTATTATACATCTGAGTGATATTTTCGTTTGGAAGCATTTTAAATTGCTCATATTGTGAGACAAGAATATCTATCCTAGTTTGTTTTACTTTATATGTTCCTTCATAAGTTATCTGCAGTTTATCCCATATTTTTTTAGCTGATTTACATGCAGATACTCTACTAAATTCTCTTTTGGATAATGCACAACATAAGTAGTTCTCAGCTTTAAAGCTTAAAGATAATTTGCTTTTATCTACTGCTGTAATGGCAGTAGTGCCTGGAACAGGAATAATAACATAATCACCTACCTCGATTACCTGCCACAGATCAAAGTCTGTACCTCGAATGAAGCATTCCATTCTCATCATCCAATATTAGTAGTCCTCTCCATCAAAGAATGGAGGTCTGGTGACTGATTGACCTTCAGCATATCCTTGAGCTGCCATGGATCTTCTCTAAGATCGTTGGATCTTCTTGACTAATCAGAGAACCTCGCTCTGATACCACTTGTTGGCCCTTTTGGTACGACAGCAAGCTATCCTAGAGGGGGGGTGAACTGGTTTTCTGAAATCTGAAATAGAAACTTAAACACAGAAAATTAACACTTGAAAGTTTGGTTAGTTTAGTATGATAAAGAGTAGCAGTGCGGAAGTAAATAAACAATCACACAAATAACACAAGGGATTTATCCTGGTTCGGCCCTTCCCACATGGAAGTTCCTACGTCCAGTCCCCAAGCAACTTCTTGGGATTTTAATAACCAAGGGTACAGTCCCCCTCAAGGACAATACAACACCCAACACCCCAACTGGCCTTCTTCTCTTTCCCGGCAAAAAGGCAGCCCACTTCTCTTACAAGTAAAGAAACCAACCTCCTAGTACAAACCCCAGTGCGGTTCTGCTAGACACAAACCCCTAGCTAGGTTCTACACTGTATACAGTACTACAGCTGGACAAATGTTTTTCTTAGAAAAGAATGAACACAGCTGAGAGTTGGAACAAATGAAAACCAACTAAAAGAACTCTCAGCGAAAGGACTCTCTTCCCCAGATTACAAAGATGCACACAGAGAGAGTGAAGAGAGGAGATGGAGCTTGAAGTTGGAAGGTTTCAGATGCTTAAACACTTCTTCTTCTTGGGCTCGGGCTCTTTCTCTCTTTTCCTTTGAGTGTATGTGGAGTTTTTTGGTTCTTCACTAGATGTACACTCTTTGTAAGATCTTCAGGAAAGCTCTTACTTCTTCTTCAGCCTTGCTTCATCATTTATAAGCAATTTGAATAAATCCGTTGGAGTTCTAGCCGTTGCTCATCTTCTCTTTTTTCTGATATTTTGTGGTCTACGAGGTCTGCAAGCATAGAAGAAAGTGTTTAGTTAAAAGAGTGTTTCTGTCAAAAAGGCTCATACCTCTATGTTGCCTGTTGCCACCCAGAAGTAATAAGTAATCCCCTTGTGTTGATTTGTTGAATATAATGTCATGTTGGTATCATGTCATTTAGATTAATATCATCCATATGGTAGAGTAAGTGAATATGTGTATGTAAACATGTAAAGTAATGCAATGTGGAAAAATGAGAATGTAGAATTGTCAAATGAATAAGATGGCATGTGAACAAGTGTAAATCCATGTAATTATGTTTGATTAATGTCAAAACAGCAAGCAAAATTATATTATGATTATAATAAATACTTGATAATGTTTAAGTTCCATGATAAAGTTACTATTCATTTAGTATATAGTTTCATGCTGCTAATTGTAGATAATTGCCAACCGATTTGGATATGTTTTAAATCTTCAAACCATGATTAATAAAGGTGGTGTCATTGTGATTTATTCATATTAAAACTGTAAATAAAATATGTAAATAAATGAGAAAAGTGCATGTAAAACATGAATAGATATCATGTTAGGTTGTTATCTACTTTATGTTTAACTCCGTGTTCTAATTGGTAGAATTGTTCCATGATATGGATAATATTTATATTAATAAATCATGTTACATAATAGCTGTTTAAGAGTGCATATGTTCATTCATGTATGTATTAATATGATTATAGTTGATTATGATAGAATGTTTAGTATCATGTTATGTAGTTATTAAAATGCATGTGCAAGTGTCAAGAGAGAATGATAATTTTACATTAAAAACATCAAGTTAAATGTGTGACAAAATGATATAATTGCAAGAGAAATTGGTTAGATACCATGCTAGGAGTGTCATTATTTTGTACATAACCTTGTGTTTTAAATTGGTAAATACTATGCAATGATATGATAAAGATTTGAACCATGTATCATAGGATATATCATGTGTAGAGAACTTGTGTAGGTGTATATTATCTTCCATGACTAATATGAGCATGTGTTAACTATGAATATGTTTGGGAGAATTATGTGTGTAATTGACCATAAGAAGCATGTGCCATGTAAATTGTAATGGTTAAAATGATAGCATGTGTTCCTTATTGTTGATAGCTTAGTGTCTATGAGATATGTGTAAGGTTGATGTTTTAGACTACTTGCTGAGTCTTTTAGACTCATACTTGCTTCGACGTACATGTGTGACAGGTATTCCCGTGTTAGAGGAAGGCATAGCGAGGATCATCCTGAGAGCAAGGAGTAGCTTTTGTGGAGTTTGCTAGAGAGTTGTTATTTTCTCTTTCATAGTATGAATAATGTTAATTGCATGGGCAATATTATGGACAATGTAGTTCTTTTGAAAATGTAATAATATGGACATTGTCATTTTCTTTGACTATATAGATTGTGGAATGTGTGATGATGATGGAAATGAAGTTGAGTTATTTTTTATTTCCGCTGTACTCAATCTATACTATTCTAATAAAACTCAGTTTTGGAGCAGCCACGTGACAGCACCAGAAGCAGAATTTTCCCGCCTAAACCTCCCCACTAAATCTATCTATATCGTAGCTAAATATAGTTAAGCAAAATCCGGGTAAACAAATCCCTAACATATAGCAGCTAACATAACATAATAAATCTATCAACTTTAACACACCTCCCGTAAGGCAAGTCTCAAATATTAATTGTCACCTAAATCAACGAAGAAATTTTTCTAAATAAGGTAAGATACTCACCATCTAAAAAATCTTGCTAAATCGAGCATACCATAACTTTTTATAAAAAATTCATTTTTAAGCCTACCTTCGTGCAGTCCACCTTCCTTTGTTTTAAGAACAAATTTTCCCTGTTTAGTTTAACAAAATTTTTATAATAAAAATTATATATTTTTATAAATAATTTTTTATTTATCTTAATATTTTATAAACAACTACCGTGCATCGCACAGGTTTTCAACTAGTTATATTCATATGCATATCACCCTATCGTCTAGTGTTGGGTTACTATCCCACTGTGATGATGCTCTTTATACCGATGGGGATTGGTATAATCGTACCGGTATGAGGAGGGTCGTTACACATCCTCTCATGCTCCTCATGCTTTAAAATGTTTAAACCATCACAAGAAACAGAGAAGTTCCCCTACCACAAGTGAAGAACAAGAAGAACATCCTTCCACCAGTGATTCCACGCTCCGAACACCATCCTTGAATGGAAATCGCGCCGAAACCATAGCTCCCGAGCCGAATTATCAAGAACCTCTGCTGGAAAGCTCCTTCTCGACCGAACAAAGCTCCCCCCTTTTGTTTGGCCGACACACCTTACTTAAAAGCCTTGGAAAGAAGAATGCGTCCTAGGCAACCGTCGTGTTCACAATGCATCGTACCTGGAGGCCGCGTTCACGAACACATTGCCACTCGTTAGGTCAGTGCGCGCCACACGTCGTGCAACCTAACAAAATGCCGGAAAACACGGTAATGAGAATGCGTCGCAGAGACCCCCTGTGTTAATAACGCGCCGCTTACCCCGCCATGTTCTCAACCAGAGAACTAGTGAGTTTTATAGGTCCATACTTCCGGCCCACAATGCCCACACAACACCCAAGAGTCCAAACCAAGGCTCAATGGTCACATATTGGCCCAAAGACCATACTAAATTCATTAAACTCGAATCCGAACGATTAATACATTACAGGGGTGGAGAGGGTGTAGCTGTAGTAGTGGGGGGTTGTGGAGGGGGAAGAGAGGGGGGGTTTGCAAAGAACAAAAAAGTTAGTGATGGTTTGTGGAGGGGGAAGAACAGCAGCAGGGACTGCAGCCGCGGCGGCGTCTGCCGCGTTAAATAACACACCGCTCAACTCTGCTGCGTTCTCAACCAAAGAACCAGTGAGTTTTGTGGATTCAGACTTCTGACCCACAATGTCCACACAACACTCAAGAGTCCAAACCAAGGCTTAATGGCCACATATTGGCCCAAACACCATACTTAATCCATTAAACTCGAATCCAAACGAATAATACGTTACAGGAGTGGAGAGGGTGTGGCTGCAGCAGTGGCGGGCTATGGTGGGGGTAGAGAGGGCGGTCTGCAAAGAAAAAAGGAAAGCAGCGACGGCTTGTGGAGGGGGAGAACAGCAATAGCGACTGCGATTGCGGCGGGGGTGGGGAGACGGGGGTTTGCGGAAGAGTGGAGGCAGATTTTGCCCTAACACGTGGGTGGGGGGTGGCTTAAGTTGCCCGCAGTGTCGCAATACCGACAACAGTGTAGGCATTGCCAAGATTGGTTCATGCGAAACCGGTCTCCCAATCGCCAAGTTACTGATCGTGGCAACTCTGTGATTAGTTTTGATTTTTTTTTTAAAAATGTGATTATTTAAATAATAAAATAATAAAATATGATTGTTTTAATAAAGAATCCAATAAAAAACCCTTATCTAAAACCCTGCATCACTTCAGCATCCCCGTTCTTCTCCGCGCAGCAGAACTCGCCGTGGGAGGGGCGGAGGTGCTGCTGGAGAAGCAGCTGGGAAATGGGAGTGCTGTGAGGAGAAGCCCCCGTGTAGCGGGCAGCGGCGGCGATCTCTTCGGCTCAGTGCTTCCCGTCCTTCCTCATCACTCCGCCATGGACTCGGCCGCACTCGGCTCCTTCTTCACCTCCATCTTCTCCTCCTCCTCCTCCCCGCTTCACGTTTCCAAACCCCGCCATTCCCGTCGCGTATCTCTTCCCATCTCCACCATCCGGAGACAACCCCATCGCCACCATTTTCTTGCCGAATTCCCCGATGAGCATCTCTGCGGCTGCCAACAGACAACGGCGTCTCCGGCTCTGCCCGTATTCGGCTATATGGACCATTCCTCCAAGCACTCATATGCGTTTGAAGCAGCTCGGAACGTGATGGCGTTGGGCAAAAAACTGGCAAGACCCCTCACACTGGCGCTGTTCTGTGCCGCCGTTGGTTTCTTGCCTTTCCCAGTTCAATGCATTCACGCTCTTGCCGCTCCCAGGGAGGGAGTGATGAGCAAGAAAAGCGTGGAAGTTGGGGACTTGAGTCGTCTAGATCACGAGTTCTCTGATTACACCAGGAGGCTGCTGGAGACCGTTTCGGTTCTCCTGCAGAAAGTCGAAGATGTGAAATCGTCCAAAGGGGGCATGAATGGTGTTCAGGAGGCTCTAAGGGAGGTGAAGGCAAGGAGGAAGGAGGTGCAGAAGGAGGTCCTCGACTTGCTTAATTCGGAATTGAGGGTGCTGAGGAGGGAGAAGGCTGATCTGATCAAACGGTCGGGTGAGGTCCTGGACTCGGCTTGGACTGCAGGGAAGGAGCGGGACAGGTTACTGGATAAGGGTGCTGCAGATGCAGAAGTGAAGGAGAAGGTGAAAGTTTTGGAGAGGAGCATCAGCTTGGCAGAGGAGGAGTATAATAGCCTGTGGGAGAAGGTTAGAGAGATGGATGACAATATTTTAAGGAAGGAAACATTAACTTTTAGCATCGTCATTAGGGAGCTGTCATTTATCGAGAGGGAAAGTGAACTTCTAGTGGAAAGGTTTAGGGCTCGGTTGAAGCAGGAGGGTGTAGAGAGGTATGCTTTTCATTCATTTTTCTTTATTCGTTCAGATTCTAATCTCATGTCTACACCAAAAGCACACTTTTCAGTTCTCATGTCATTTGTGTGTATATCACAGGCAACTTACTGACGGGATAAGTTAGTAGCCGGGAAATTGCTATCAATTTCAGCTGTATTTTTAGTTAGAGTTGATTTATAGAAATCTTTGGCGGAAAAGGATTCACGTAGCCGACCCCAAATAATGGGACTAGGCTCTGATGATGATGATGATGAGTCTTCGTTATTCCTTAAGAAGATTTCCATGGGCTGCTGAATTTCTGGTCATGGCTCAGTTGTTGAAATCAGCGAATGAGTTTAAAGTCTAATAAAGGAAATGACAATACCATGGATACACCTAATAGAATCTGTTGAAATGCAACCATCCATTTGCACTTCAAGAAATATGTTGATCATGTCTGCTTCGCGCTCATTGTTGATCAACCTTGAAACTGAGGGATTAGACCTATTAGCTACTGTAAGTTGTAAGGCAACTCTTTTCCCTGAACCCCGATCAAGAGATTCAAGACACAGATCCTCACAGGCGAATCATAAGTTATAGATGCATGCCAATACATACTATTTACGTTCCAACTGAATGACTCAACTCATTGGATGTAACCAATCATGTGTACCTACATCTTGTGTGCATACTTTTATGGGCTTATTCTCAGTCAACTTGATCTGAGACAAATGAGATCTTCTTACTTGTCATGGGGAACTGGAATTCCAGGAATTTCCTTTAGAAATGGAACTCCAGGAATATGTGCACCTGGAGCTACTAGGTTTCAGATTGTTTTGCGGATTGCCCCAACATCCGCTTAAAAAGAGTATACTATGATGAGCAATTTGCACAAAAGTGTATGATATGATCCATAAAGAAGCATTCTGGCCCATCCTCCACATGTGAACTGTTTTTTAATCTACGCATCTGGCATACAACTATTTCTTGGTCATAATTCTTACATCATCATTCCAATTGAACAACTGTCATGGATTGATGTTAAACATTCAACTTGTACGACCATCTTGCAACTTTATCCTTTGGGAATGCCGTCCATGTCGAGAGAATATGGTAGCCCTAATAAATTAACTTCATAATACATAATTTTCCCTTTTTATGTGTAAATTTTAACTTCTCATGTCTCATTATGCACTTAACATTGTATTTCTTGTTTTAGTTCTTCACTCCTACATTTATGAAAACTTGAAAAGTAGTAAGGTGGCATTCAGAGGTAGATCCTCATTCTGAGCATAAGTAATACTAGCTGCATACCGTAGTGTTCGAAAACTGCCCAGTTATCTTGCACTTCTCCATGTGACCAGTCCACATGAAGTCTTGTCATCCCGGCCAGTCGCTGGGGGATGTTGCAAGATGATCAGGCATTTTATGGTGTGGTGGTGTGTATAAAAAATGTATGACTGCTTTTTAAACTTGCAGTATGTCAAATTTCCACTACTAACTTTATGTCGATTTTCACTTTCTTGGTGTGTCACTGTGTTCTCTACCTACTGTATAGGTGTTTTGGGGGCTTTCTCTTTCTCCTTTTGGGTGTGCTGCCACTTATACATGTACATTCTCATTTTCTTTAATATATTATTGTTGTACTGCCCACCTTCCAAAAAAAAAAAAACTTTTCTTTGATTATGGTTCATTGATTTTCCACCTTGCATGACTTTTCATCCATCACAATGAAATACCTTTCTCTAAAAAACGTACATGACATTCTACTTGCAAGGGTCCAATGCATCACACTTTTTCAACACATTGTCTCCATTGTCCTTGTTGTGGGACAGACACATGGTAATTTACAGTCTCTCCTCTCTTTTCTTTGACTTTCATTACTATTCTCTAAGAAGTGAGGTTATATCCTGGCAATGCTACTTTATTCGATATAAACTCCTCCCCCTAGACTTGCCAATACTGTCTCTTCTATGTGAGTGTTTTTTTTTTGAAGGTGGATAGTACCACAAATATATTAATGAAAGAGGAAATAGAATGTACAAGTATAGGTGAGTCGCACCAAAAAATAACACCCCATCACCTATACAAGGAGATCCACACTAAGGTTGTGTGGAGGAACTAACTCCCCAAAAAACTGAAAAGAGAAGATGTAGATGAATCCACATTACAAAAGAAGCAGCCCATTCCTTCACTCTAGCACAAACAACATCAGAAACAGCTTCCGCATGGCATGAAATTTTTCTAAATATCCGACTGTTCCATCATGATAGAACTTGATAACTAATTGAAGACATTTCATTTGATGCTAGACCATTGTCAATTTAGTGTCATTTCAATCTCTTATTTCTTGACATATTTCTATGTTGAACTTGCTACTTGTGAAAGAGAGACTTCTCCCCCCTTTTCTTAATCTTGCCGAGACATGAACTTCCATCCTTCTCCAATGAATAGAGGTCTTGGATAATCTGCACGCCTACTGAACCTCCTCCTTTGTTTTCCTTTTGAGTTGTTGCTCCTCTGGGGATTTCCACAATCATCTCTTGAACCAAGGACATTCCTGTCAACTGAAAACCAAACTTCTTTAAAATGAAAGTCCAAATACCAAGTCCAACCATTGTCACTTCATCAACATCCCTGATTGGAGGATGGTAATATTTGGTGGAGGACATCATACCCATGCTCTTGTAATTGGGGGGGAGGAGATGGTTGAAGAAGAGGTGGGCAAAAGGACTATCTGCACTGACCTGTGTATTGAGAGGCCATTGTCACTCTTGTTGTAATGACCTTGCTTCCAGAAGGAAACTGAGACATGAAGTTCTATGGGACTATTTTCTGTGCTATCTTTGATCTTTGTTTGGCTACACAAGCCTACAACAATATGACAAAGTGCAAATAAACTAACTAATATAAAAATGACATATCCATCATATAATGTCAAAATTTACAAAAGGATGGGTGTATCTCTCAAATGAAACAACTGTTCACCATATCTGAGTGACAACTTTTGAACTGTTTTAACTTAGTTTTCTTTGTTCATCATGGAGCTAAACCTTAATAAGATGAAGAATGTGTGTGAACCACATCTGCAACCCACAATGACCCCAATATAAAAGCAAAATGATTTAGATATGATCATTTCAATAGTAACTAATCTAAACTGACATAATTTTCTTTCTGATCATCGACGCCTACTTAAAATAACAAGTAAATCAAATATATTTGAGTGTCACACTAATGAAATATTGGAAAGCATTAAGTAAAGACATTCATATATTATGTCATATTAATCTCTCTCTGTATTCCATATGATCTATAGATTTTGTACTTCTATAGTCATCATATTCCTAATTCTAAGTTTTCTTCTTTTTAATATAAAGAGACCTTGGGCTGCTGGTGTTTGGGTCCATCCGAGAGATGGTCATAAGTTTCTCTTCTGGAAGGACAGATGGTGTGGTGACTTCACCTTGGAATCCTTGTTCCCTGGCCTCTTCACCATTTTGGCAACACCTCTTGGCATGGTGGCCCAGGCCTGCGATCAGCACATCCCAGGTGGTTCCTGGGCTCTGAGCTTTAGGAAGACTTCAGTTAGGAGGAGGTGGAGCAGCTCCAGTGTCTTCTTTCCTTGCTTCTCTCCTTCCATCTGCAGGATGGGGAGGATGGTTGGATCTGGAGATGGGAGAAGAAAGGCATCTTCTTTGTCAAACCATCTTATGCAGCATGCTCAGATGGGGGTGTGTGCTATGGCTTTCAACAAGAAATGTGGAGACCAAACAGTCCTCTTAAAGTCAAGCTCTTGGCTTGCAGGATTTCCCATGGGAGGCTCCCCACTAGGGATAGATTGACGCATTTCTTGCTGGAGTTGATTCCTACATGCTGTCTCTGTAGTGTCGTGGAGGAGTCCCTTGATCACCTTTTTGTTGGTTGCTCCTACTCTCAGGGGGTATGGATCATAGATGTTAGTATGGATCGAGGCCGATACGTTTCAGCTGAAACATATCGGTTTCTGCTGGGACCAGTCTGAAATCGGTCCGAAACATTGTAGCAAATCTGAAACCATTAAAAATAATATTTTAATCAATTCGGTTGGTTTCAGCCTAAACCGGTTGAAACCAGACCGAAACTGATCGAAATCGGCCACTCTTAAGGCCGCCCGACATGCCTGAAATGGGCCGAAATGAAACCGAAACCGTATCGGTTTTGGACTTAGCCGAAACCGATACTGAAGCCGATACTAAAATCCTTGGTATGGATGGGGATTACTCAAAGGACCAGCTATACCATCAGCTTGCAGATGAGGTTTGCTGTTTGCTTCGGGAGTGGGGCAAACCTTGGCCCCTCAAGCCGGACAGGGCGGTGTTGTGGCTTATCCTTCATGCCACTTTATGGGCGCTGTGGGGTGAATCGAACAACCATATCTTCAGGAGGGAATTGCAGGCTGAGGATGCTCTTCTAAATTTTGTATTGGCTAGGGCTAAGGAATGGGCGGGCATCTTTCGAACGTGAATTCATCTATATCTCCTCTTTTTGGGTCTTTGTTGGGGGGGGGGTGATTTCACTCTATCTTGTGTGGATTTGGCTGTATGGGTGTTTTGGGGGTTGGATCCTTTTTGGGTTTTGACCCATCTATACTTGTGCATTCTTTCTTTTATTCAATATATGTGGTACTACCCACCTTCAATATATATATATATATATGTTTATATATAAAAAGAGACCTTGGACCACATATCCTTATTTCACATATAACTCGTGAGTAGAGCAATCATTCTTTTCTTTCTTTTTTCTGGCCACTCTCAAGCTAGTTGTATCTTTATTCTTTACCTGATCATTACTAACCAGTATTATCTTTGTTCTTTTCTCGCTGATCTCAAGTGGGTCGTATTCTTTACTTAGTTATGATGGTCACAATACAACTAATGTTTTTTGCACCCATAATTTTTCTCCGACCAATCGAGATATGTATAGGATGTCGACTACATCGCATCAATTCAAATTCGAAAGTGCATGACCGCCGACGCATGGCCAAAATCATCACTCCGTGGTGTATCATTACACCGTTTATCATCTTGAACGAGTGAAATATGGTGTTAGGGCCAAAATCCTCGTCCCATGGAAAAACTTCCACATTCCAGGCTATCTCCCCAATTTAACATGTTCGAGGTCGAAGTTCTCCTCAATTATGTACTCGAAAAGGGAGAAGGCAAAATCCCCTCGACGATGCTCAGAAAACCACGAACAAATCTCGTGCACTGGATCTTCTCAACCTCCGACACGTACAACGAGTAGAAGACTTCCGGGAGACTGGCGCCCTAACACCATATTTCACTCGTCCGAGATGATAAACGGTGTAATGTACACTAGGGAGTGACGATTTTGGCCATACGTCGGCAGTTGTGCGCTTCCAAACTTGAATTGACGCGACGTAGTCGACGTCCAATACATATCTCGATTGGTCCGAGAAAAATTATGGGTGCAACAAACATCAACTGTGTTGTGACCATCATGACTAAGTAATAAAGGAGGGCTGCGCTCTAAGGAGGATTCCAACTGGGTTCCATAGACCCCTGAATGGGCTGTGTGGGCCCGACGGTCCTTGTTTGGGGCTTGGTGGGCCCCGTTGGACCCTAGTAGGTCCAACCGGCCTCCAAAGAGGCCGGTCAAACCCGCTGGGCCTCCAGCAGGTTCAAACCCCCCATTTGCGGGTCCAACGACCCCTTTTTGGGGCATGTTGAACTCTCTAGCCCCCTATAGCCCATCTCACTCTCACTTTTCTATAAATACCCCCCCGGGGGACCCAAAAGGAGGAGGAGAAAAAAAGAGGGAGAGGGTTGCTTGGCTGAGAGGCACCAAGTACCACTTAGTGCAATCTTTGAAGTGTTCGTAGTTTGCGGCTCAAGGTTCGTGGTCTGTGGTTCGTGCTTTGGGCCGGTCGTGCGAGTCCGTTAGGGGGTATGAAATTGCCAAAATACCCCTAGACTTTACACTTATACCTTCAAAGGCCCAAGCTGTGTACCGTCCGTGTGTCTAATGGATGGTGGCTCATGTGTAACTCTTAGAAGTTACAAAAATGCCCTTCCTCATTGACTATACACCTCCAGTCCTACGAATTACAGTTATACTCTGAAATATCTACATATTGTGGCTATGCCCTTGTACTCCATGTCAGGACGGAACTCATCTTGTACAAACAACAATTTGTCGATCACCGTACCAACGATGAATATAATGAAATACTTTTCATTTTCATCCTTCCTTTCCGTGGTCTTTTGACAAATTACATATAAGCCCTTGTTGCTTCAAATGTACCTACAACACGTCTGATTGACTGTCAAACCTTTCCGATGTTGCCTCAGTGCTCCTGAGGCTTGTTAGTCATGTCAAAATCCCCATTCCAGCGAAAAACTTGTATCAAGTCCCTGACTAGTCAAATTACCATTATACCCCTGCAATTCAAACATGGTCTGATGGCCTCTGAATCTATCAAAAATGACCTTAGAGTCTTTGGAAGTCCGGAATTGCTCCCAAACCCATTTGCTAGTCTCATGTTTGTATCAAACCACTAACTTGGCTAAAATGACCCAAACACCCCTGGAACTCAAAAATCCTCAATGGCCCTGAGATCCATGATCCTTTATTATACCCTCTGGAAAGACACATATCCTTGTCCATGCCTTTATTCTCTGGATTATAAGAGTTTTCCCCATGACCCTCATAGTCTATCGAGAAATCCTAATTCCCTTAACCCCTTTTGATGATGAGTAACAGTCCATAGTGAGCCATGCCAACGAGCCTACACTACTTCTTAGAACCCATGGAAAGGATCCAAAAGTCTCTCTTTGGCAGTTAATCAAAGGTGTTCGGACTTTAGGCCGATGTAAATTAACGCTGACTCCGGTCAGTGGAGAAAGGTCTAGTATACGAACCCAATTTGGCTGATAAACCATATGCGGATCAGATACCTTAGATATTGGCGCAACCGTCCAATAAATGGACATATAATTTCTCCATCTCACACGGATTCTTAATGCTTGTTAAGCAGACTGGCACGCCCGCAACTCCTAAAAAAAGGAAAATTGAATATGTCTTTTTCCTTTGTGATATTTTTGCCAGTATCACCATAATTTTTCCTGGTTCAACAATCTTGTAGCTGAGAATTTACAAAATTCAAATCTGTTGCCCTAGGAAAGGAAAGCAAGGAAAGTCTAGGTAAATGTTGCCTTTTTGGGGAAAAGCTTGGAACCCTGTTGTATCTTGACTTACTTCTGAGGTTATTGTGAGCTTGCAACTGGAGTCTTAAAATGGAAAAAGTGTGGACCTTAAGGTTTGTCACAGAAGAATCGTATTTGAGATGCCAAAAAAACAAGTGGGTTTCTTGGATTGTGAAGATTGTAGGTCATTGCTGGCAGGCAAATTTTGGAGGTGGTTGCTAAGGGAAGTGGCTGCAAGTGTCCCATTATTCACAGGATTTGCCTGGAGGAAGAAATTTCTCAGGATGGGCCAACATTTTTTGCTTATGTTTGGTTCAAGAAATTGGGAGGAAACTAGCTGTGGTTAAGAGGAAAAACTTGAGGCGATTCTTAACCGCATACAATTGCAGTGATTTGCCAACCTTATCACTGTTAATACCCTTTTTTGCATACAATGGTAGCAAGCATGCTTTTAGTTGGTTGTGTATCCCTTAGTGATCACTACGTAGTCTGACAGTCTAATTGAAACCATAATGCAGTCAGATTGGCTCTTGTTATTTGAGAATATTTTTAGTCGAGGTTCCTGATTCACCAATTCATGTTTACAATGGAATCCAAAGAACACAAGACTGACCAACTTTTTTGAGTTGCTCATGTTAGGAGAGATGTCATTTATCTTCTGTGTAATATGTATGTATGGTACAATGCTACACTACCCATATTTAGGTCCTATTGAATTTAGGAAGTTGGTTTACTTGGCTTACCCTATTCAGATTGTTTACTTGGCTCATCCTAGTAATCTGATGCTATGATCATTGAGGAGGCAAGCCCTCTCTAGTTCTCCTCTCTCTGCCATCTATAACATGGTGTCAGAGTTGTCCCACCCTTTCCATATTTGATGCAACAATCCAGTTCTCTTTGAGCCAACAAAAGTGTCCTTTTTTTGACACCATTTTGTGTTGCTTCAAACAACCTCTCTGATGTCATCTTTCCTCAATGGACTTCTTCTTGGTTACATCTTTGATGGTTTTGACATCGTCCCTCTGCCTGTTACTATTGTCACCTTTGTCTGCCGCTGTCATCTACCTGATTGTCGATATCATCATAACTGCCAGTCATCATGCTTATCACTAGCTGCGATTTGTGTTACCATCAACCCACCCGCATGGAAGGCAGGATCAGAATCGGGATTGGATCGACCAGGCTCGATCCGATCCTGGATCGGATCGGATCGCAAGATCCCATGGATCCAAGGGAAGTCTGGCCGATCCTGGATCGGCCAGTCTATAAAATGGTTTTTTTTTGGAAAAAATTCAGGAAAATTCAGGAAAAAACAGAAAAACAGTAAAAATGAGGGAAAATCTGATAAATTGAAAGAACTAATATTTGCATAAAAAACCAATCATACATGCATTCATAATATATGAAACATAAGATTTTGTATTATTACTACTATAATAATACAAGAAAAGTATAAAATATTAAAGACTTAGTGTATTATTGACCTGAATACTATTTAAGTAAATGTTAAAATTTATAGTTTCATTTATTTAAGATATTACATGTAAATAAGGAAATATCCCCCATTTGAATCCAATAAAAATATTAAAAAAATCACATCTCTTACTAATAAAAAGTCAACTTTCCCATCCAAGAAGAAAATCACAATTTTTGTGATTTTTTCAAAATAGCGACTTTCTAATCTCTCATAATTTACAATATTTAAAATTTTATAATTCAAATAAGTCCAATAAAATACTAAAAATCTAAAGTCCAACAAAAAAAAAAAAAATCAAACGTGCATATGACTTCTCCAAGAAAGCCGCTCTCCTACTGACAGCACTAAGTCTACTTGAGACCTCGTAGGATTTGGTCAAACTAAGCTATCATCACCCAAACTCATGAGTGTCATGAGTTGGGTGATGGTAGCTCAATTTGACCAAATTCTGAGAGGTTTGGATGATGATAACTTAAGTTTGACCAAATCCTGAGAGGTCTCAAGCAGACTAAGTGCTGTTAGTAGGAGAGTGGCTCCCTTGGAGAAGTCACATGCACGTTTGACTTTTTTTACCGGACTTTAAATTTTTAGTGTTCCATGTGGTTTATTTGAATTATCAAATTTTTAGATAAACTAAATTACGAGAGATTAGAAAATTAGCATTTCGCTAAAATCACCAAAATCGTGATTTTCTTCTTCGATGGGAGAGTTGACTTTTTATTGGTAAGAGATATGATTTTTTTGATATTTTATTAGATTCAAATGGGGGGTACTTCCTTATTTACATGTAATATCTCAAGTAAATGAAACGTTTACTTAAATGATATTTAGGTAAATAAGTAAGAGAATCGACCTGGATCAGTCTGGATCAGCCTGGATCAGTCTGGAATCGGTCGATCCCTGCTTGATCCAGCCGATCCAACTCGATTCTGGTCGATCCAGCTGGAAGTTTGCCGATTTAGGGACTTCCTCCCCATAATCGGATCCATAGCCGCCGATCCCGATCCAGGATCGACCGATTCTGGTCGATCCTGGCGATTTTGCCTTCCTTGCCCACCCGTGCATTGACTGCCCTTGTACCTGGCCATGGCTAGGGCTTTACTAGCCATCAGGCAGAGAATAAGCACATGGAGTGTCATCTCAAGGCTTGCTCATCCCACCTTTGTTTAAGTCAATCAGATCCAGACCTATTAGGGCTGATCTGTGTCTTAAACACATATGAACTTGTACTTGTGAGCTGATTTACTCGTGTTTCTTCTTCTTATCCTCAAAAGAAGAGGTGCTAGTTGGTGTGCTAATTGGGAGGCTGCCCGATGTTGTACATCCATATGCCTGATGTCATTGTCCACATGGTGCACCATTGACACATACCATGCACCCATTTAGCATTTGTCAATGCTCTGGTCATGCTTGCACGGTCCATTTCATTATTCGAAGTTGTTCTTGGCTACTCTTCAATAGCCACCATGATTTTCCTGGCCATTATCCCCAAGCTTGATATTCAACTGATGGGATTAGTAATTACACAGTATTGGTTGCTATCCCGTGGTGCAATCTGTGTATCAATTATGATGCCATCTTTGTGTTCCTCCTTTTGGTCTCTCTGGGTTACTGAAATATATAGTAAAGGGAATGTTTCTTTTCATTTGTATTGATGAAAAAGAGGCTGAACTCTCTGTCAACATGTTTTTCAAACTACCTGAATATTCGTTTATATATATCCTTCCAATTGCTTAACTGATTCTTATCTGTTGCAGTCAGGAGAAAAGTCCTACCAGGCTCTCTACATTTGACATAAAAAAAGATCTTGAAACATCACGCAAGGCTTATCTGGAGCAAACAGTTTTGCCTACAATCCTGGGGCTGGAGGACCCAGAGTTATTCATGGATCAAAACACTCAGAAATTTGTCTTAAACATAAGGCAGGCATTCAAAAATTCAAGAGAACTGCAGAGAAATCTGGAAGCTCGTGTACGACAGAAAATGAAGACATTTGGTGATGAGAACTGCTTTCTTGTCAATACACCTGACAATGAAGTCATGAAAGGTTTTCCAGAAGTTGAACTAAAGTGGATGTTTGGACAAAAAGAAGTTGTAGTGCCTAAAGCAATTCGTCTACACTTATTTCATGGATGGAAAAAGTGGCGTGAAGAAACCAAGGCTAATCATAAACGAAAATTGTTAGAAAATGAAGACTACAGGAGAGAATATGTTAAACAAAGTCAGGTAGTTTTTCCTCAAAATTGACTCGATGCCTTGCCTCTGCAATGTCTCTCTATATTGTTTACTATGGTTGTGGTATTTTGATCACCCTCAAGATGTCTTCACCAGGATCATGACATAGTATGCTCCAGAAAACATGCTTTGCTGCATAGCACATCACAGTCTTGCATAATGATCAGTGGATCTGATATGGACAATAAATAACATACTGCCTTTCAGAAGGCCTATGATATCATGCAATCATGACATATTGTTCCTTTATGTCGTAATTTTCTTGACGACTTTTCTTGTTCACCTTAATGCTCCATGTTTTCTTAAATCTCATATAAGACAATATGTCCTTCACTATAAGCTTATAATGAATGTAGTTTACACTGTGACCTTGGGATATGAAGGAACTAATTGGGATGAATTTTTGGCATACTACTACCCCATAAGAGTTATGTTTTTCCTGATGCATGGGCTTAACATACATCAGACTGGTGAGATGCTGATGCTTAGCTATCCACTTATAACTAGATGGTGTACCTTTGATGATTGAATGTTTACAAGTATATATATATATATATATATATTTATATTTCTCATCTTAGTATTAACAGGAGAAAGACGAGATGGGAACAAGAATGTGTTTGTAATGCTGCCCAGCCTGGGATTCTTGGGCCCTTTATATGGATAATAAGGAGTACAAAAAATAGAAATTATAGTTACAGAAATGGGCCATAACAATGTAAGAAAAGGCCTCTAAATCAAGGATCCAAATCAGGTCCAAAAAAGGAAATGTAATCTGTACACAGGATTATTGGAATATCCTTGATAGAACTCCCCCCACCCTTCAAGGGATATGATTGCAGACCCGACAGCCCAAAATCAGGGGATCCAGATCTGCTAATTGCAGATCTGTCAGCCCTAAATCCAAGGTCCCCTATCACCCCCCTCAAATTGATGTTAGGGATGCACACAGCAGCAATTTGCTTGAAAGGAAGTGATGGTGATATGTAGACAGAGCCTTCCTGAAGATATCAACAGACTGGTCCTTCGAAGGCAAATATGGACTTGTCAATAAAATGCATCTCCTATGTAATGGCAACTATCTCAATATGTTTCTTGCGCTCATGAAAAACTGGATTTTTGGCAATCTGAGATTCTGAATGGCACTGGTGTTATTAGCATAAAGAGGTGTGGGTTTATCAAAAGAGAATCCAAACTCCATGAATAAACCATGTAACCAAGTAATTTCAGAGCATGCAGCAGACATATTCCAGTATTCAGCTTCAATAGAGCATGTAGCTACTCTTTCTTGCTTCTTGTATTTCCATGAAATCAAGCATTAACCCAAGAAATCACACTGGCCAGTAATTGATCTCCTAGTATTAGGAGTTTAGGACATCCACCCCAATCAACATCAGAATATGCAGAGGTCAGTGGTGAACCAGTGGGAAAGAAAAGTCCATGATGAGGAGTACCCTTGAGGTAACGCATAATGCGATGCTCAGCAGCAATGTGTAAGTGCCTGGGAGAGTTCATGAATCGACTTACAATATTCACTGCATAAGAAATATCTGGCCTAGCAAAGCTTAAATAGATAAGACTGCCAACAAACTGTTGATAGTGTGTAGGATCATCCAGAAGAGTGCCATTATTAGTTTGAAGCTTAAGGTGGACTTCCATTGGTGTAATGACAACATTAGATTTGTCAATATTGGTACTTGTTTAGGTTGACTTCCATTGGTGTACTGATAAGTTGTATTTGTGCTTGTTTAGGTAAATTCCTCTTGATGTCTAGTGTGCTTCCACACCAAGAAAATAGGTAAGATGCCCATGATCTTTCATCTGAAATGATTGGTGGAGAATGTCTTTGATACATTCTATTTGATGCAGGAGCATATCTGGGCTTCACAGGGTGTCTGGCAGTCTGGGTCCATCTAGTTGTTGGGCTGGCAGTGGATTTTGGGTCAGAGTTGTATGTCTTTCATGGGCCCAGTAGGCAGTAGCATGTACATCCTTTATGTATTTTTGTTTGGGTCCTTAGTATGTGGCCCTTGGGCCATAGGTGGTTTGGTCCACTAAGGGGTCTTAGGGTTACCCCCACCCATTATAATAGGGGTTGTATTAGGCTTTCTGAACATGATGAAATGCATTAAAAAAAAAGGGAAAGTTTGAGAGCTTTGGGGGCGCTGCCACCCTCCTCTCCCCCTCCCTTTCTCTTTCGGGCTCCCTGTGAGAGAGAGACCAGCCCAATCAGGCCAGTCCAAGGGGTGTGATCCCCCTGGCCGCCACCACTGCCGCCTAGCAGCCCTGCCACCTCGATCCGCTGCCGCACTGTTCCAGCACCTCCCTGCTACAGGGAGGCTAGTTGGCCCGTCTCTCTATCTGCCGTCGTGCCCACCCCTTTCCCTCCTTTTTTTGGCTGTTCTCCGCTACCTGCGTCAGCTCCGCTGTCCCCCTCCTTCAACCCTGCCAAACTGCTCTTCCTGCGAGGGGAAGAGCAACCGGCTGGTCACTGCCGCCAACATGCCACCATCCAGCGGGTGTCGCACTTGTCCGCGGCCATCGCCACACTGTGCCACTGATCCACCTCTGCTTCCCCTGGTGCTGCTGCTGCCATTCTCCCTGTGAGGAGGAGGTCGACCCGATGCTGCCTCCAAGCCCCTCTGCCACTCCCACAGTTGCCTGTTTCTTCATTGTTGATTAAATTCAAATCCCCATGCTGACTGTTTCTGAGATGATCACATGAAGTCTGATTCCTTTCTCTTTCTCACGTGTAGAATAGTCCTCTGAAATGGTGGCTTGATGCCTCTTTACCTTTACTGCAGACTTTTTAATTGCTTTAACATTTTGAATGAAAATTTCTGTATGCTTTTCATGGTGACCTTGTGGTTTGTTAAGTTTGAATATTTCTGTGGCTGAATGAACCAGTTTGATTAGTCTTGCAGGCTGTTCATTTTAGTGCCTTTCCTTGATGAAATTGAGTGATAACCTGTTTATATTCTGCAGGAGCGCCTCCTTCTGGATCGTGACAGGGTGGTGGCGAGAACATGGTATAATCAAGAAAGGAAAAGGTGGGAGATGGATCCTGTTGCTGTGCCCTATGCGGTGTCTAAGAAACTACTAGAGTATGCAAGGATAAGGCATGATTGGGGTGCAATGTTTGTTGCACTTAAGGGTGATGATAAGGAGTACTATGTTGATGTAAAGGTTGTTAATACCTTCCAGATCTTTATCGATTCACACATCTTCACCGTCACAAACTTATTTATGTCCTTTTCATCTTATGTGAAATTTATTTTATCATGTAGGGATCTTTTGGATTAGTCCTCTCTTCATTTTCATAATTCTTGTTACTATTGATTGTGCAGGAACTTGAACTACTTTTTGATGATTTTGGGGGATTTGATGGGCTCTACATCAGAATGCTGGCATCTGGAATTCCAACTACAGTCCAATTAATGTGGATCCCATTCAGAGACTTGGATATGTATCAGCAGTTTGTTTTGTCTTCAAAACTGCTATACCAATGCTTTGTTGCATTGTGGAGATCTGCAATTGTATCATATGCCAGGGGATGGGTTTATTCAAAGATTAAAAATACTACCGATGACATCATGATCATGATTGGCTTCCCTATTATAGAATTTGTTATTCCAAAGAGAGTGAGACTTGAACTTGCCCTCATATAATGCTACCTTTTTATTGTCTTGTATCGAGATAAAACATATTTATATGATGTTCTTTTGCTTATTACCTAGGTAAGGATGAGTATAGGCATGGCATGGCCTGAAGAAGTGGATCAAGTTGTAGGTTCAACATGGTACTTGAAATGGCAATCTGAGGCTGAGATCAATTTTAGATCACGTAAGACCAATAGTCTGTGGTGGTATACTGGATTTTTTATCAGGAGCATCATCTTTGGTTTTGTGACATACCATGTACTCCGCTTTATGAGGAAGATACCAAGGGCCTTAGGATATGGACCCTTCTGGAGGGATCCTAACTTACGTAAGTTGAGGAGAGTGGTAAGTTTTTGCTTGTATCTGATATTCTTGTGATGCTGATTTATCTTCTCAATGCATATAATCAGGTCATATTTTACACTTCAATGGAGAATTGCTTCTTAACTTAACATTTATATGTTCTTACTTGATACAAATTCAAACACAAAGACTTACGGCTGTTAAATTATCGATAGGATGGGTATATAAATGTATGTCTGCCTGTAAATATGCAGTTAATTTGCTATATTATATATTCTGTTTACTTATTGTCTAGTACTCAATGTTTTTAAATGCTTTCCATATCATTAAACTAAATATGCTAGTGCTAGTCTGACAATTTAGCATAATGTTTGCAACAACCCACATTCGCGTTTGTTATAGAACTAATATGCCAACCCAAAACTTGCAGATGAAGGGACCCAGACTATTATAGATGCAAAATGGCTTATAATACCCAGTATGGGACTAAATGGTTTTTTGCAATGTCTCCTTCTCATGACGAACCCAGGTGAAATCATATGACAAACTGTGATGGCAAATCTTGAAACTCCAGTGACCAAATAGACTGTCATGGACCTGATACCATGTCATTGAACTCGTCTGCAACCACAACTGAAGTTGTGATATACACATGAAATGGCTTATACACACCCTGTGTAAGAATAAATGGCTTTTGTTGACAATGTTGCCTGTGGAGGCCATCTGGCAAATTTCCCAGATTGCTCCTTTGTGTCTGCAGTTCTGCACCCCAATGAAATCATCTGTCCATCTGACTAGATGGTTTATCAAATGATGCTTCCAGGATGCATGGTATATATATGTTCTGCACATTTTTTTTTGAAAGCGGGTAGTACCATAATTGTATTGAAAGAAAAGGAGAATGCACAAGTATAGGGTCCAAAAACTAGCCCCAAAAAGAACAACTCCCCAATACCCCTATACAAAGTTACAAACTAGCACACACCAAGTTAGTAGTTAGTGTGAGCAAATTACAAGCATGATCCCCCCCCCCCCCCCCCCCCAACAAAAAAAAAAAAGTACTAAAAGGAGAAGTACCTCTAAGTCTAACTACCCAAAGAAAGGAAAATGAAGGAATTTTGCTCCTCTACTTTACAAAGATGCCTCACCCAAAACACCACCATCTTACAAATGAAGGAAAAAGTTCTCTCCTCTGACCTTGACTCCCTCTTAAAGATTCTTCTATTTCTTTCATTCCAAATAGCCCAAAGAGTGGCATGAAGGACTAACCACCACAAAATGGAGTCACTCTTTAGCACCCATTTCCTATTCCACTTTAGGAGGAGCTGATGAACCCCCCAAAAGGACCCATTGTGTGCTAGAAGATCTGGCCAAAACTTGCCTATATATCCTGAGCAAAAGGGCAAAGAATGAAGAGGTGGTCCAGATCCTTCTCTTCTTCTCCGCATAGGCAACATCTTGTGGGAATGGCTAGATGGAAAGAAGCTAGTTGTTGGCTGTAAAAATTATCTGTCCGTGGAAATATAACGCGGACAATTATTTTTACTATGAAAGTCAATTCTTCATGGGCAAACGGTACTAAACCGTGTCCATGCGAGGCAAAGGGAAATGGCCCAAACTAAGCCAAAACCCACAAACCCTAAAACCCCAGAAATAGCTCGAAAGCCCCACAAAAGGCCTAAAAGCCCCACAAAAGGCCCAAAAGCCCCACAAATGGCCCAAAACCCACAAACCCCCAATCTAGAAAAAGCCACAAACATGGTTTGGCGTGCCGATCGGATCGGACCGATTCGGGCGAATCGGTGCGGATCAGGGGAAGTCCAATTCGCGATTCGGTCCGATTCGCCTGGTTCTGTTCAGGCAGGGTTCTTTGGACTCAGGATCCTCTTCGGGCAGGGGTTTAGGATCTGCTTATTTACCTGAATATCATTTAAGTAAATGTTATAATTGTTGTTCATTTACTTAAGATATTACATGTAAATAAGGAAGTACCCCCCATTTGAATCCAATAAAAATATCAAAAAAATCATATCTCTTACCAATAAAAAGTCAACTCTCCCATCGAAGAACAAAATCGCGATTTTGGTGATTTTAGCGAAATGTAACTTTTTAATCTCTCATAATTTGGTCTATCTAAAAATTTGATAATTCAAATAAACCATATGGAACACTAAAAATTTAAAGTCCGGTAAAAAAAGTCAAACGTGTATGTGACTTCTCCAAGGGAGCCGCTCTCCTACTGACAGCACTTAGTCTGCTCGAGGCATCTCAAGATTTGGTCAAACTTAAGTTATCATCATTCAAACTCATAAGAATGTCACTTTCTAGTTTCTTTTCAATTAGAAAGTGAAAATTCTCATGAGTTTAGGTGATGATAACTTAAGTTTGACCAAATCCTGAGATGCATCGAGCAGACTAAGTGCTGTCAGTAGGAGAGCGGCTCCCTTGGAGAAGTCACATGCACATTTGACTTTTTTTACCGGACTTTAGATTTTTAGTGTTCCATATGGTTATTTGAATTATCAAATTTTAGATAGACCAAATTATGAGAGATTAAAAAGTTAGCATTTCGTTAAAATCACCAAAATCGCGATTTTGTTCTTCGATGGGAGAGTTGACTTTTTATTGGTAAGAGATATGATTTTTTTGATATTTTTTATGGATTCAAATGGGGGGTACTTCCTTATTTACATGTAATATCTTAAGTAAATGAAACAACAAATTATAGCATTTACTTAAATGATATTCAGGTAAATAAGCAGATCCTGACAACCCTGCCTGAACAAGATCATGAGTCCAGTGAACCCTGCCTGAACAGGACCAAGTTCTGGCCGAATCCAAGCGGATCGAACCGAATCGGTTCGATCCGCCCGAATCGGATCGGATCAGGATAATCCCGATCCGGTCCGAATCGGCGATGCGCCAAACCTTGGCCACAAATAGCCAAATCCCAGAAATACCCTTGGAACAAATCCAGAAATTACCCCACATAAATCCCAACTCCACAAAACCCAAAATCCACCCAAATCCCCAAATCCCAACCAAACAATTCCCCAAAAAACTATCAATTCCACCAGATCCACCAAATTACATAAAAGACTATGGAAAATTCACCTTTTACAAAATACCACAGAAGATTTCCCTTTGCAAAAATGCCCCTAGAGGACCCAGCAATTACATAAATACTCCCCTTGTGCTTAGGATGGATAGGATGGAGGTCGGGTATGAGGGACCCCCCTTCCTTTTATAGAGGAAGGAGGGGCCCATGCCCCCCCCCCAACCGGAGGTGGGCACCTCCGGTTGCTCTGTGCAACCGGAGGTGGGGTGCCTCTGGTCCGACCCAATCGGGGGCACCCCTGCCCCCCCCCTCCGGTCTGTCTCCTACAGAAAAAGTCAACACTTGGAGAAGTCACATGCATGTAGGAGAGTGGCTCCCTTGGAGAAGTCACATGCACGTTTGACTTTTTTTACCGGACTTTGGATTTTTAGTGTTTCATGTGGTTTATTTGAATTATCAATTTTTAGATAGGTCAAATTATGAGAGATTAGAAAATTAACATTTCGATAAAATCACCAAAATCACGATTTTCTTCTTCGATGGGAAAGTTGACTTTTTATTGGTAAGAGATATGATTTTTTTGATATTTTTATTGGATTCAAATGGGGGGTACTTCATTATTTACATGTAATATCTTAAGTAAATGAAACTATAAATACTAACATTTACTTACATGATGTTCAGGTAAATAAGTATCAACGTAATAGGGTGTGTATGTATGTATCAGAGCGAATCAGCTGAATCACGGATCGGATCTCCGATCCATTCCGCCGAATCGGGCCGATCAGATTCGCCTTGCAAATTCTATTTCCTGTTTCATTAATATATTTATGGTACTATCCAGTATCCACCTGAAAAGAACAAACAACAACAACTATGAATCTGGATTTATACTAAGGCATCCTGACTCCAAGATTCAATGTACTTAATCACCAAAAGGTGAATAAAGCAAACCTAAAAACTCTAATTATGTTTGCTTTTCTCGTGATGAGGCCTCTTGGCACTCTTCCAATGCACGCCTTGCCTTGAGGTTGTACTTTTCATTTTTGAAAATTAGACTGCAAGATGAGGCTGATCACCACTGATAATGTGGGAACCTTTCTTGTCTGGGATCTGGTTTGAGGACTAAGGACATCTGACCTAACTTGATTGAAATCTTTCAGAAGATTTTGGAGTTCCCTCCTACCTTTGTTAGGTTTGTTAACTTTGTCATGATCACCCTGGGTTTACTCCATAGTTTGCAAAATTGTTTTACTCTATTTGGAATGAATTTCAAGGATTGCCATTTTCATCCATCATTTCCTAGTTACTCCAGTTGGTTGGGAAAATCTGAATGCAAGGTTGATTCCTTCCTTTTGTGGGTAGTTTGGCTGATTTGCCTTCCTTGTTCATGCCCTTAACTAAAATTTACATCACACTGGGGAAGCTGGATGCTTTGTGAGGTAAACCATGTGGGAACAGAGCCAAGATTGAAGATGCTTGTGCCAATGGCTCTGCAGGTGTACTGTGTGATGTGTGCATTCTTCTGTCATCCATTCTGATGTTTTTGAGGCTGGTAAAACCCTTACTTAAACCAGCAGATGACAAGTTCTCCCTTAAAAGTGATTTGATTCTTTTGTCATCCCTTCCTATGAAAATCCTATGAAGTTTGGACTTTTCAGAGATGCACCAAGATACTCTCCTATAGAAAGATAAGGTTAATCATAAGATTTTCATCTGGAAAACCTTGTGTCTATTGTGAGAATTTCTTCAAACATATTTATTGTCTTGAGACAGAAATGTGTAGGGACCACATTTTGGTTCCCTTTGTTGGGATCACGCACTCCTAGTTTAATGGAAATGACAATGAGTTTAATATACATTTTGCATTGATTATGCACTTCTGCGGGGGGGGGGGGGGATGAATAGGATAAGAAACTATGTGGTCTTCTAATCACTGTGCTTTTATTATGCTGTTTATACTAATTATTCTTTTTTCAAAATAAAGATGAATGCATTGATACTGTTTTTCATTAATGCAGAAATTCTATCATCAATTTAAGGTGAACAGAAGAATACGAAGGAAAAGAGAAGGCGTTGACCCTATAAGATCTGCTTTTGATCAAATGAAGGTGTTTTCCCTTCCACCTGCTGAATTTTGATGTTTTCTTTTGGAATGTGCTATAGATGCATCCATTAAATCATTTTCTTTTCCTTATTCTGATTGACATCTGTAACTTGCAGAGAGTAAAGAATCCACCAATAAGGTTGGACGACTTTGCCAGTGTTGACTCTATGAGAGAGGAAATCAATGAAATTGTTGCATTTTTACAGAACCCTGCTGCTTTTCAAGAAATGGGTGCTCGTGCACCGCGGGTAATGTCGATCTTTTAGATGTTCTATGACTATGGTACATTGGTACCTTTTGTATTATCATGGTTGTGGTTACATCTGTTTATGCCTATCCTTTGAAAAGATGTTTGGTGCTGTGAATTTCCTATATGGCATAGAAATATTTATTGAAATAGTTAGTTGGGGTATTTCTATTATTTGTATTTTTGAATGGGCTGATGTATTATTTGAGTCTGTTTTTTTGGGAAATTTATTAAATAATCCTATTTAAAAAATAATTACCCAAATATGGCCCATTGCCACATAGGAGAGAGAAAGAGAGGGAGCCATGGTGGGGGAGAGAGAGTGGGGGGAGAAAGTGCACTAGGGAGAGAGAGAGTGCGGGGGGAGAGAGAGCACAGGAGAGAGAGAGAGGGCACAGGAGAGAGAGAGAGAGAGAGGAAGGAAGAAACATGTTTATGTGGTGCCTAGGGGCGCTCTTAGGATTTTGTACATATACCCTTATTCAAATGATTTGATTAAAACTCTAAATTTTTAGAGATTAAAGTTCTAAAAAATTATGAATCCTATTGATTTTAGATGAATTTTTACACACGTCATGAAATTTTGAAACTTCAAATCATCGCAGAATTAATTTTCTAAGAAGATAATGTGTTTTTAAATTGTTTAAAATAAAGAAAAGTGTTTTCTACTTTTTAACTATTATTAAATTAGTTATTGATAGTAATTAACTTTGAGACAAGCATGACATATTTCAAAAGTGGTTTAAATTTTATGAAGATTAATTTGATTAATCATTTACAGTCGAACAGTTAATTCCGAATAACTCATATTTTGGATTCGGAAATTTAAATTATCACTTCAAAAATTTGAACACGAGGGTAATCATCTGAATGGGAAGGCGGCATGTGAAGGCACGCAACGACTCGTCGCATTTACGGCGGCACATACATCACATGCATGACATGTGTGCAAAGGTCGTCAATGGGGGGGGGGGGAGAGAGAGAGAACGAGACAGGGAGAGAGTGAGTGTGAACAAAGAGAGGGTGGTGCAGGCGATAGTAGAGGAAGGTGGTGGCGAGCTATATAGCGACTGGTCGCACTCACGGTGGGACGTGCATTGCATGTATGGCATACATGCAAAGGCCGTTGATAGGGAGAGAGAGAGAGCGCGACAGGGAGAGAGTGAGCGTGCACAGAGAGAGGTGTGGTGCTAAGACCATCAATTACACTATTTTGCTCTAGGTTATACTATTTGCCTTAGTTACACACTTTGGCTCCAGGTTACACTATTTGACTAAAGTTATACAATTTAGCTTCAGGTTACACAATTTGGATCCAATTATACTATTTTGCTCTAAGTTACACAATTAAACTAGAGATATACAATGTGCCTCAAGATTACACTATTTGGCTTGACGTTACACAATTAGGTCAGAGATGCACAATTTGCCTCTAGATTATAATATTTGGTTCCAGATTACACTATATGGCTCTAGATTACACAATTTGTCTCCATGTTACACTATTTGGCTTTAGGTTACACAATTTCGCTTCAGATTACATGATTTAGCTCTTAGTTATACTATTTGTCTCATTTACACAATTTGACTCCAAGTTATATTATTTCGCTTTAGGTTACATTTTTTTGCCTCTAAGTTACACTATTTTACTCCAGATTATACAAGTTAGCTCTAGGTTATACTATTTTGCTCTTGGTTATATAGTTTGGCTCCAAATTACACTATTTTACTCTATATTATATTTGTCTTTAGATTACACTATTTGGCTCTAGGTTATACCATCCGCCTCTAGGTTACATTATTTGGCTTCCGATTACACAATTAGGCTAGAGATGCATAATTGTCCTCTAAGTTACATTATTTGATTTTAGATTATTTGACTTTAGGTTATACAATTTGGCTCTGTATTACACAGATTGACTCCAGATTATACTATGTGGCCTCATTTACACAGTTCAGCTCCAAGTTGCAGTGTTGCACTATTTGTTCCAAATTACACTATTTGACTTTAGGTTATACTATGCTGCTTCAGATTGTACAGTTTGGCTCCAGATTACACTCTTTGACTTTAGGTTACACTATTTTACTACAAGTTACACAGTTTGGCTCCAAGTCACACTATTTACCTTATTTACACATTTTGCCTCTAGGTTACCCTATTTACCTCATTTACACAAGTCTCTCTCTCTCTCTTGTATGTGCCTATGGCCCACCCCCACCATCTCTCTCTCTCTCTCTCTCTTTCTCTCTGCACTCCCGCCACCTCTCTCTCCTTGTCGACGACCTTTGCATGTATGCCATGCGTGCGATGTATGTGCCACCTTGAGTGCGATGAGTCGCTACATCCCTTGCCACCACCTTCCTCTACTGTTGCCTGCACCACCCTCTCTTTGTACGTGCTCACTCTCTCCTTGTCCCGTTCTCTCCCCTCGTTGACGGCCTTCGCACGCAAACCATGCATGCGATGTACGTGCCGCCGTGAATGCGACGAATCGTTGCATGCCTTCGCATGCCGCCTTCCTGTTCAGATGGTTACCCTTCTGTTCAAAATTTTGAAGTGTCAATTTAAATTTACGAATTTGAAATATGAATTATTCAGAATTACCGGTTCAATTGTTAATGATTAATCAAATTAATCTTCGTGAAATTCAAACCACTTTTGAAATATGCCATGTCTGTCTCAGAGTTAATTACATTCATGAACTAATTTAATAATAGCAAAAAAGTAGAAAACACTTTTTTATTTTAAACAATTTATAAAACACACTATCTCCTTAGAAAATTAATTCTGAGATGATTTGAAAATTTAAAATTTCATGATGTGTAAAAATTCATCTAAAATCAATAGAATTTATAATCCTAATTTTTCAGAATTTTTGACCCCTCAAAATTGAGAGTTTTAATCAAATAATTTAAATAAGTATATATGTAGTCCCTAGGCACCACTTTAACATGTTTCACCGTTGCGCTCTCTCTCTCTCCCCCGTGCACTCTCTCTTTCCCCCACACACCTCTCCTCTCCGTTCCTCTCTCTCCACCCTGTGCTCTCTCTCTCTCCTCCTCTGCTCTCTCCCCCTCTTTCTCCCTAGTGTGCTTTCTCTCTCCCCCGCCATGGCTCCCTCTCTCTTTCTCTCCTATGTGGCATAAAAAAGAAAAAAACACAGTGGATGCGGTAGTTTTTGCCAAAAAAGCATGCATAATTTTGTAAATATTTCTGAATGGGGCATATTTGGGTAAATATTTTTTAAATAGGATTATTTTAATAAAATTTTCTTTTTCTTTTTCTTGTATCGCCCTCTTTATGAGGGTTTTTTTTGTAATTCTTTGTTTCAGACTTAATATACATTAAAGTTTGACCCGTCCTCTCTCTCTTGGATAGTTCGACTATCATAACTCTCTCCATCAGCTTGTCTCTCGCTTATGCTGTTATGGCATCAGAGCAGAGATCCTCCTGGGCACCATCTTCTTCTTCCTCTATTCTCAGAAGCATCTCCTCACCAGGCCGCAACCCTTTCTCTCTTGTGATACTGTATGCCTTGTGGGCTATTGCTGCAGAACTCTATATCGTTGGACGTGAGAAGTTTGGTTTTCTGACTGGAGATCAGAAAATTTCAGCTGAAATGGACACACAGTATGGTGGCTGGTTACATGACAACATCCTGTTGAAATCACAAAACCATGGTGTTGAGATGCACAGGCCTAGAGTCAAAAGCAACATGAACCTTAACCCAGAAGCCGATGTTGGACTAAATGCCCAAGTTCTAACACTCCCTCTCATGGCCAAGATGGGCCGTGGAGATTAATTGGGTGGAGGTGGAAAGGAGTGGGGTTAGGCCGAGGCCCATGCCTTGGTACCATGTTGAAATCACAAAACCGTGGTATTGAGATTCACAGGCCCAGGGTTATAAGCAATAGGAACCTAACCCAGAAACCAATATGCGACTAATGCCCAAGTTCCAATGCATCCAACCCATAAATTTCAGATAGTGGCGTTCTGCGCTTCTTCCATGCCCGCAATGCGTGGTTGGGAAATAAGTAGATCAGGATCCACACACACTCTCTCCAACTTGCCACCTAAGCAGGTGCCTAAGTGCTCGGGTTGGATGCCTTAGGTCGCCTAATCCTTAATACATGCCTTGGGTGACCAAGTGCTCCTAATCTGAATCTGGTTTACTACTTCTATTTAATTCTTCGTAAAATTGGTGGCATAATCCAGACTTCCTTTAGAAAAAAATGTGACATTTGGAGAAAGAGTCTAAAATAAATTACAAAGTGTCTCAAACAGGGCTTCTCTTATTCTAGTCTGGTTGAACTCTTTTTAGAGTGTCATATGTATGTTGATATACTTTGAAGTATTGGAACCTGGCTACAGTCTTCTCAAAAACCATCTCTTCCAACTAGATCATTTTGTGGGGAAAGGTGCACATCTTGACAGAGATGTCTTTTTCTCTAAAATATTTACTTCCATGGCTCTATGCAAGAACTGCTTTTGCTTGTACTCTCATTGCTTTGTCTAGCATCTTTAAGTATAATGTTGAAGATGACCATCGGTATTGATCTGAAAGTTAGACTGGAATGTAGTTGTGTGGTCCAGGAACAGGCTTGATCAACAGAGCTTTTTGAGGGTACATCCTGTATTTTAAACAATAAAAGGTTTAAATTGGCTGGACCTACCTTGTTTTTCTTGAGCCCTTGTTGGTTGATGATGTCAAAGCCGGTCCCTTTATGACTGCACCAGTAATTTTTGAACGGAACTGGAGCGCGGGTGGACTTACCTGCTTGCATTCTTTTTCTTATTTTATTCTTTGGACATTTGCCAAAAGCTTCCTTGTGGATGGCCCTTTTTTTCCCAATATCTCAAGCTTCATGTCTAGATGGAAGAATGTAAGAAAACTAGAAAAGAAGTGGCTCACAGAACAGAATGGATGTTAGTATTATTAATGAATTTGGTACATAGCTTGCTACATTTCCTGTAGGTTATTGTAGTATTTGCATATATTGTTGCTGTATATTTTCTGGTAAATAGCCCCTAATAACTGAAATGTAGAGTTACTTGTGTTACATAGATGGCACTCCTTTATGGTGCAGGGAGTTCTTATTGTTGGTGAGAGAGGAACAGGGAAAACATCCTTGGCTATGGCCATTGCTGCAGAGGCTAGAGTCCCTGTTGTTGAAGTTAAAGCTAGTCAACTAGAAGCGGGGCTTTGGGTTGGACAAAGTGCATCAAATGTTAGGGAGCTGTTTCAAACTGCAAGGGATCTGGTTGTTCTCATTACCTTGATGGCCATTTTTATCATGCTTAATTATTTCTGATAGAAATTATCTGCAACACTAAAATTGAAAACTAATATCATTTTTCCAATCTTGAAATAAGCTTATATATAATGAACTTAACCCAACATCGAATTAACTTGTCACAAGAACAAAGCACACATTATTTATCAAGGTCATACAATCCACCATTATGTTATCATCTTCATGATAGTTGTCATCCACAGATCCCAGGCTCATGGACGAAGATCCCGTTCTGCCTTTCCTCAAGAATCCATGCAAATGAAATATCCGAAGCTTTTATGACTGCATGACCTGCATGATATTAATTCTCCCTTTCCACTTGTGTTGGGAGTCTTTGAGTTGGGAGCAGTAGTTTGAACTTTGAAGGATGACCTGTACATGGTCTTTATTCCACCAATATGTGAAGATTTAGATCTCTATTACCTGTGAAAATTGAAATATCCTAGTTTGTGGAAATGAAGATGGAACAGTACCTTTTTTTGTGCGTTGTGGAGGAAGTTTGGCATATTGACATGAAAAACATGAAAGACTTGACAACTACAGCTTGACTGAGTAAAACTCCTAAGTTATTCTTTTGAAAACTATGATTTTTGCTGCACCTATTTCAAATTTTGTCACTTTAAGTATCAAAACTCTAAACTGCCTAATCTGGTGAATGTTAGAGGTGCAGATGTTTTCTAGATGATTTCTTCTGTTTCCCTCTCAGCTTGTTTGAAAAAACTTATTGGACTGTGGACCATGTGGGGATTTTCCTCCCCTCTTCCCTTTCTTTAAGAAGAGGGAGAAATGATGACGTTCATTTTTTGTTTGGTTGCGGACGTGCCAGTCTGTTTAACCGACAAATTTAAAACCTCACTTGATACAGAAAAATTACAAGTCCATTAACCATTTATCCGATGATTGCGTCTATATCTTGGTGCATTTATTCCGCGTGGTTATTTTCTTAGGCGATTTGGGTTTCGTATACTGGACTCTTCCCCATCGACGAAGATCGGTGTTTATTTACATCGAGGTGACCTCGAAGACCTTTGATATCTCGTCTTTTAGCCTCCCGCATTTTATGAGCGTCACGTGACTATAGAAAAATGCCCTTTAGTTTTGTCTCAACAGTGGCGCACATTTGGAGAATCCCTCCCTCCCTCTTTAAAAAGGACATATTTATAATTCCTCCCCAAATGTGGGGGAGCTTAAGGGCCTCCCTGAAATATGGAGGATTAATTTGCAACCTTCCCTAATAGTGGGGATTTGTTTGTAATATTTCCTTAAGCAAGGACTTGCTAACAATTTTCCCTTAATAGGACATATTTGCGATAGGACATATTTACGATTCCTTTAAAGCTGGGACTTATTTGTAATTTTCTCCATATACCCCTGAAAACTCCTGGGAGATGCACAACTTTGAAAGGTACACAAATGAGGTCTTTGTATTGAATTCTTGCACTGAATACATGAGCTTCAAGTACTCTTGTACATTTAAGCAAAATACAAACTCATGAGGATTTATTTGCAAAAAAAGTCCAAGAGTTTGGATAGACCTGCGTGGTCTCCTCAGGCTCTTTACAAACAAACAGACAGACTCCATCAGCTGCTCCTTTGGGGCTCGGGTGCTCCATGTGTGTTCCGCTTGTGTGTTTTTCGTTCTTTGGTCTTCCCCTCTACCCTCCTTATATAGGAGTTGGAGGCATGGTTGTTGGTTTTGGCCTCATGTGTGTTTTCCGTTCTTTGGTCTTCCCTCCTACCCTCCTTATATAGGAGTTGGAGGCATGGTTGTTGGTTTCGGCCGAAACGAAACCAGCCGAAACTAATGTAGCATTTCCGAAATTGAAAAAGTAAATTTTTAATTAGTTTCGTCCGAAACTAGATAGAAACCATTTGAAACTAGACCGAAACCACCCGACACTCTCCTCTTAAGGCCGCCCAAGACTGGCCGAAACGAAACCAAAATGTTTTCGATTTCGGGCCTGGGCGATCCCGAAACTGAAACGGAAACCAAAACTCCCATCCTTGGTTAAAGAGGAGGTGAAGGGGACCCTTGGCCCTACTTGGCGCAAGGCTTCCTTCTGGCAAGTTTTTTTTTTTTTCCCGTTTGTTTATTGTGTGAGAGAGAGAGGAGTGGGCCGAGGGTACTGCTCGCAAGTGGGGGAACCCCATTGAGGGGGGTCCCTTCGGTGGGGGTTGCATGCCTAGGCGGGAAAGCCACACTGAGGGGGCAGTGTGGGGAAACCCTACCAGGGGGGGGGGCTCTCAGCAGGGTTTACCCGCTGCGTGGGAAACCCCACCGAGGGGGCCCGCGTGGGGAAACACCACCGAGGGGGGGTGTCCCCTCGGCAGGGTTTACCAGCCTCAGTGAGAAACCCCACTGAGGGGACTGAACGGGGAAACCCCACCGAGGGGGGTGTCCCCTTGGCGGAGTTTACCAGGAGGCCCCCGCGCGGAAAACCCACTGAGGGGGTGTCCCCTCGGCGCGATTTACCCGCCTTGGTGGTAAACCCTGCTTAGCGGCTCAGGGGGCTTGCGCGGTAAAACCCACCAAGGCCTCCCCCTTCCCTTGCAGGCAAACCAAGCCCCAGGTGGTTTCTTTTGGCCTCTTTAAATGGTGGGGGTCCATCAGAAGCCTCCTTCACTGTCACGTGGAGCCGACACCTAGAGTTTGGTCCATTTGTCGTTTCTTGCCCAATCTCAGCAGCACTTTGTCGACCCCGACTGGTCGCGACTTCTTCGTGGCTCGACCATCTCTGCTCTTGGACATCTTTGCCAGGCAACCTCGAGTGGGGCTTTTCACGGGGCTCATCGAACACAATGAATCTTTTGCGGTGAAGGTTTTGTACCTCGCAACACCGCTCAAACAAACCATGGTTTTTAGCGTTGAACTCACTTTGAGTTGATTTTAGAATGACTCCCAGCAGACTGTTTCTGCCGCTTTTTTGTCTATTCCGGAAACCTAGAGTGGCAGGATTCTAGCATTCACTTATCCTGGAAGTTCAGGATGGGTGTGTTGGGGATTTTATGACCTCGCGGACGAGGTTTTTAAACTTTCATTGCCACGCTTGGATGGTTCCGAAAGTTGCTTTAGAACAAGTCGTAATTTCATCGGAGATTTCAGAGTTCAACATGGACATAGGACATGTTTTCCTGTTTCCCATTGCTTCAACGTATGCTCATCCACATTAATGTATGGAATTAAGTACTTCAATAGTTCAACAATCCATGTCTCCCGAGAAACTGATTGGAAGGATCTAGGACGGGTATCTTCTAAGCATGAAGGATAGACAGTGTATATTCTGAGTATGTAGCTTGATTTCATTGAAGTAAATAAAAGAGTTGAAAATCTTGATTGCTTGAGATATCAGTTATTATTGTTTCATGAGTCAAGGTACTAGAGCATATATATAAGATCAGCCAGTCCAACAAACTTAATTTTGATCATGGAATGCTGAATCGGATAAGTCTAGCATGGATGATAAAGTCGGTTGGCTCGGAGTGGAATTGGCCCATGGCGACCCGATTTTTTTTTTTTTTTTTTTTGGGGGGGGGGCAACCACCTACCCACAGTATAGGGTGAATTGGGATAGATCGCCAGAATCGGGTGGAGTCGCGCCGACTCTGCCCGACTCTGACCGTTCCACCCCGATTCCACTCGATCCAAGCCGCTTCCACGGGAAGCGGGGCTTTTTTTCTAGGCAGATCCGGCCTGACTAGGGTTGACTCTTGCGGATCCCTCCTTAAGGAGGGATCGGGACTGCGCAGACAGAGAGCTGTCTTCGCAGTCCCAACCCAGGTTGCCCCTCCGCCCCTCCCAGCCCTCCCCTTCGGAGGTTCCCTCCCTCGCCGCCGCCACAGGAGCTCCGAGGAGGCTTGCCGCCAGCCGGCGCCACCGCACGCCGTTGCTGCCGCTTCTTCCTTCTTCCTCTCTTTTTCGCTTCTCCTCTTTCTCTCTTTTGTATTTTTTTGAAATTTTTAGATCTAAGCCCTAAGGTGGCCCAAGAAGAGTCTTGCATTTGCTTTGGGTGTTTGTCCAACTTTTGGAAGATCTTTTTGTGGGTGAAGGAGGGTGGTTTCCACTGCCGCCGCCGCCGACAATTGTGCAAGGTAATTTTTTTAAATTTTTTAAAGTATCAAACAATAGGAAATGTTTAATATGTTATAGATCATATATAAATAGCATTGATAATATGTTTACTACCCTCATTACTAAAACCTCCAAATTAAACTCTATTAGAGTTTAAAAATTAGGGATTTTGTCTCATTAATATAACTAATGTGCAATTGGTGTCCAATGCAGTCATTTGAGTTGATTAAGTTTTCCTTGTAGATTCAATTACATTGCACGGTCCATTTCTCAATCCCCAAATAACCCTAATTAGGGTTTAAAACTTAGGGATTTCGTTTCATTAATGTAACTAAAATTAATTGGGGGTCCTTGTCAGAGCCTAGTACTTATTTCCTCGTCCCTGTCAGAATACCGGTTGATGTAAAGTCCCTGCTTTTCTCCAGGTTTAATTTCCAGTCCCTGCTTTTCAGATGTCACCATTTACGGCCCTCCACACACGATTTCCGTCTCCTTGGCCTCCGTCTCTTTTTCCCATTCCCGTCTTACCCTTCCCTCCTTTTTTCCATCGCCTGTTCCCCATGCGAAGTTACTCTTACATACCCTGCCAAGAACTTATACAGCAACCATTGACAGCACTTACAAACCGCCTTTCGAAGGTCCGTGAACCGTTCTTCACACTATAAAAGGAACCCAGGGCCCCATACTTATCCTTCATCACAAGCTTCTAACGCTCTCTTCCTTCCTATCTTTCTTGCTCGTCTTCTTCATCTTTATTTGCAGATGTCTTCATCTAACCGTGCTCCCCGGAGGGATGGCAAGGCACCTGCCTCACCGGTGCCACCGTCACCCCGGCTCTCCCCCTTGCGACAGTCCACCTTCAGCGCCGACTACTGGGACTGGGGTTTTTACGTGGGCTGGAAGATGGCTTTACAGAAAGCCTCCCGCATTACGGCGACAAGGGCCTCAATAACATCCTCCCAGACATCGGCCCTAGGGTAGAACACATCCCTTCCTCCCCTTCCTCCGCTGACCGTTCCGGCACCTCCCCTTCCTCCCCTGACCGTTCCGGCACCTCCCCTTCCTCCCCTGACCGTTCCCGCACCTCCCCTTCCTCCCATCCATCCCCTGACCGTTCTGCCTCCTCCCCTCCGTACTCTACCGAGTGGTCGGTAGAGTAGAGGTAGAGAGTTATTGTAACATGGCTTCTTTATGATAAGCATTTTCGTTTGATGCAGTCTTCTCTGTGCTTATGTATGTGCTCTGTATCATGCAAACTCAACATGTTACCATAACACACTGTAACATCCCCTCATATATACTATAATCAACATGACCAACGACTGTAAGAGATTATAACATATAATGTAAAACTGTATGTTAGACTGTAGTGCTTGAACTGTAAGAGAGTAGTACTCAAACTGTAACAGGGCTGTTCTTTAGGTGTAACACTGTAGTGCTCGAACTGTAACAGCTTAGTACTTAAACTGTAACATTTTTTACGTATAATATAACAGAATACGTAAGTGCTGGAACTGTAAGAGTGTAGTGCGCGAACTGTAAGAGTGTACTGCTGAAAATGTAAGAGTCTAGTGCTTAAACTGCAACATCTTATTACATATACTGTAACAGAAATCGTGAGGAGACAGTGCTCTTCCTCCTCCTATCTTTCTTGCTCGTCTTCTTCCTCTTTATTCTGAGATGTCTTCATCTAACATACGGTACGCAGGTTAAACTGTAAGAGTATTAGAGATAAACTGTAACACTTCGTTACGTACACTGTACAACAAAACGTAATTGTAAGTGCGCGAACTGTGCAAGTGTATTACTGAAACTGTAATAGCGTAGTAGTGGAGTTGTAACATCGTAGTGCGTAGACTGTAATAATGTATTACATACACTGTAATATTGGAATATAAGGACGACGTTCTGTTGTAACTAATATACAACATTTAAAATCCGTCAGGATTGTGGGTGGGTTGCTACAAGTTCTTCGGTTGTGACCTGTTTGTTTGCACCGTGAACAAATATATGCATGATCTACTTCTCCTCTTGAATGTATTCTCCTCTTTCTCGGTCTTCCTGGCAACCTTTTTGTTGTCGGTGGCTTGATTAGAACTTCTGATGGTTGAGGCGGATCCGGCATGTCAAATGTTGGGATAGGTTGAATGTTTCTTTCATATGCAGCCCTATACACTTCTGTGCTGTAAAATGTCGAAACATATTGAGTAACGGCCTCCTTGTTACTGCCAATTGCTGCGCATGCATGCTTGCAAGGAATCTTGACAAGTTGCCAGTGTCCACAGGAACATGTTTGTAGATGGAGGTCTACGGCGTACGTCTTCATACTTTCAACAACCTCAAATTTGATTCCATCTGAATGACGGATTGCTAAGCTTCTCCTTTCTTGAAGGTTTTTTTCGATGATTTTTTGTACTTTAGGACAGTATGGTGTATCCCACAATGCAGCATCAATTTTCCTCTTTGCAGCCATTTCCATCATTTGCACTCTAATTTTGTCAACCATCTGTAGTATTGGTAGACTTCGCGCGTCATGTATCCAATTGTTGAATGACTCTGCCAAATTAGAGTATAATTCACCAAACCTGTATGGCCATGTGAAGGAAATTAGGATAACATCAAATATCTGTAACAAGTGTCCACTACATACTGTAACCTTATTTAACACGTTCTGTAATAGATTATCCCTAACACTGTAAGCACATAAATGGCAGAATGTAATAGAACATATCGCTTATGTATTTAAAGAGCCGAACCTTTGTCCCTGGAAAAGAGCATGGGACCAGTGTTCGACATCATTTCGGAGCACCCATTCTTTGGCCTCAGTAGAATTAAGCTCCATTGCAGTCATTGCGTCTTGGTACTCTTGTTCAGTAACAGCATAGGCAATGCGCTGGAGAATTTTTCTAAGTAATTTTTTGAAAGGGGCGGCATACTTCCCCGCACATTGGTCGTTGAAGTTCTGCATGATGTGCTGGAAACAGTAGCCGTGATGATCATTCGGAAATACGTCAGGGATCGCTTCCTTCAGACCTCTCCCTCTGTCTGATAGGAACGCGATCCTTCTATCTGATAGCAATGCCTTTTTCAAATTTGTAGAAACCAGACCCAGTTGTCATATGTTTCCGAATCTGCGATGGAGTAGGCTACACTGAATAGCTCATTGTTACCGTTTAAGGCACTTGCAGCAAGTATAACCCCTTGCACTCTATGCTGTTTGATATGATTCCGTCCAAAAAGAGCATAGGTCGACAACCAACTTCGAACCCATATGCAGACGCCGCGAAGCATATGAAAAACCGTTTGAAACGTTGAGTCTCCGGGTCCACTTCTAGAGACAAGATCGATCCCGGGTTTGACTGTAATGCACGTTCGCTGTACCAGTTCAACATATGATAGCTTGTTCTGAAATCGCCGTATAGTGAACCGACAGCAACCTCTTTGCCCCACCATGCCTATTCAAATGATTATACATGTTCTGTAAGAGTGTTACAGTTCTTGTCCTCATACCTTACAGTATCCTTCTTAAGTTGTTACAGTATACGCTCAAATCATTACAGTTGTTACAATACAACCCTTACAGTATATGATTACAGTTGTTACAATACAAGGTCAGAGACTTACAGTATATGATTACAGTTGTTACAGTGGCGGAGAGGAAGAGGAAGAGGCAGGAGGAGGAGCAGAGGAAGAAGGAGCGGAGAGGAGGCGGGAGGAGGAGGAGCAGAGGAAGAAGGAGGCGGAGAGGAGGCGGGAGGAGGAGGAGCAGACGAAGAAGGAGGCGGAGAGGAGGCGGGAGGAGGAGGAGCAGAGGAAGAAGGAGGCGGAGAGGAGACGGGGAGGAGGAGCAGACGAAGAAGGAGGCGGAGAGGAGGCGGGAGGAGGAGGAGCAGACGAAGAAGGAGGCGGAGAGGAGGCGGGAGGAGGAGGAGCAGAGGAAGAAGGAGGCGGAGAGGAAGAGGCAGGAGGAGGAGCAGAGGAAGAAGGAGGCGGAGAGGAGGTGGGAGAGAGGAGGAGGAGGAGAGCAGACGAAGAAGGAGGCGGAGAGGAGGCGGGAGGAGGAGGAGCAGGAAGAAGGAGGCGGAGAGGAAGAGGCAGGAGGAGGAGCAGAGGAAGAAGGAGGCGGAGAGGAGGCGGGAGGAGGAGGAGCAGAGGAAGAAGGAGGCGGAGAGGAGGCGGGAGGAGGAGGAGCAGAGGAGGGAGAAGGAGGCGGAGAGGAAGAGGCAGGAGGAGGAGCAGAGGAAGAAGGAGGCGGAGAGGAGGCGGGAGGAGGAGGAGCAGAGGAAGAAGGAGGCGGAGAGGAGGCGGGAGGAGGAGGAGCAGAGGAAGAAGGAGGCGAGAGGAAGAGGGAGGAGGAGGAGGAGCAGACGAAGAAGGAGGCGGACAGGAAGCAGAAGGAGGGGGAAGAAGAAGGAAATAAAGGAAGCGGCGTCAGATATCCCCATCATCATTGTCCCGACGTGTTACAGCTGGGACGAGGATAAGACGACAACCAGATATCTTTACGGTATGGTTTCCCCTTACAGAATTTACATAAGCTGAGCATTCGGTTACAGAACCCTTCATGAGACATAACAGTTTGTTCCGAGTCCGTTACAATTACATTATAATATTTTTACAGAACATTCCTTTTTTACTTACTCTATCGCAGCCAGGACGATTTTCGGCACCACAAAGCCACGAAAGTGAATGTGTCCACTTGCGAACCGATCCTTGTTCAGTCTCAAGAGAGTGCAGACACACTTCCAACGGGCAAGAAAGAGGAGAGATGTGATTACGTCGCCCGGGACGCATTAGGAGTGGCCGAAAAGTCATTGATTGAACGATTTTTCAATGAGTGCTTCATTAATGAGTACGTGTTACATTATATGTCTACCATGTTTACAGTTTCGACCAAAGATGTTTACATTATATATCTACCATGTTTACAGTATATGTCTACCATGTTTACAATATATGTCTACCATGTTTACACTATATGTCCACCATGTTTACAGTTTCGCCAATTACTGATGACAGTCTTAATTCTTACCTGTAGAAATTTCATGTTCAACGGCCCTGTGGAGGGATACGACATTTCCTCTCTCTGCACAGACATCTTGCATGTGGAGGAGCGAGAGCGAATCGGTCGTATTGACTGCTACGTCAACGCTTACTTGTTTCGCCCCCTGAAGAGAACCCGACATTTTTTGGAATTTTGGATATCTGCATGCCGCTTTAAAGGGTTATGTCCAATCTTGCAGAGACGATAAGAGCAAGGAAGAACATTTCGAAAACGCTTTCAAGAGATTGGACCGCGCCCCAAATGAATTCGCGTCATCTCTCTCTCCCCCATGCACGTTGGAACGAACCATTGGGCTCTTCTGGTCATCGCATGAAGGAAAAAGAGTTCCACGTGTACGACTCATTACGAAACAAACATCGTGCTGACATTCCACAATATGTAAGTGACCAGTGTTCCATACGATGCTACATTCATTACAGAGCGCGAGCACTTGTGTTACAGACGTAACAGTAACATGAAATCTACGTTAAGTTGCTCGAACTCTTTTGTTCATTCTCTTATGCAGGTGGAGGAACTGATAAGATACCTGAAGGGCAAGCAGATAGATGCAACTACAATGGCCGCTACCTACGCACCCCGACCCATGCCCACAACAAGGATCGGGAGACGACTGCGGAATTTTTACTTGCAAATACATGGAATGCTAGCACGTACGGACATTCAAGATTTGCCCTTCAGTCAGAATGACATGCCTATTGTGCGAGCAAAAATCGCCCTCCACTTCATCAAAGCGTACTTCAATGGAGAAGGGCGTTCATAGCGTCTACAACTGAAGGAGAACAGCCGCACGTACTAACTCCTAACCATTGTAATGATACTTGTTGTATGGTCTTTACCTATTCTTTTTACAGTATAAATGATACTACGTTACAGTTGAAGAAGTACTGTCTTACAGCTTGAGCGCCCAGCTACGCCTACCTCATTACAGTGTGTGTAGAATCCTGTTACAGTCTTTACCTATTCCTGTTACAGTATAAATGATACTACGTTACAGTTGAAGAAGTACTGTCTTATAGCTTGAGCGCCCAGCTACGCCTACCTCATTACAGTGTGTGTAGAATCCTGTTACAGTCTTTACCTATTCCTGTTACAGTATAAATGATACTACGTTACAGTTGAAGAAGTACTGTCTTACAGCTTGAGCGCCCAGCTACGCCTACCTCATTACAGTGTGTGTAGAATCCTGTTACAGTCTTTACCTATTCCTGTTACAGTATAATGATACTACGTTACAGTTGAAGAAGTACTGTCTTACAGCTTGAGCGCCCAGCTACGCCTACCTCATTACAGTGTGTGTAGAATCCTGTTACAGTCTTTACCTATTCCTGTTACAGTATAAATGATACTACGTTACAGTTGAAGAAGTACTGTCTTACAGCTTGAGCGCCCAGCTACGCCTACCTCATTACAGTGTGTGTAGAATCCTGTTACAGTCTTTACCTATTCCTGTTACAGTATAAATGATACTACGTTACAGTTGAAGAAGTACTGTCTTACAGCTTGAGCGCCCAGCTACGCCTACCTCATTACAGTGTGTGTAGAATCCTTTACAGTCTTTACCTATTCCTGTTACAGTATAAATGATACTACGTTACAGTTGAAGAAGTACTATCTTACAGCTTGAGCGCCCAGCTACGCCTACCTCATTACAGTGTGTGTAGAATCCTGTTACAGTCTTTACCTATTCCTGTTACAGTATAAATGATACTACGTTACAGTTGAAGAAGTACTGTCTTACAGCTTGA
>CM024758.1:30521276-30603762 GCA_014218235.1 Colocasia esculenta
ATTTATTTTGGTGATTAACAAAACCATGTCAAAGATTACTAACACATATTCCATAAGTTTTGAGCACAGGAAATACTACAGGAAAATCAAGCAAATTTGTAAGTATTACCTTTCTGAAGCAATATTAAGTTCAGCATGAATTCTCTAAGTCCACATCGACTTTCCTTATGATCACAACGATTTCAGTAGAACTGTAATTGTAACGACCCAAATCCGCATTACCGTAGTAACCATACCCCAAATCTGACCCGCTAACCCACGAGACAAGCTCGGAAGGGTAGAAGTGAACGTCCGAGGAGACTATATGTAAGAAGATACCACCATGTAAAGCTGTAAAATTCCACTATACATGAACAAACATGTACAACTCAGAGTCCGAACAAAGTACAGAGTACAGAAGTACACAAAAAGTACTACTCACTGCAGCTAGGGAGCACCACACCGGAGTGACTAGACTCGCCTGGAACGGGAGTCCGACGACGACCCACCTGAAAGGGAAGGAGTGAGTCTCAAAAAGAGACCCAGTAGGACAAAGTAACCCCACCGGCAACAGAACTAAGTACGGAAAGTAAAAACTGAAAGTAATACACGTCGCACCACAACACAGAACTGTAACACCTCGCGGCTCAGTAACACACACTCACACACACAGTAGTAGGACTCACTAGGGTCTGTGGCTCGGCGTCCCGTCACCACAGAGGCTCTCAACCCCAGCCACTGTGCACACTACAGACGCTCACTCTCGCGTCTGGTCCACGACCGATTTTCCCCCTACGCCTGACCCTAGCGTAGAGAGGGCTCCCACGGAGACCGGCTCAAAACCACCACAAGGATTACGCACGACAGAGTCGCACTCGTCGGCGTCCTGGCTCACTAGCGGAGATAACCACATGCTAGTCATCTAGACGGAGTCGCACCCACGCCTAGGAAACACAACAGAAACGGGCACGCGGTAACGCAACGCGCGTACAACAGACAAACACACCCAACGTCTGAAACACCGCACAGTAGGTGAACACCTCATGTCACAACTAACTACTCATACGCACAGGTGAAGTCACACTCTAAACCTGCAAATATGTTAACAAGGCAGACATCACATGTCAATACCTTGAACACAGAACAGGACTACAATCTGCTGGGACACAGGATATTAATGGCAGCATCGATTGTCGCTAACATGAGGTAGACGGCACTCACCATGCCGCTAACCCTAACTCAACGGCAATCGACCTTGTCGTTTATATCAACCTTGAAGATCTCAACGTCAACAGATGTGGACGTTAAGTTCTCCATTCCCCAAGATCCAGAACAGTACCGGATCAGTCCAATTGGGTAGGATCACCCAACAGAACACAGACTGATGGAGGGAAATACTTCCTCACATCAATTAACACTAGCAGAACTTCAAAACCAAGCAATCCAACGCTTAGATTGCCCAAAACACCCAAAATCCCGGCATGGTATAACCCAACCCTAACCGCAATTTGCATACTAATTCACACAAATGAGCATGCTGACTTTCTAAGGAGGGTTATAGGAGTTAAGTCCCTACCTCAGAACGCCTTAAGAACTCCCAAACAGCCACCAATCGCACCGGAACCCCCCGAAGTCTCCGCGCGAATTACACCAATTCTTCGCGTTTCCCACCCGATCCAGCACCGCCACGCGTACCAGAGCCTTCCCACGAACTCCCATCAACCATCAGAAGCAGTGGAAATGGACAAAGGCAGAAGTGGAGGAAAAGGAAGGAAAAGAAGAGAAAGGGTTCCTGCTCTCGGGCTGCCCTATTTCTACAGGCCCGACCAGTAGGCGTCCACATCCCTAGCCGCCTACTGAACCGCCTAAGACTTGACGTCCAGATCGCATGCCGTCGAGTTCATCGACAAACGTCCACATCTCTGGACGCTAACTCACAGCCAATGGCTAACCCCCTGGTCGTCAACCCCACAGAACCTCTATAAGACCCATTAAGGATCCGCTAAGACCCGAGACCTTACAGCCCTCCCCCCTTAAGATTTTGCCCTCAAAATTCAAACAACACAAGGAAGAAGACTCACCAAAGAGGTACGGAAACTGCTCGCGCATTTCATCCTCTCGCTCCCATGTCGACTCACCACCTGAGTGCCGCTGCCACGCAACACGAACTAAGGGATAGCCTTGTTCCTCAACCTCTGAACTCGGCGATCCTCAATGTGCAACGAAAACTCTGGTACAGTCAACACTGGAGTCACCTCAGACCACTCTGCACTCTGGAGAATGTGAGACTCGTCAGAAGGTACTTCGAAGCATCGACACATGAAACACATCGTGGACTGCTGCCAACTCTGATGGAAGCTCAAGTCTGTACGCCAAACCTCCGACACGCTCAGTAATGGTGAAAGGTCCAATAAAGCGAGGACTCAACTTCCACGTTTACCAAACCTCACCACTCCTTCATAGGACACACCGAACAAACACTGGTCTCCTACCTGAAATTCGAGCGGTCGTCTGCGCTGATCTGCATAACTCTTCTGCCGACTCTGAGCTGACTGAAGCCTCTGCCTCACAAGCTGAACTACCTCAACTGCCTGCTGAACCAACTCTGGCCCTGTGACAACCGTTCGCCAACCTCGAACCAGTCAAGAGGAGTGCGACACGGTCGTCCGTACAAAGCCTCATATGGTGCCATACCGATACTGGAGTGATAACTATTATTATATGCGAACTCGACAAACGGCAAGTGAGCTGTCCACGACCCCTGCCACTCCAGACAACAAGCTCTAAGCATGTCCTCCAAGGTCTGGATAGTCCGCTCTGACTGACCGTCTGACTGAGGTGGTAGGCGGAACTAAAAGCCAACTCTGTCCCCAAGCTCTCTGGAAACTGCGCCAGAACCCAGAAGTGAAGCGAGGATCCCTGTCTGACACAATAGAGATCGGCACTCCGTGCAAGGGAACACCACTCTACGTACAACGCGGCCAACCTACTCACACCCCAACTAGTCCTGACAGGCAAGAATCTGGCAGTCTTCGTCAATCTTTCCACAAGACCCCAAATGCTGTCGAAACCTCCAACTGTCCTCGGCAAACCACAAACAAAGTCAGTCGTCACATGGTCCCACTTCCACATCGGAATCTCCAACGGCTGCACAAGTCCTCCTGGACGCTGATTCGGCCTTCACCTGCTGACAGACCAAACACCTAGCAACAAAAGCCGCTATGTCTCTCTTCATTCCAGGCCACCAAAACTGACGTCTCAACCTGTGATACATCTTGGTCGACCCTGGATGAATCGAGTACCTGGAACCATGTGCCTCCTGCACACAACTCTCCTGACAGACTCCTCAACAGGAACATAGAGTATATCTGGAACCTAACAGTCCCGTCCTCGTGAAGCTCAACCTCTGGGAGAAGCAACCACTGTGCAACTCGGGATCTGCCTGCTGAGCCTCAGCAACCTGTCTCACAACGGCGGGAGCCGCTAACAAACTGCCCAACACCACACAAACGACGACTGGACGAAACTCTGAAAGAGCCTTCTGCCGCAGACTGCCATAACTGCCACTCTCTAAGCATCAGATGACTCATCTGTGCTTTCCTACTCAAAGCATCTGCAACTACATTCGCCTTTCCAGGCTTATACTCAATGCTAAAATCATAGTCTTTCAGATATTCCATCCATCGACGCTGCCTCATATTCAGATCCCTCTGAGAAAATAGGTACCTCAACTCTGGTGGTCGGTACGGACTACAAAACTCACTCCGTAAGTAAAGACGCCAAATCTTCAAAGCAAACACCACAGCTGCAAGCTCTAGGTCATGGATCGGGTAACTCTCCTCGTGGGGCTTAAGCTGGCGAGACGCATAAGCCACCACTCGGCCTTGCTGCATCAAGACCGCACCCAAACCAACACCTGAAGCGTCTGTGTAAACCTCAAAACCCCCCTCATCTAAAGGTAAGGCAGGACTGGCGCTGACGTAAGCAGTCGCTTCAACTCTATGAAGCTCTGCTCACACTGCTCCGACCACACAAATGGAACTCCCTTCTCGTCAACCGAGGTCAAGGGTGAAGCAACTTGAGAAAAATCTCGAACAAACCTGCGGTAGTAACCTGCCAAACCAGAAAGCTACGAATCTCAGACACAGATCTGGGACTCTCCCACTGAAAAACTGCCTCACCTTCGCTGGATCCACAGAAACTCCCTCACCTGAGATCACGTGCCCTAAAAAGTGAACCTGTTGTAGCCAAAACTCACACTTACTAAGTTTGGCATACAACTGGTGCTCTCGCAAGGTCTGCAACACGATCCTCAGGTGCTCGGCGTGCTCCTCCCGAAACGGAGTATACCAGAATGTCGTCAACAAACACTACGACAAACCGGTCCAAGACTGGTGGAACACCCGGTGCATCAGATCCATGAAGGCCGCTGGAGCATTGGTGAGCCCAAACGGCATCACCAAAAACTCAAAGTGTCCATATCTGGTCCGAAAAGCAGTCCTCTCAATGTCAGAATCTCTAATCTGCAACTGATAGTAGCCCGACCTCAAGTCAATCTTCGAAAAGACATGAGCAGACTGAAGCTGATCAAAGAGATCATCAATCCTAGGCAAAGGATACCTATTCTTGATGGTCACTTGATTTAGCTTCCTATAATCGATATACAATCTCAGGCTACCATCCTTCTTTCTGACGAAAAAAACAGGTGACCCCCACGGAGGGAAAAGCTAGGACGAATATAGCCTTCTCTAACAACTCCTCAAGATGCCTCTTCAGCTCCCTCAACTCTGCTGGTGCCATGCGGTACGGTGTCTGAGCAAAAGGTACAGTGCCAGGAACCAACTCCACAGTAAACTCAATCTCTCTCTGGCGGTTAGACCAGGCAACTCTTCTGGAAAAACATCCGGAAACTCACACACTACAGGAATGTCCCCCACTCTCGAGGCAATCTGGTCAAGAGTAACAGCAGAAACTAGGAACCCTGACAACCAGAAGCAAGTAACCTCCTGCCCTCAAAGCAGAAACTAAAAAGCGAGAAGTAAGAGGTACGATACCCTGGAAGTAGAACGCCGCTTCCCCAGGTACGCAAATGCACCCTTTCTTTGGAAATCCATCACTGCACCATACCGCTCTAACCAGTCCATACCCAAAATCACATCATAGTCATGTAACTGCAAAGCAAACAGACGAGCTGACAAACACTAATCCTACAACTGCACAGGTACCTCCTCAAGACAGTAGGACGTAAGGACAAAGTCCCTGTCGGCAACTCTACTGCTAGCTAACAGACTCTCCCAAACTCAACTCTCCAAGGGAGTCTAAAAACTCCTCAGACACAAAAGAGGAGAAGCACCGGAATCAAACAAAACTCTAGCTGTAAAACTAAAAACTGTAACAGTACTTCCACTAAGTGAGCTGCCTCCGCGTCTGCACGGGTCAAGTGAGTAACACGACCTCTACCTCTCGACCCACCAGAACCTCTGGTCTGCTGACGCTGCTGCACAGGTGCCTGCTGCTGCTGCTACACTCGGGGCTGAGACTGGGTCTGCTGCTGCGGCACACGAGGTAACAAAGGACAATCTCGCGCCATGTGACCCATTGGTCACACCGGTAACACTGACCAGCAAAAGTACATTGTACTGCTGCGAAGGCTGCCCTACAGGCTGCTGAACACTCCTAATGACTGGTCTCTGCTCTGCCTGCCTTCTATCACGCCGAAACTTCCTCGAGATCCTGACTTCGCCGTCGTCCCAGTAGAAGTGGACACGTAGGAAGTCGCAGTCTCGGGTCGTCTGCACACTACCATGCTGCTGTCGAGGCTGAGTAGGAACTACCTGCGTCTGAACCTCTGCGCTCCGAGCACGGGTCCGTAAAGTATCTGCCTCCAACGCTGCCGCTGTCTGATAGGCCGCGTCCAAGTCTGTGACACGTACAACTATCAGCGCCTGCCTGAGCTCTGGCCTCAAGCCCCTCACAAACTGCTGAGTCCTCAGACCCTCATCTGCCATAATCTGCGGAGCATAACGCCCTAGCTCTACAAATCTGCCCTGTACTGCACTACAGTAAAGTCCCTCTACTGCAAGTCCAGAAACTGGTTACAACCTCTCCGTCCGGTAAGTAGGACAGAAGGCTCTCTCAAAAGAAACGACAAACTCCTGCCACGGAATCTGCCTAAGTGGACGAGATTGAAAAGTAGTCTCCCACTCAGAGGACCACCAAGTCAACGCCTGCGCCTGCAACTGGTAACTAGCTAGCAACACTCGCTCCTCGGGAACACACTCCATGGAACGAAAAGTCCGCTCCACTGCATCTAACCACGCCCGCGCTGCATCTGGATTAGGCTGGCCCAAAAACTGAGGAGGCTGAAACTGCAAGAACTCCCTCAACACTTTTCCAGTACCACCCTGGGGTACCGGTACATCACGGTGCTGGGCTACAAACTGAGCCATCCCCTCAAGAAATCGAGTCATGTCTAATCCCTGAGCTACCTGAGGAGGTGGCGGCGGCGGCGGAACAATACCAATGTGTGCGTCCTGTGGCAAAGGTTGCGTCTGCTGAGGTGGCGGAGCATCTCCAGCCTCCTGACGAGTCAACTGCTCAGCCACTCCCTCTCTAGGACGTCGCCTAGGTGCCATAGAACTATACACAGAGCAAAAATACACACATAAATATTCTAACTAACTCCGGGTTAAATAGCTGCAGCTGTACTCTTTATACTCTGAGTTAACATAATGGGTATTCCTATATATGTCTCATCAGACCAAGCTCTGATACCAAACTGTAACGACCCAGAATCCGCATTACCAGTAAGTAACCAGTAACCCAAATTCTGACTCGCTAACCCACGAGACAAGCTCGGAAGGGTAGGAAGTGAAGTCTGAGGAGACTATATGTAAGAAGATACACACCATGTAAAGCTGTAAAATTCCACTATACATGAACATAACATGTACAACTCAGAGTCCGAACAAAGTACAGAGTACAGAAGTACAACAAAAAGTACTACTCACTGCAGCTAGGGAGCCAAACACCGGAGTGACTAGACTCGCCTGGAACGGGAGTCGACGACGACCCACCTGAAAGGGAAGGGAGTGAGTCTCAAGAAAGAGACCCAGTAGGGAAAAGTAACCCCACCGGCAACAGAACTAAAGTACGGAAAGTAAAAACTGAAAGTAAATACACGTCGCACCACAACACAGAACTGTAAACCTCGCGGCTCAGTACACACACTCACACACACACAGTAAGTAGGACTCAGCTAGGGTCTGTGGCTCGGCGTCCCGTCACCACAGAGGCTCTCAACCCCAGCCACGTGTGCACACTACAGACGCTCTCTCTGCGTCTGGTCCACGACCGATTTTCCCCTACGCCTGACCCTAGCGGTAGAGAAGGGGCTCCACGGAGACCGGCTCAAAACCACCACAAGGAGTACGCACAGGACAGAGTCGCACTCGGCGTCTGGTCACTAGCGGAGGATAACCACACGCTAGTCATCTAGACGGAGTCGCACCCACGCCTAGGAAACACAACAGAAATGGGCATGCGGTAACGCAACGCGCGTACAACAGACAGAACACACCCAACGTCTGAAACACCGCACAGTAGGTGAACACCTCATGTCACAACTAACTACTCATACGCACAGGTGAAGTCACACTCTAAACCTGGCAGAATATGTTAACAAGGCAGACATCACAATGTCAATACCTGAACACAGAACAGGACTACAATCTGCTGGGACACAGGATATTAACGGTAGCATCGATTGTTGCTAATATGAGGTAGACGGCACTCACCATGCCGCTAACCCTAACTCAACGGCAATCGACCTTGTCGTTTATATCAACCTTGAAGATCTCAACGTCAACAGATGTGGACGTTAAGTTCTCCAGTCCCAAGATCCAGAACAGTACCGGATCAGTCCAATTGGGTAGGATCACCCAACAGAACAAAGACTGATGGAGGGAAATACTTCCTCACATCAATTAACACTAGCAGAACTTCAAAACCAAGCAATCCAACGCTTAGATTGCCCAAAACACCCAAAATCCCGGCATGGTATAACCCAACCCTAAACCGCAATTTGCATACTAATTCACACAAATGAGCATGCTGACTTGCTAAGGAGGGTTATAGGAGTTAATTCCCTACCTCAGAACGCCTTAAGAACTTCCAAACAGCCACCAATCGCACCGGAACCCCCCGAAGTCTCCGCGCGAATTACACCAATTCTTCGCGTTTCCCGCCCGATCCAGCACCGCCACGCGTACCAGAGCCTTCCCACGAACTCCCATCAACCATCAGAAGCAGTGGAAATGGACAAAGGAAGAAGTGGAGGAAAAGGAAGGAAAAGAAGAGAAAGGGTTCCTGCTCTCGGGCTGCCCTATTTCTACAGGCCGACCAGTAGGCGTCCACATCCCTAGCCGCCTACTGAACCGCCTAAGACTTGACATCCAGATCGCATGCCGTCGAGTTCATCGACAAACGTCTACATCTCTGGACGCTAACTCACAGCCAACGGCTAACCCCCTGGTCGTCAACCCCACAGAACCTCTATAAGACCCATTAAGGATCCGCTAAGACTCGAGACCTTACAGTAATGATCTCATCATAATGATTTCATAAGTGCTTAACGATTTGCTCATCGCAACGATTCTTTTAGTCATCGTAACAATTTGCTCATCGCAACGATTCCTTAAGTCATCGTAACGATTTGTCATCACAACGATTCCTTTAGTCATCGTAACGATTTGCTCATCGCAACGATTCCTTTAGTCATCGTAACGATTTGCTCATCGCAACGATTCCTTAGTCATCGTAATGATTTGTCATCGCAACGATTCCTTAGTCATCGTAACGATTTGCTTTGCGTATCGATTTCTTTAGAACTCATAACGATTTGCATCGCGCATCGATTTCTTTAGTGTTCATAACGATTTCTTCATTGAACACAACGATTGCTTTATGCAACGATTTCTTAAGTGTTCATAACGATTTCTTCATGAACACAACGATTTGCTTTATGCAACGATTTCTTAAGTGTTGATAATGATTTCTTCAGTAAACATAACGATTTGGTTATGTCTTACAACGATTTAGCTGAATTGACTTGATCATAACGATTCCATAAGTCATAAATGTATCGACTTCGTATGTACAATGATTTGCTACTAGTCAAAGCATTGAATAGTCAAAGTCGTCATGCATATTCTTCTGACACCTTTGCATCTAATGTAGACTGAACGTATCTCTGCATGCATGCAGACGATAACGTCCATTATCATGCTTACTCTGTATACATCTTTTAGATATAGCAAAATGACATTACTATTTTGGTGAATATTCACATCAACGTTTACTGACAACAAGAGACAACCTAGCTGTCTACTGTTCTAGCATTTAATGTATGCAGGGCCCTAAAGACATTCTGTCATACAAGTTGGACCATATAGACACCAGAAGATCCTATCTTTGCGTGCACAAATGGATGAAAGATTGTTGACTGGAAGCTTCCAAGTGTCAAGCAGTCTAACGTCTACCAAAGCTAGAGACAACAGATACTTTAACGAATACTTTCAAATTGAAGATATAAATACAAGACAGCAGTTCCAAAAGAATTGCGGTGACTGACCAACGAATACTACAAGCAAGTCTTAGCAATTCAAATCTTCTGTGAGAATCCAAGATCCAAGCGTCTCATTCCTGATCGTTCAAGCTCTTTAGCTCTCTGTGCTGTAATAGAAATCTTGAGAGAGAGCCTGTGTAGTTCTGAGAGAGGCCACTGTGTAGATCTCCTTCTCTCAGGGCTATTTTGTTCAGATCGTTGCTGTTAAAGCTTGATCTAGGGGCTTGATTTCATGATCATTTTTCTGTGTTATTCCCTTCTGTGGTGAAGGAAGACCTGGTGGGGCATCCAGGGTGTTGTAGTTCCTTCGTGTGAAGGAAGACCAGCTGAGCTGGGTGTTGTAATGTCCATAGGGGGACTGTACCTTGTTAGTAGAATCCTGAGTTGTTGCTCAGGGACTGGACGTAGGACTCCTAAGGAGAGGAGGTCGTGAACCAGGATAATTCTTGTGTTGTGTGATTGATTTCTTGTGTGACTATTGTTTATACTAACCTTCATTGAAGATCACCTTTGTGTGTATGTTTCTAAGTACAGGTACTGACTAAGTAATTTTTAAAAGACCCATTCACCCCTCCTCTGGGCTTGTCAACTGGGCAACAGCTTATTACATTGAATCTTCAATAAAGGAACTTCCTTATTTCGTAGTTGCTTAATCTTTCAGTCGAGGATTTGCACAATTTCTCTTCATACGTCAGGTTTCCTTGTAATTCCAGATTCTGATATTCAATAACATGTTCTGGATCATAAACATATTTCCGTAACATTGACACATGGAAGACGTCGTGTACATTGGACAATTGTGGCGGTAGTGCTAGTTGTTAGGTCATTTTCCCAACTCTCCTTAATATCTCAAATGGTCCAATGTATCGTGGACTAAGCTTTCCTTTAACTCCAAATCTCTTGATTCCTCTTTGGGGTAATACTTTGAGAAAAACATGATCTCCTTGTTGAAATTTCAGCTCTCTTCTTCGTCGATCAGCATAACTTTTCTGTCGATCTTGAGCAGCTTTCATTCGGTCTTGTACCAACTTTATAATTTCTGTAGTTTCTTGTATCATTTCAGGTCTAAGTATGTGTAATTCCTTCACTTCAATCCAACCTAGTGGTGATCTGCACTGTCGGCCATATAAAGCTTCAAATGGTGCCATTTGAATTGTAGATTGATAATTGTTGTTATAAGCAAATTCCATGATAGCTAGATGGTTACTCCAGTCATTTCCAAATTCTAAAACACAGGCACGACACGTATCCTCAACAATTTGATTCACTCATTTTGTCTGTCCATCAGTTTGAGGATGAAATGTCGTACTAAATTTCAACTTAGTTCCCAGTGCATCTTGTAGTTCTCTCCAAAAGTGTGAAGTAAATCTTGCATCTCTATCAAAAATGATATCCTTTGGTATTCCATGTAGCAGAACAATTTCTTTTAAATACAAGGTCGCTAACACATTGACAGACCATTTTGTCTTAATAGCCAGGAAATGAACTAACTTTGTGAGTCGATCAATTATCACCCATATCGCGTCGTATCCATTACGTGTTCTGGGTAATCCCACAATAAAATCCATGCCAACACTATCCCACTTCCACTCTGGTATCTTAAGATGTTTTAGCTTTCCTGTTGGTTTCTGGTGTTCAGTTGATTTCTGACATATTAAGCATCCAGCAATAAAATCCACAATGTCTTTCTTCATGTTACACCACCAAAAAATTTTCTTTAGATCTTGATACATCTTGACAGCTCCCGGATGAATGGTATAATGTGCCCGATGAGCTTCCTCTAATACTTGTTTCTTAATTTCTGAATTATCTGGTATGCATAATTTATTTTGAAACCGAAGATTTCTATGAGAATCTTCATTGAAGTCAGGTCTAGAATTCAGTTTCTCCCTAATTTCTACCAATGTGGGGTCATTGTCTTGTTGTTCACCAATTTGCCTTAACAGATCAGATTGCACTTTCATGTTATCAATCATAACCTTATCTTCTTGTGGTTCAGCTTTCAAATTCAATGTAGAGAATTCTTCCAAAAGTTTCCATTCTTTGACTTGTAAATGAAATATTTCTGACATGGGGTTCCTACTGAGAGCATCAGCTACAATATTGCCTTTTCCAGGATGTTACTCAATCTTAAAATCATAATCCTTGATATATTCCACCCATCTTCTTTGTCTCATGTTCAACTCTTTCTGTGAAAATAAATATTTCAAACTTTTATGATCGGAGTACACTATGAATTGATTATCATACAAATAGTGTCTCCAGAGCTTTAGAGCAAAAATTACCGCTGCTAGTTCTAAATCATGTACCGGGTAATTTTCTCGTGATTCTTTAAATTTATAGATGTATAGGCAATAACTTTCCTTCTTGCATTAAAACACATCCTAACCCGATATTTGATGCATCAGTGTAAACTTTAAATGTTTTCCCCTCTATTGGTAAGGCCAGAATTGGTGCGAATGATAAACATTCATTTAACCTTTGAAATGCATATTCACAACTCTCATTCCATTCAAATGTAGTTCCCTTCTGGGTTAATTGTGTAAGGGGTGAAGCTGTCACGCCCCGACGCGGAATATCGGAGCGCGAAGGCAGTTGCAAGAAAAGGGTATAGAGCGAGTACTAGACATCAAACCATTGCACATTGAATAATACTAAAGCAAATCTTTCTCATTAATAACTTTTCAATGTCTAGTTACAACCACTAATATCAGAGCCATTCTATAGGGCTCAATTACATTTCAATAAAAGGAAATAACTAACTACAACTCTAGGATAACATAATGACTCGAGGGTACTCCTGGCTTCACTCTTGGTCATTCCCTTCCTCGTGAGCGTATGTGTCATCCTCGGTCTCACCTGAGAACACAACATCAAATAACGTAGGGTGAGCGATAACGCCCAGTAGGACTTAAATCTCAGGCTCAAGCAGGCTTTAAATAATTAACACATTTAATGGCAGAGTATCTAAAGATAGTAGGTACAAGAGAGTCAAAATATAGCAAGAGATAGCACAACAGGTAACAGGATAGCACAATAGCACGAGATCGAGTATAGTTTCCAAAAATAGCACAAGTATCGAGTATAGCACGAATAGCAGGATGGCCATAGTACAACTAGCACAAGTATAATAATAGCACGACGAGTATAGCACTTGTTTGTCATTCTAGACATCGAGAGAGTATAGCACGTTATGTGTTTTGATTGTCATAGATAGTCGAGATAGATAGCACTTGAGTGTAATGCCAAACACTCTGATCATTTAACTCCCATGGGCACTAGCACTTTCGGGCGCACATCCCAGGACCAGATCGGGCCTTTATATATTGTCAGGCATTGGTTATATTGTATCTTTAGACAATCAGTCAATGGCCAATATAGAGTACCAAGAATAGTTAAGAGCACTAGATGAATAGACAAGAGAGTAGAGAGAACGTGAATAGACGAGCGAGTAGAGTACAGATGAGAGCTAGTGGACATTGCACGTAATGCGATGAGTAAACAGGCGATAGTAACAGTTGCACAACACGCGCACTTGGTGTTGGCAGTCAGGTGGAACTCACGATCTTCCCGCTGGCCATGTTATGCACAAGTCCAGAGGTCCGACGTGATTCAAGGTAAGAGCGAACTTCTAATAGCCATTTGGATCATATCGATCCCTAAAGGTGTAATGGGTGTTAGGGTACAACCGGCTCGTCGACCATGTGGGAATCCATGATCAGAGGAGACTTACGGAGGCCTTGTGCAAGGGTTCACTAGTCCGGCGAAAGGAATATCCGACGGAGAGTTCACCACAAGCCAAGTAAAGTGTGTATATAAAAACAGGTGCTCGACGTTCTAGAGGAATTCTAGAACAGTGGAGCGTCGATATCAGTATGTAAACAACGCAAGGAACGAATACAAGTCTTTTAAAATAGGTCAATTAATATACTTTATTACAATAAATTACCAGATACATTATGAGATATTTTATGCCAGATTTTAGCCATATATGGATGGTTCATGTGTGTGCATGTGTAAGAGAGATCATAGATAGAAAAGAAGTCGTGAATATGCATTTTAAAGCATTCAATATAGCTCCATTTTAAAACAGTGTTTTTACTGCGTGTATGACTGTTAAAAAGGCGTAAGAATATTTTAGAAAGTGAGAGTAACAAATTTTATGGGTTTTCATGCAAAATCCTGTGAACACGACGTACCCATGTAAGGGTCGCGACAGGGTCATGATGGAACGCGACAGGGTCCTGTACGGGTCGCGACAGGGCTGTCTGCTCAGGCGGCCAGAACGCGACGGGGTCTCCTGTCGCGTTCAGAACGCGATAAGAAGAGGCGTCGCGACGGGCTTGAGAACGCGACCTGTCGGGCGTCGCGTTCTCAGGTTCGTGGACTGAGTCTGACAGAGTTCTGCTCTGTCTTGGATTGCGGTCTAGAAATATTAGATTTTGATACAGGGTCGTTCAGAAAATCATAACTAATTGTATACACAATGAAAAATCATGAAACCATGGCAAATGAAACTAGACATGCGAGAGTACTTCCAGTAAATAAGAATTAGAGAGAGAGCATGGTTTGAACATGGTTTGAACATGGTTTGAGCATAAACAATAACGAGTAACACAGAACATGATACACAGAGCAAGATTGATTTAATTCGAGCAACATGCTCAACAAAATTAGGGCTTTCAGGGGCAAAAGATCCCTAACAACATGAAGTGTCTACAGTAAAAATTTCGTAGCATGGGATCAAGTGTACATGGAGATATGATTCAAACATGATGACTCGGGGTTATCATGTTTGCAGAACTTCTAAAATCAAGAACACAAGATTGGCTCGATGAAAAATTATGAAAAAAGAGGGCTTTTGTTCCTGGTGATTGGAACTACCTATAGACGGATTTGATTTGGTTTTTCTTGTGAGAATGCCTACCTTTGACTCGATTTATCTTCTAGGGATTAGAACTCCAAGAACGAGGAAGAAGCTTCAAGAACTCCTTCTCCCCACAAGATCCTCTCCTCCTTGGCCTCTTCTCCACGTCCAACAACCTTTGGCAACGAGCTAGGGTCGGCCAAGAGGGTTTAAGAGGTGTATTTATATAAATACAAGTTCCTATACCTACTACTACTCAAATTCCTCTTAATTACGAGATTTCCTAACTCCAATCTTTCTTTCTTGCTTTCCAATCTCTAATTGGGTTAGGATAGTATCTAAATTCGTGCTAGACTATGGGGGTAGGTTTAGGAATCCAATTCCAACTCTAATTGCCACTTTATTGCTTTAATAACCCCTTTCCAATTAGGAGACAATTAAACTCTGAATTTAGGGTATTTTCTTTTTATTTACTATTTGTAAATTATATTTTGACCCAATAAGTTCTAGAAGATCCATTAAGCAAAGCCCATTACTCTTTTCCATTTAATGGGTTTTATTTAATGCTCTTTTCATTGAATATCCCTTTAACTGAGTTTTAAATTTATTATTTAAAGTTTTATTTTCTCAAAAATTCAGGTTGCTACAGAAGCGATTCTGGAGAAATCTCTAACAAATCGCCGGTATAACTAGCCATACCCAGAAAACTTCTAATTTCAGTAATGTTTTTAGGCTGCTCCCATCTCTGAATAGCTTCAATTTTGGAGGAGTCTACTGACAATCCATCTCTAGAAATAACATGTCCTAAAAATGTTACTTGTTCCAACCAAAATTCACATTTACTAAATTTTGCATACAACTTATGGTCTCGTAGCAACTGTAGAGTGACCTGTAGATGCACTTCATGTTCTTCCATACTCTTAGAATAAATCAATATATCATCAATGAATACAACCACAAATTGATCCAAATATGACCTGAATACATCATTCATGAGTCGCATGAAAGCAGCAGGTGCATTAGTCAATCCAAACAACATTACCACAAATTCGTAATGCCCATATCTGCTTCGAAAAGTTGTTTTATGAATGTCCCCTTTCTAAATTCTCAATTGATGATACCCAGATCTAAGATCAATTTTTGAAAAATACTGGGCTCTAGACAATTGATCAAATAGATCATCAATCCTAGGGAGTGGGTATTTATTTTTAATTGTTAACTGATTCAACTGCATGTAGTCTATGCATAATTGCAAAGTCCCATCCTTCTTCTTAACAAACAATACTAAAGCATTCCAGGTGATGTACTGGGTCTAATGAATCCCTTTTCCATTAGTTCCATCAATTGCCTTTTAATTCTTTCAATTCTTCCACTGACATTCGATAAGGTGTTCTTGAAATTGGTGTGGCTCCTGGAACCAATTCAATTGAGAAGTTCACTTCTCTACTAGGTGGTAATCCAGGTAGTTCCTCAGGAAATACATCAGAAATTTTTTTACTACCGGAATATCCTTCAACCCTGTAGTTTTCTGGTTCATTATTGCCACGGATGCCAAATATCCTTGACACCCTTTTTGTACCAACTTCCGTACTTTGACTGCAGATATTATGGGTATACTTCTTACACGAGGTTTATCAAAAATCATGGAGAAAACCTCCTTACCCAGAAAGTACTTGCCTTAAATGACAATCCAAATTCGCATGGTGACAACGAATCTGCCCCAAGGATTACGTCATATTCCCACATCTCAAGGCATATCAAATCACCCGAAAAATTACGTTCTTTAACTAGAATTTGACTGGCAGGGTAATATTCTTTGAGTTTCTTACCCTCACTAAGAGGAGTAGCCACTTCTAGTTTTACAGGTAGTGGAACTGATGGCATCTCTAAGGATCTAGCAAACTCTTGACTGATAAAGGAATGAGTAGCTCCTGAATCAAATAAAACATATGCACGTTTAGAGTTCACTAAAAGTGTACCTTCAACAAGTCCACCTTCTTGCGGAGATTCTGGTTCCACTTCCTGAATAGCTTGCAGACGTCCTTGTTTGGCTCGGGGATTTTGGATTGCTAATACATTCTTCATCATAGGACATTCAAGAATCTGATGTTGATTGCTTCCACATCGGAGGCAAGCACCAAACCTATGCCAACAATTCTCGATTTTATGTCCACTGAGATGACAATGTCGGCAAACATCTTTATTCCCAACTGGAGCTTTTTTTGTTTTCTTGGTAGGCTGTTGTACTTTAGGGGCATTTCCTGTCTCAAACTTCCTTTTGCGGTCAGTGGTGGAAGAGCTTTCACCAGACTTCCCTTTAATCCTCTCCACTGTTTCATTTGCAGCTTCCAGAGCCAAGGCCCTCTTGACCATTTCAGAGTATATTGTAATTAAATGGGGCGTTAGCTGAGTAATGAAGTTTGGACGTAAGCCATTCATAAACCTTTTCGCCTTCAATTTTTCTGTGGCTATTAGATGAGAAGCGTATTTAGACAGTCGAGCAAACTGTGCCTCATATTCAAACACCGTCATTCTGAGTTGCTTTAGATTAGCAAACTTAATAGCCTTTTTCTCTTGAACCACTTCAGAGAAATACTGCTCATTAAACAATTCAATGAATTCTTCCCAACCTATCTGATTTGGATCCTCTAGAGTAGACTCCATAGCCTCCCACCAAGCTTGAGCATCACGATCCAACTAAAATGTTGCCAAAGTATCTTATCCTCTCTGCACATCTGATCGCTCTAAAAATTCTTTCAATATCCTTTATCCAATTTTCGGCCTCATCAGGATCCGTGCTACCTGCAAATCTTGGAGGATCTAAACTTCAGAATTCTTTAAACAGATTTGTTCCATTATGAGTATTGTTTTTAGCCACTGTCTTCATTACTCGTGTCAAGTCATGCATGGTGCTTTTCATCTTTTTCCAATTTGCATCGCCTCCTTCCATGACTATTTTAGAGAAATATCTGAGACATCCAACAATTCATACATTAATATAGTCACCCAAACCAATACATACATTCATCACATACAAACTCTCTTTTACCACATAACATATAGACTTTTCATTAATAAGCCGAGAACATTTACATCATCATCATCCTTATCCTCTCATTACATATATACATGGGGAGTTATACATACACACTCATTATTTATCAAAAAGAGAGGTTAACAAAAGTAAGTTCCTAAATTTCCTAACGTGATTCAGGTTTGTGTGGCAGATTCCACGGATGGCTGCTGATCTCCCTCAGGCCCATGATACAGTTCCCTTGCTGCATCAGACAGTACCTCCCAATATCCTTCAATCTGATGTAGCAACATGTCTTGTCCTAACTTCAAGCTATCCAAATTGCTCATTATTTGAGTCATAGACTCTAAGGAAGCATGGGGATTCTCTGCCAGAAATGCACCAGTGGTCAACTTCAGTACTTCCTCCTTCACTTGCATAAGTGCTTCCCTTTGGGCCTGAGCATATAACTCCACATCTTGACGGAGTAATTCCATTGCAGTTAGTAACCGATCTTGAGCATTCATTTCCATTCTGTAACAATTAACAAATTAAGTGTATAAAAATACATAAAAATTTCTATTACCTTAATAACTAATCCCAGATTTCTACCCCAACTCACTGGTCATTTCCTAGGTTTACGGAACCTAAAGCTCTGATACCAATTTAATCTGTCACGTCCTAATAAACAACTCTTTATAGGAAAATGACAGAAAACAGACTTTAAGAAGTAGAAACTTGATTATATAAACATTTGTCTCCATTACAATGGAGTTTTTACATACATAGCACTCCTCGTTAAAGTCCACAGGAGGAGTGGAAAAAGAAAACATAATAACATTTCCGTTTATAACTACAGTCTTCAAAAGGGTAATCTATGGGATTTCGGAGATTGGTTGTCCCGCTCAGCACACCCCCTTAAGAGCTAGGCTATTCCTGTTCACCTGAAAAAGTAAAATTTAATGAGCAATTGTGCCCAGTAGAATTCTCTCTTCTTATTAAAAAGATTGTGATAACCAAAAATTTCGGTAACATACTTGACTGAAGGCAAGGCTGAATATCAAGGATGTTTATACACTCACAAAATTAGATAACAATCGTGGAATAAAAGTACTGAGCAAAGCTTGTACAGAAAAGATCAATATAATAACCACATTCTGGTTCAAGTAGAGAATACATGTTCAACTCATATCGGAATAAAATGATGACCAATCAAGCAAATATGATGTAATGCCAAACATCCAGTAGATCCATTGTCGTTCTGTACGGCCAGTAAACAAATTCGGGTGCTCCTCCCAGGATTGGATCAGCCCCATTTGCACAGGCATTTATTTCAATTGGGTTCAAATACCCAAAGTTGTCATCACATTTCATTTCTGCTAACATACAAGTAAGGTATATAGGTACTCAAAATCTCACAAGTAACAGGGTTTTAGGAGTCAATGCTAATGATTTTAGGAAAATGTAGTCATGTAGGAAACAATCATACTTGGAAATGTCCAAGAATAATTCCATAGTTGGATGTAGATGATAATTAATTGATTCATCTCAGTGGTATAATAATTTAAAATCCAAGAAAATGAGGAAAACAACTTGTTTGGACAATACAAGAGTGTGTCACCTCTGCTTGAGAAAGGAATGGTTCTTGTTAAAATCACAGACTGGTGGTTGTCGACAGCCACAGGTTGGATGTCGACAGCTACTGGTCCATCCAGAACTGTATTCTGGAATCTGGCCTTTAGCTGTCGACAGCTATTGGTAGCTGTCGATAGATGGTTGTCGACAGATGTGATCTGTCTTTGACATCCATGGTGATTCTGGGATTCTGGGATCTGGAAGCAAGGTACCTGTCGACAGCTAGGTTCTGTCTGTCGACAGCCGCAGGTTATTCTTTTTGGAATAGTTTAAAATCTACTTGGAAGACTCTTTTAAGAGTTTCTTCTATTTCATGAAGGGTCAAACAACATCTTGTGGATCTTAAATACATTTCTTAACACATCCTACATAAAGAAAAGGATAGAACAAGAGGAGAAAAAATCTTTACAGCGAAGGTGGCGTGAAAAACTTATGAAAGAAAGGTTTTGTATATATAACTCTTCTAAGAGAATCTTTCTTGCATCTAGTAGAAGGTTCACACCAGGTGCACGTGAACATCAATGAAAAGAAACATGAGCACAATGGAAAAGAAAGACATTCCTAATGGTTTTACTGAACACAAGTCAAGATAAGATCATGGTAGACGCTTAAACTCAAGGTTCTAACATAAGAAAGAAACAAGAGGAAGGGAATCCTACATGACTCAGAAAATATGGAGATCCTTCTCTTCTCCTCAACAAAGGAACCAGCAGTAGCACAGCAGCTGTAGCAGTAACAACTGTAATAGTAGCAGCAAAAGAAGTCGTAGCAGAAGCAGCTACAGCAAGAGCAGCAACAACAGTTGTAGTAGTAGCAGCTACAGCAAAGGCAACGACAGCAGCAGCAGTTGGGGAAGGATGAACAGGTGGGTAAACTTTCACGAATGTGTGCAAAGAAGGGTATAAGTAAAGGTCCAGGCTTCATGCATGTATGGCACGTAGCCATACACTTGCTGCCGTAAAACCTTGTTTCCTTATAGCACAGCCACGTTACCATGAGGTTTTACCCTTCCAACATGTATTATGGTACGTGTAAACCACTTACACCAAGTGAAAAAAGGGTCTTACGTAGCCAAGCCTACGTAAGCAAATATTCAAAAAAAAATGGGTTACGTAAATGGGGAGATAAATCACCTGGCCCCTTTGTTCTTGTGTTTTTGTATCCAAACGATATCTAATCAAGTTGAAATTTCAAACATAAGCTAATTGAAAGGTTTTACAAATTATGGAGATTTTAGTTTAATTTTTGGAATTAATTTTTGATCTATTAAAAAATACCTCAAAAATTATTGTGTCGACTTAATCTCGATATATGTGCATCAACAATTCAGGATATTTATGTTTCTAGAATCAGTACATTTTTTGGGAAATTATGGTGTTTTCAGATTTCAATTATGTTACCGAATTCGATGACGCCTTGTCGGAGTGCGCACATCTGAAGACAACACTAGAATTATATTAATAATATAAAGTTAATCCTAAATTAAAGGTAATTATATCTCATGAAAGTGATTATGTTTAACAATAAAAAATCGTCACATTTTTCTTAATTTTCAATAAATATTATTTTGGGGTGTTACAGTTTACACCTCCTCCTCCTACAGTAGCAGGTATGTATACTTAAATTTGTAAGTATTTGTATAGTCGTTATTTATATTCTTTAACATTGTATATTTAAAGTTGTATTTTTCTTTGTGCATTATTTATACATTTTATTTATGTCATTTAAATTGTTACAGCTTTTGGTCCTTCTTCTGTGCCTCCTCCTCTAGCAACAGGTATGCATATTTAAAGTTGTTGTTTTTTTAGTGCATTGCTTCACTTGTATTATTTATGCCATTAAAATTCTTACAAGCTCAGGTCAGTTTACGCCTCCTCCTCCTACAGTAGCAGGTATGTATATTTAAATTTGTAAGTATTTATAAAGTCATTATTTATATTCTTTAACATTTTATATTCTTGTACATTACTTCTGTCGTTCAAATTTTTGTCCAGGACCAAGTGTTTCCGCACCTCAGTTTTTTTTGGCAGGTGCATCTACGGTGCCAGAGGCAGAGGATGTTGTCAGTCTACAGGAGGGGGGAGGTAGTTTTTATGATGGCACTCTGCAGGAGGTGTGGATAAATGGGTACATAATAAATTTATATGTATCTTTTATTAAGGACAATTATTTAGTTCATAAATTCATTGTAACAAGTTACATAATTACAGAGATAAAATACAGTCTGCCCAAGCATCTCAATTTATCACAAGATTAATTCATACACACTTTCTTGGGCCTATTCATAGATTCAATGATTTTCTGATGGACGTCCAGGAGTTGTTGTATCAGATGTTCATGGTATGTAATTTCTTATTATAATTTATTTGTTTTCCTACTTCTACATTTAGTAAACTAACTCTTATCTGTACAGAGCAATCATCGATTCATGCATCCTTCAGATGAGGCGCGGTCTCGATCAGTATGGACGACCACCGCCTGATCAAATTTTAAACATATGTTGTATAATGCGAGAAAAAACACATAAATAGTTTGTCAGAGTTCAGACCCAACTCTTTGGAGAGAGCGCGCACCGACATGGATGAGGAGAGACTACTGGGAAGGTCTGTGCAACATATGGGCCGCAGAGAGATGGCAAGAAACCTCCACAACAATGAAAGTGAATCAGGCTGCCAATCTAGAGGCCAACAAGCATACAAGTGGGTCTGTCTCCTTTGCGACCCATCAGTCTAGATTGGTAAGTCATATGTCTGTTTGTGATATATTTATATATATAGGTACTCATTTATGTAATGTTTTTCTGTGAAATAGGAAAAGGAGCTAAAATGGCCTCCGAAATTTCAGGACGTGTTTGATAAGACACATAAGAAAAAGGGGATCGATCAGTACATTAGCGACAGAGCCCAGGAGGCTGCGGTAAGTATTTATAGTCTATTACTATTTATTTTTTCTCGTTACAGATTAATATTAAATTGTCAATTTTATTTTTTGCAGGAGTCGTATAGCCAGCAGATGACAGAGAAGTACACCGGAGAGGAGGAGCAGCCGCAGTTAGATCCTGAGGTATGGTTGCGGCATCTGGTGCCCCAAAGAAAGGCCATGTGTATGGTTTTGGGCATAGTATGGACACGAGCAGGGTGTTATCTGACGCCTCGAGTTCAAGCTCATAAGCGACTAGTGCATTCACCACACCTGGTGCTCCAGGTACTTCTCCCAGTGAGATGATGGGCTTCATTCAAGATGAGATCTCTGGTTTGGAGTCTCGTCTGATCCACACGATGCATACGTAGGTGTCCCACACTGTCCAGGCCCAGCTCTCCCAGGCTATCTCCCAGGTCAGCATTCCTCCTCAGGCAACGCCATCGACACCAGCACGGGCCCCTCATGTGAGTAAATTGATTTTATTTTAATTTTTCTATTCTAATAATCAATTTTCTAATCACTATTGGATCGACGTCTGATTTGTTCCAACATAGTTGGGACAATGAGTGTGACTTATGGAAACTGACAGAGTTCAAATCGGACTCCCGGTTTGAGCTTGGCACTCAATTTCACATTAAGCAAGTTTGTTTTGTTTTGTTTTGTTTTGTTTAAAAAGGAAGATTAGACTTAATGAATAACTCACTTATCAAGTCGATGTAGTGATCAAATCGATGTTTTGTTTTATCGAATCGTTACAAAGACCAAGTCCTTGTTGCGACTTATCGAATCGTTACAGCAAGCAAATCGTTGTGTAACTTATCGAGTCGTTATAATGACCAAGTCGTTGTTGTAACTTGTTGAATCGTTATGAAGACCAAGTCGATGTGAAACTTATCGAATCGTTATAACAAACAAATCGTTGTGAGACCGAGTCATTATTCTCACTTACCAAATCGATGTGAAACCAAATCGTTGTGAGAGCAAATCGTTGTTCTCACTTATTAAATCGTTGTGAGAGAAAATCGTTGTTCTCACTTATCAAATCGTTATGAGAAACTGAATCGTTGTGAGAACAAATCGTTGTTCTCACTTAAGAAAGCGTTCTGTCAAATCGATGCGACGATCAAATCGTTATGAGATAGAAATCGATGTATACACTTAGCGAATCGTTCTGAGATCGAAATTGATGCAATACATATGAAATCATTGTGAGGCCGAAATCGGTATGTCACTTACCAAATCCATATGAGTATGAAATCGATAGAAATGAGGAAATCGTTATGAAACTAGTGAAGTCGATGAGTACTTAGAAAAATTATATGCTCTGAACTTTAAATGCTTCAGGGTAAAAATACTTACAGGTTTTGCTTGACTTTCCTTGATTTATTTCATGTGCTTAAGCTTCATGAAAACTTGTTAGATGATACTTTATTGAAGTTTTGTTAATCACCAAAATAGATATATAATTCATAAAATTATATGGGGATGAACTGATCATCAGGTTCTAAAATTAGAAATACTAATCCAATCGGCCTCTGGTTTGTTCCAGCATGGCCGCGGCAATGATTGTGACTTGTGGAAACTGACGGAGTTCAATAGGGACTCCCGGTTTGAGCTCGGCACTCAAATTCATATTAAGCAAGTTAGTTTAGTTTAAAAATAAAAAACTTAGGTTTAGGGGTCCAAAATTAGAAATACTAATCTGATTGGCCTCTGGTTTGTTCCAGCATAGCCAGGGCGATGATTTTGACTTGTGAAAATTGACGGAGTTCAAATCAGACTCCCGATTTGAGCTCGGCACTCAAATTCACATTAAGCAAGTTAGTTTAGTTTAGTTTAAAAAGGAAGAACTTAACTGATGCTCATTCTGTCCCCATGTAATTTTAATTAATTACATATTTATTTTGGTGATTAACAAAACCAAACAAAACCCTATCAAAAAAGTTCTAACACATTCTCATAAGTCTTAAGTACAGGAAATATACCAAGGTCAAACAAGCCAATATTGGTAAGTATTACCTTTCTGAAGATTTTATCTTGTCAAGATCATATTTCTCTAAGTCCACATTGACTTCTTTTGAAAGTCACAACAACTTCCTTTAGTGCTATAACGATTTGAATTCATAACGATTTCTTTAGTGTCTGAACGACTTCTTTACTGTGACATCGTTTGATTACAAACAAATCGTTCTCACAACGATTCTATAAGTCATCGCAACGATTCTATAAGTCATCGCAACGATTTCTTCAAAACTCATAACGACTTGCCCGTCACAACGATTTCTTAAGTTATCATAACGATTTCTTTAGAATTCGCAACAACTTGCTCGCCGTAACGATTTCTTAAGTCATCATAACGATTTCTTTAGAATTTGCAACGACTTGCTCACCATAACGATTTCTTAAGTCATCATAACGATTTCTTTAGAATTCGCAACGACTTCCTCGCCGTAATGATTTCTTAAGTCATCATAACGATTTCTTTAGAATTCGCAACGACTTGCTTTTTGCAACGATTTGTTTAGAGCTCATAACGATTTGCTTCGCGCATTGATTTCTTTAAAGCTCATAACTATTTTTTAAGTGTTCCACAATGATTTCTTCGTTGAACACATCGACTTGCTTTCCATAACGATTTGTTAAGTGTTTCACAACGATTTCTTTGGTGAACACAACGACTTGCTTTCTATAACGATTTGTTAAGTGTTTCACAACGATTTCTTCGGTAAACACAACGACTTGCTTTCTATAATGATTTGTTAAGTGTTTCATGATAGCCCACGAATGCGTCGTTAAACACGTGACTAACAATCTCAAAATTATCGGCCTACACTAAATATTTTGAGAATAGTTAAGTGGTGAGAGCCGAGTCGAATCCACAGGGAAAACGATTTTAGAGTTGAAAACCTTGAGTTTTTAGTTAGGAAAGTAACATGGTGGTATTAAAACTAAGTTGCGTTAATTAAATCTAAACTATGCTAAATAAATAAAGAGAGAGAGAGAGATAAAGAGTAACAAGTTCCAAAAATCACAATCCACTAAATACTAAAAGAAGATTAACAACAAAATATTTTATCCTAAACAAAATACATCAACAACTATGCTAATAAAATATCAGAAATAGAAAAGAAAGATGAGTAAGAGAGAAGGAGAGACGAGATACAAGAGAGAGAGGAGAGAGAGCGGGGAGATAGAGGAGAGAGGAGAGAGAAGAAGAGAGATGAAAGGGAGAGGGGATAGAGGAGAGAGAAGAGAAGAGAGAAGCGTGAGAGAGAGGAGAGAGGCGAGAGGGATAGGAGAGAGAAGAGAGAAAATAGAGAGAAGAGAGAGAGCGCGAGAGGGATAGGAGAGAAGAGAGAAAGAGAAGAGGAGAGGAGAGGAAGAGAAAAGAAAAGAGGAGAGGAGAGAGAGAGGCGCTGCGGCGATAGAGTGGAGAGAGAAAAGAGAGAGAAAGCGAGGAAAGAGAGAGAGAGAGAGCGGAGAGGGCCGCGCTTCTACGGCATGCATGCACGTAGAAGCAGGCGGCGTCGCGCGGGCTCAGCGGGCACAGGCGCCAGGCGCGTGGAGGCGGCAGGTGGCAGGGGCACGCGGGCAAGGCAGGGCGCGGGGGCGAGGCAGGCGGCCGCGCGGCAGGGCGACGCGCGCGCGGGCTGGGCAGGCGCGAGGGCGGCTGGGGGCGCCGCGCAGGCAGGCGGGCTGGGCAGGGCTTTGCTGCTGCTACTTGCTGTTCTCCTAAGCAGAAGAGAGACCGCGGGAGAGAGGAAGAAGGGAAGAAGAAAAGGAGAAGAAGAAGAAAGGAAGAAAGGGATCGGAGGAGAGAGAGAGGGGGGAAGAGAAGAGGGAAAGAAATCATAATGGAATGAGAGAGAGGGAGAGAGAGTTTTATAAGAGAAAAGAGAGGAAGGGTTTTAAAAATAGAGAGAGATTAAAATGAGAGAGTTTTGAAAATTAGAAAGAAAGAGAGAGAAAGAGAAAATATATTTTAAAATTAAAATCTCTCCTCATTGTCTCTTATCCATCCTGATCCATTAGCAAATTCTTGTTGAGTGGCCCATTATCCTGCAAACAAAGCACATACAAAGATTTAATCAAATTATCTTTTTGTAACAAAATAATAATGGATTAATATAAAATTAAGGATCAATAGATAATAAATCATCATGATTATCATCAATAATTATCCATTATCACACCCCCAACTTACTCATTGCTAGTCCTTAGCAATGCACATAAGTGAATAATTGGGACAAACAAGAGTTCAAAACATCATACTTCATGACAAGAAAGTAAGAATGAGAATGCTTGGTCATAAGTATTTCAAGTTCCAATCGAGAGGGCAAATATGTCAGTTCATGTCATTAGATAGTTCATCAAGATACACACAAAATTTCATGACTTTTTGTATAATGTTTGAGCATTAATAAGAGAGTGCATGAGCTGTTTACTTATCACTCAAAGATGGTATCAACTCTACACTCCTTAAATTCGATCCTCGAATTACAGGTAGCTTTCACTCCGCCTAATTCTTTTTTTTTCATGCTCTTTTTTTCTTTTCATTTACATGGTGCTGCATTTCCCTTCACCGTTTGACGCGAGTCTCAACTCTTACCTTAGGAGCCACAGGCCCGGTTACTAAGATCAGGGGCATTTTCCATGTTTTTTTCTTTTTTTTTCACTACTACACATTTTACATTTATTTGTAGGCAGGTAGCTTTTTTCCCACGATGGTCATCAATAGGAATGTAGAATATCAATCAATCAACCTGAATGTTCGGTAAAACTCTCATCATCCATTTGAATAGCTCAAAATAATACTTTACTGTGTTGATGAAATTTCAAATGTAGTTTGAGGAAGATGCTAAAAACATAACTAGTTAACTCACCCCTTCAACTCACCACCTTCACAAGTACACACTATGAGTCAAGCTAAAAAAAATTCTTGCATGAAATATGAAGCATGAAGCACAATGTTAGGGACAAAAATTTGAAATACAATTTGTCTCTCCCCCCAACTTAAATGACATTGTCCTCAATGGCATAAAAGTAATGACATTAGAATAAAGCCAATGTAAATTAAGAAAGGAGAGATGCAACCTGATGATCACATGGGTGGTTGCACACTAGCTTCATCAAAGGATAGTGGCCAACAACACCTAAGACACAAAATAAAAATGAAATCAATAGAAATCAATTTCCTAAAAATATTGGGTTGCCTCCCAACAAGCGCTAAGTTTAATGTCTTCAGCCAGACACCATAAAGCTCCATAACCAACGAGTTGCATTAAGAATGAGCCACCATGTGATCTTATCCTCCTTTAAGTGTTAGCTCTTGTACCATTGGAGGAAAAGACTGTATCTATACATACGTGAGCCAACCTGTTGCAAAGAGAGTCAGAAAATGATAGAGGAAGAATCATGGCTTCAATTATAAAATATTCCTCTACACACTTAAGGTATTCAAATGTATTGAACCCTTCATTCGGATCTTAATTTTTCCAAATTCTTTTCTTCAACCTCGATTTTAGGATTCATATTCATATTGTTGAGGTAAGAAAGGGTTTGGGTATCATGGATCCTTGGAGATTCCACCATATGCCTAGTGTCAAGGAGACCATAATTGTTGGGAATTGGATGTGGAGGCTCTTTAACACAAAGATTTTCATCAATTCCAAGTGGATTTGACCAGTTGGCTATTGCATAATGTTCAAATTGACTTTAGCTTTGCCAATGTCAAGGATGGGTGTTAGATCCACATCATCCCCTAAATCATGAAGGTCATCATCAGAGTTACTGCCGGCAAAATTTTCAACTCTTCCCCTATCCAAGTAGAATGGTTTATGACTTGACTCCATTCCATCTCCACACTCATCTTTTCTTCATCCCCTCCTGGGTTAAGGTCACATTAGACCTAGGAAGGGCAAGAAATAAAGTTTTATCATCGTCTAGCTTGTCCACTTCCTCTTGTTCTCCTTCCAACTTGAGTTCAACTAACTCCATAGAGTATTCTTCACAGGTGACATCATGGCTGGGCTCTTCTTGGCAGTCAAATTCAAGTTGGGTAAAAATCATGGATTGATTTGTAGTACTACCCATCTCCTCTTGATCTGACTTATTAAAATTACACTCAGTTTGCCAAGTGGACATGTCCATAATCACATTAGGTTGTGAAGTTTCAAGTGAAAGTTGTGGGTCAAATTGCTGATCAAAATCATGATATGATTTTCATAATTGTCAATTGATTGAGTGGTAATTGAATATTTTGCTTCTTTCTGATTTCTATCAATTGATCAATTAGAAGGTCAGTTTTGGTAAAAGATTTTTCCAATTCTTGTTGTGGTGGGCGAATGTTTGCTCAAAGACTTGTTGAGCATCATAGCTTTTGTATAGATTGCCCAAATTGATCATCAAATAGGCCTGATGGGGGGAGAAGTATAAATGGAATGCGGATCTGCATGTGGTCCCCCATCATGGCCTTGATCATGAATATTATTATGAAATTAGACCCAAGGATGAAAGTTGTTGTTAGGAGGACTTTGGGCTTGGGCCACAATCGATTGCTCGCTCTGTATCAAAATGGGCATTATCTTTCCAAGTGGTTGGAAAGGTGTACCTTTTGGAGCATTTGATAAACATACATGCAGATCAGTACTAAAGAATCCTTAATTGAACCATGAGATGATTTCAGCACCAAGAAAGGGTCCTTGAATTTCCCCTTGTGGATCTTGATAAAGCAAACTCAATTCTGTAGGAGGGACATATTGTTCATCTTTTGGGTAAGGAGTGGAGATGGAAGGCCATTGAAAATATTGTGTTTCTGCTTGGGTGAAAGATGGCCCATTATGAAACAAATTAGTATGATGGGCCTGCTCTTGGGTAAAAGATGAGAGTTGGGCCACCCAGGGGATGAACTTTCATAGTGGGCTGACAAGAGATGTGTATTTTCAAAGTAGGTTGGGCCACATTGAATGAGAGATGAAAATTGGTTTGGGCCATGGCCTATATAATGTGCTGGGTTGGCCCACATATGATTGTGAATGAGAAAGATGAGATTTTTTTTCTTTTTGTTAATTTTTTTTATTTTTTTATTTTTTTTAGGCAGAGACAAATAAGTTGTAAACAATTAACCTAATTGACCTAGGGATCTGGGATCTAAAAGTAAGCTTCTCACAAAGTGACTTAGACCCAACCTAAGTCCACTAACATGTATGTCCACTGGCCAGGTAAGAGGTGGGGTAGTGGGAGGCTCCCCCTACTTTCGTAGGGACCTAATTAAAGAACCACTTTCTCGCTTAGGCATTTGCCACTTAACCTCTAGCCTTAGACACCAGTTTCCAAAACTTGATAGTGGGCCTAGGTGGACCAAAATCTCAGTGTGAACCCTAGGTTCAATGTCTACTGTCTTTTATTAAAAATTGGGAATGCAAAAAGATGCAGGAGAATCGTGGTTTGTGGGCCAAGGAAGGGTGATCAAATCCCCACCTTATCTTGTTAAGGAAATTGCCCTTAAATTATTTTAGAAATGATGTGCACACCATAAATCAAACAAGGGGTTCTATGCAAGCATGACAATGCATGATCATGCTTTTTAAAAAAAGTTGAGTCTCACCTTGCCTCCCACAATCTTCGACAAGAAATGAAACTTTTCAAAGAAAAGAAATTACCTAAAGATAGAAGTCTAAATGATGCATGTCCTAAAGATGGAAGTTTCTAATCTTGACATGACATCTTTTATTGGATTCAAGTGATTGATTTTTTTTTATTTTTTTAATGAATTATCTAAACATGGCAACTAAAAAAAGGAAACTCAATCAAGAGGGTTTTAATGGTACTTACCTCAACGCAATCCCTCGTTCTTTTGGAAATGAAAACAAATAGAAAGAGTGAGAGAGGAAACTCACCTCACTTACCCATTTTTTTATTTTTCATGCAATTTTTGGATTTTTTTCACTTTTCATTTGATACCTACAAAAAGAAAGAAAATGTTAGCCTGAATATATAAAAAAAAACAATAAAATTATCAAAACTAAGCATATGATTCCCCGGCAACGGCGCCAAAAACACGTGACTAACAATCTCAAAATTATCGGCCTACAAAAATATTTTGACAATAGTTAAGTGGTGAGAGCCGAGTCGAATTCACAGGGAAAAATATTTAGAGTTGAAAACCTTGAGGTTTTAGTTAGGAAAGTAACATGGTGGTATTAAAACTAAGTTGCGTTAATTAAATCTAAACTATGCTATAAATAAAGAGAGAGAGAGAGAGATAAGAGTAACAAGTTCCAAAAATCACAATCCACTAAATACTAAAAGAATATTAACAACAAAATTTTATCCTAAACAAATACATCACAACTATGCTAATAAAATATCAGAAATAGAAAAGAGAGATGAGTAAGAGAGAAGAGAGAGACGAGATACAAGAGAGAGAGGAGGGAGAGCGGGGGAGATAGAGGAGAGAGGAGAGAGAAGAAAGAGATGAAAGGGAGAGAGGGGATAGAGGAGAGAGAAGAGAAGAGAGAAGCGTGAGAGAGAGGAGAGAGAGGAGAGGGATAGGAGAGAGAAGAGAGAGAGAGCGCGAGAGGGATAGGAGAGAAGAGAGAAAAGAGAGAGAGGAGAGAGGAAAGAGAAAAGAGAGAGGAGAGAGAGAGGCGCTGCGGCGACAGAGTGGAGAGAGAAAAGAGAGAGAAGCGGGAAAAGAGAGAGAGAGAGCGGAGAGGGCCGCGCTTCTACGTGCATGCATGCACGTAGAAGCGGGGCGGCGGCGCGGCGGGCTCAGCGGGCACAGGCGCGGGCGCGTGGAGGCGGCAGGTGGCAGGGGCACGCAGGCACGGCAGGGGCGGGGCGAGGGGCAGGCGGCCGCGCGGCAGGGCGACGTGGCGCGGGCTAGGCAGGCGCGAGGGCGGCTGGGGCTACGCGCGCAGGCAGGCGGGCTGGGCAGGCGCTTTGCTGCTGCTGCTTGCTGTTCTCCTGAGCAGAAGAGAGACCGCGGGAGAGAGGAAGAAGGGAAGAAGAAAAGGAGAAGAAGAAGAAGGAAGAAAGGGATCGGAGGAGAGAGAGAGGGGGAAGAGAAGAGGAAAGAAATCATAATGGAAGAGAGAGAGGAGAGAGAGTTTTATAAGAGAAAAGAGAGGAAGGGTTTTAAAAATAGAGAGAGATTAAAATGAGAGAGTTTTGAAAATTAGAAGAAAGAGAGAGAAAGAGAAAATATATTTTAAAATTAAAATCTCTCCTCATTGTCTCTTATCCATCCTGGTCCATTAGCAAATTCTTGTTGAGTGGCCCATTATCCTGCAAACAAAGAACATACAAAGATTTAATCAAATTATCTTTTTGTAACAAAATAATAATGGATTAATATAAAATTAAGGATCAGTAGATAATAAATCATCATGATTATCATCAATAATTATCCATTTATCATTTCACAACGATTTCTTCAGTGAACACAACGACTTGCTTTCTATAACGATTTGTTAAGTGTTTCACAACGATTTCTTCGGTGAACACAATGACTTACTTTCTATAACGATTGGTTAGTGTTTCACAACGATTTCTTTGGTGAACACAACGACTTGCTTTCTATAATGATTTGTTAAGTGTTATACTGAATCCTTCAGTAATGTAACAATTTGCTATGACTCATAACTACTTAGTCAAACTGACTTGATCATAACGATTCATAAGTCATATAGACAACGACTTTATGGTTATATCAACTTGACATTTATTTTAAAGCGTTGAATAGTCAAAGTCTTGTTATCTGTCTGACTGCTGTGCATTTAATGAAGACAGAACGTATCTCTACATGCATACAGATGATATCTTTTCATTATCGTGCATATTTTGTCAACATCTTTTAGAACAAGCTACTTGGCATTGCTATTTGGTGAATATTTATATCAACGTTTACTGACACCAACAGACAGCCTAGCTGTCTACTGTTCTAGCATTTAATATGTGCAGGGTCCTAAGATATTCTGTCATACAATGTTGGACCATAGAGCCAGAAGACCTTATCTCTTTGGGTGCTCAAATGGATACATATTGTTGAAGCTTCCAATGTCAAGCAGTCTAACGTCTACCAATCTAAGAGACAACGGTTACTTCAACGGCCGTATTTCAAAAGAAGATATAAATACAAGACAGAAGAGAAGAATGAGAAGTCACGAAGTGGAGAACAAGTATCAGACATATACAAGCATTCAAATTCTTCTGCAAGAAGTCTAGAGTCAAGAATCTCATTCCTCATCATCTTTAGCTCTTCCCTCTCTGTACTGTAATAGAATTTCTAAGAGAGCCGTGTAGTTCTGAGAGTGTGTCTTGTTTAGATCTCTTGCTCTCAGTGCTTGTTGCTTCAGATCTTGGCTTGTAAAAGCTTGATCTAGGGGCTTGAATTCATTCTATTCTCTTTGTTGTGTTTCCCTTCGTGTGTGAAGGAAGACCTGGTGGGATCCAGGGTGTTGTTTCCCTTCGGATGTGAAGGAGGACCTGGTGGGGTATCCAGGGTGTTATTGTTCTCTTCTGGGGTGAAGGAAGACCAACTGAGCTGGGTGTTGTAGTCCATAGGGGACTGTACCCTAGTTAGTGAAATCCTGAGCTGTTGCTCAAGGACTGGACGTAGGACTCCTAAGGAAAGGAGGTCTGAACCAGGATAATTCCTTGCGTTGTGTGATGATTCTTTGTGGGTTTGTTGTTCACACTAACCGTTACTAACCAACATCGAAGATTATTTTTGTGTATATTTTACGTACAGGTGTCCACCTAGATAAATTTTTAAAGACCCATTCACCCCCCCCCCCCACTGGGTTTGTCAACTGGGCAACATTAACTAGGTTTGAGGGTCTAAAATTAGAAATACCAATCCAATCGGCCTCTGGTTTGTTCCAGCACTGTCGGGGCAATAAATTGTGACTTGTGGAAACTGACAGAGTTCAATTCGGGCTCCCAGTTTGAGTTCGGCGCTCAAATACACATTAACCAAGTTAGTTTAGTTTAAAAACAAAGAACTTAGGTTTGGGGGTCCAAAATTAGAAATACTAATCCGATTGGCCTCCGGTTTGTTCCAGCACGGCCGGGGCGATGAGTGTGACTTGTGGAAACTCACGGAGTTCAAATCGAACTTCTGGTTTGAGCTCGGGGCTCGAATTCACATTAAGCTAGTTAATTTAGTTTAAAAGTGAGTGAATAAAATCTAAAAATTTAAATAATTTATTGCTTATATTAGTATTTAATTTTAACTTGTTATTGTTATATATCTATTGTAGGTTCCTTCATCGAGTGGCGCCGGAGGAGACGAGGACGAGGAGGATGAGGACGAGGATTCATGATTTTCTTTTAATTGTTATGAACATTTTATGTATTGTTATGGACATTTTATTATTGTTGACATTTTATGGACATTTTATTATTGTTGACATTTGTCATAATACAGTTTTTATTTTTATTATATGCACAGGTTATTTTATTTAAAATATATAGATATATTTTAAAAATAACTAAAAAATTAGAGACTGATTAGTGAGCGAATTAGTTCAGTCCTATCAGTGACTGATACATTCAGTCACTATTTTATGATCAAAATAGTGACCGAATAGATCGGTCGTAAATAGCGACCGAAAACTTCAGTCACTATTTCGGCACTAGAATAGTGACTGAAATAGTGACCGAATTATTTCGGTCACTATATAGTGACCGAAGTAGTCACTAAATGTATCGATCGCTGATAGCGACCGAAATAATTCAGTCACTATTAGAGACTGAGTAGCGACTGAAACTTTTCGGTCACAGTATTGTGTCCAAAAATTCTTCACCGACAACTCTGGTCCCTATTCGGTCACTAATTTACTTAGTGACCGAATAGGAACCGAAGATGTCGGTCGCTAAAACCGCTTTTTCTTGTAGTGTAGTAATATATCATACTTGACCACTGTACACCAGCTATGATCTATGTCCCTCTTGTGCATATAATACATAAGTATCTATAAGACTTGGAAGTAGGCCCATCTCTACCATGCCTACATACAAGAAGGAATGGTGAGTATATAAACATGTGTAAACACTAGACATAAATATAATGAACAATATATGTAAGTACAAAAGAACAATATGTGTAACACAAAACGAACATAACACTTATTAAGTCTGATGAGGGGGTTGCACACCTGGACATATACTTCTATAATGGCCTGGTTGGCCACATGGCTACAATGGTTATGTGACGACCCTTCCTTGTTCTTGTCCATATGCATATGAAGGTGTTTGCTACATGGACGACCACTTTTCCTGTGACCGAATGGAGGTTGCAATGTAGCACCTAGATGAGGAGGCCAATGACGACTGTCCAGGACAGGATATAAGGCAAACACATATGTTTGTTGATAGGCCTCCATAGTATAAAATGCAGCACAAAAATTCATGTGCGAAATATTAGCTGAAAATGATCTATGGGATGCCACTATATGAACACAAGGAAGACATGTCATGTAATAAGCATCACAGGAGCAACCACTTTTTCGATCCTAGGTTAACGGTGTATTGATGTCCTTGTGAATTAGTGACTTGAAACACATGCCTGAAAAATCTGATAACCTGACATTTTCTGGCCTCTCGCTCAGTAGTACCTGTTGAGTTGTGTGTTTTGATGATGACATATTGTACACAATCAGATGGTGTCATATTGTATATATGTGGGAGATTGTTGTTTTGTGTATTTGGATGTTGACACATTGCTCACATCTTGACAATGACATATTATACACAATCTGATGTCATATTGTATATATGTGGAAGATTGTTGAGTTGTGTATTCATTTGGATAATAACTAAAAACCTTCATGTTGATGATGTCTACACACTCTTACTTTGATTTTAATGATGACCAAAATATTGGTTGCGGATAATGTTTAAAGACTCCAAACACTCATACTTTGATTTTGATGATGACACATATTACAATGATGACTAAACAACATGTTTTTAATACTTAATATTTCATATTTTGATGATAATGACATGTTTTGATGATTCACACTTCATATATACAGGTTCACATAATTTTGTCAAAGTTGTGTCGACACAAGATGTCAAGTGTGTCGACACACCCTCTTCATCCAGAAAGCAGTAAAGAGAAAAGAAGCCAATTGTGTCGACATAGGTCCATTGTGTGTCGACACATTCCTTGCTCTCCGGAAAATAGTCAGAAGAGATGAAGCCAGTGGTGTCGACACAAGTCCTTCATGTGTCGACACACCCTGTGTTCCCAGAAAGCCATATTGTGGAATATAGCCAGTTGTGTCGACACAAGTCAAGCATGTGTCGACACAGGTTAACCACCAAGCAGTAGACCAGGATCTTGTGTCGACACACAACTTGATTGTGTCGACACACTTCGAATGACGATTCAGAACCTGAATTTTTTGAACACGTGTCAGCTTGGGAATCAAGGGATCTAACCTAGATTTTTGTGCCCATACACCCCAAGGCACCACATGGACACATGGGACTATAAAATACTCATGATCCTCGTTCTCCAAAGGCAAGCCAGCCCATACAATTCCCAGAAAAGCTTTTGGCGGCAAAAAGGGTTTCTTTAGTGCTTTGCTCGAGCTCCAGAGGTTGCAGACCAGTGAATTCATCTGAGGAGATCGATTGGAAGTCAAATTCTTCATCAAATTAGCAAAAAAAGAAGAGGAGAAGTAGCAGAGTTTCTATGGGAGCATTTTAGCAGATGTTTATCTGATCAGCAACTTTTAGAAGATTGTGATCTGAAGCAGAGCAACGCCGACCAAGAAGAAGAAGAAGAAGAAGGAAAAGAAGGAGAATAAGGAGAAGAAGAAGAAGAGTTGCAGCAGTAGTATCAAGGAAGAAATAGTGTGAAGAGATGCGGAATTCCCTAAATGGTAATCTAGAAGGGGGCTTGAATAGATTATGGACAATTTAAAAGCTTAACGCCATCTTTTTGCAATAGCACAGACAATTAAAGTGTTGGCAAAAATCAGACTATGTGTGGATGTGTGTGAGTGATTGGTAGATGAATAAGCAAGTACTCAAACGTGTATAAAAGTGTCGTGCCTACCAAACATCTAACGCAAATTCGTGCAAACCACGAGACACGTAGATTTTACGTGGTTCGGAGTACACAACTCGTGTATCCTACATCCACGGGCCACACACACACGCAGAATCACCTGCTTATGAGCTAGTTCACGAACTACAACTCACTCACGTGTTTATCTGATGTGAACCCACGATCAGATTAACACACACACACGTGTATCAAGCACCAACCGCTTGAAACACCACACACACACACAAGTATGGAATAGAAAGAACAGGGAAGGGTTTGAGAGTTGAAGAACAAATCCAATAAGCAAACTCTTCCTCTGAACGTCCTCCTGGAGTCCAAGCCTCGACTTTGAGATCAGATGTTGATGTAGATGCTTGAATCCAAGACGTTCGGACTTCACCTTCCGCTGCAAGAGTCTTCCGTTCTTGGTTCTGGGTGGTAGTTGAAGCAGCCAGAACAAGGCTTCTTGTAAGAACTCTTTAGGGTTTTTGCTTGGAGGCTGCTTGTGTACGAGATTTTTTGCAAAAGGTTGCTTATATATGAGTGTTAACATATGGAGAGTCGTACTCCATAGAAACACTAAGTTTGGCAACTTGCAAAACTTCCCGTAATATGTTTTCCGCTTGTCTGTCGACAGGTCTTGCATCCTGTGTCGACAGGCGAAGACAGCTTGTGAAGAACCAGAAGGCTGAAGGCTCTGACTGTGTGCATCTGTCGACAGGTGCTCTGTTGCTGTCGACAAGCGCAGGCCTTCCTGAGCTTTTGATCTTCGGACTGGTTGCATCTGTCGACAGGGTCACTCCTGCTGTCGACAGGCAATGCCTTGGCAGAACTGGCTGCTCTCTGACTGTTTGTATCTGTCGACAGGTCCTTGCTTACTGTCGACAGGTACCTTGTCTTTTGACTTTTACTTGATCTTTCAAGCTTCTTTTTGGCACATGTCTTACATGTATATCTCCTACAAAGTAAACATAATTAGTGAGATATTATGAACATAAAATCAAGCATTGTACCAAGTTGTTATGACAAGTTATTGTTTGAAGATCTCATTCATTTAAAAACTCAATTCACATTGTTTATCACTTGTTTGCATTGTACATCATTGCACATCAATGTTCATCATCAAAAACATGTTGTATTGATTAATTAGAATGTGAGAACCCAACATTCTCCCCCTTTTTGATGATGACAAAATTAATCAATTAATGCATGATTGAGTTTTTCTCCCCCTTTTGACAACATCCAAAAGCACACCATAGACACAAGTAAAATGCACAGAGCAAAGATTTTCATTGATTTTCATGAGTGCATACACATGACATTGGGTGCTAATGAAAGGAAATAAGAAAAAGGGAAGTCATGGCATGATGACCATAGAACAAGCAAAAGTACATTAAACATGACATGAATAAAATGAAACTTAGACTACAGGACTAGACCCAATCCTAGACAACTAAGCTATCTAAGCATCTTCATCAGCGGGCTGTGAAGGAGCCGGTTGATCATAGCATGACGCTCAAGAGCAATGTGGTCCAGACGTGAATCGAGAACTGCAATGCTAGATTCCATAGTATCCAATCTTGCATTGAGGCTTGCAAAACCAGTAGTCATCTGAAGTTGCAACTGAGCTAGCATTGGCGGATGGACGGCTCAGTAGCACCAACAGTGACATCTCCCGGAGCATCAAAGGACTCAGTGTGGGAGTCATCTTCATCTTCAGCATCTTCCTCAGCTTCATCTTGATCTTCATTGACCTCTTCAACACCAACACCAATTTCTTCAGCTACAGCGGCTCCCTTGCCCTTGAGATCTCTTGACACTATCCCATCAACTACTTGTAGCCCATCCTCTGAGCTGCGATGAGGTCATAGGAGCTACGGGAAGAAAGATCCGTCATCTCCTCCTGTGGGATGTGGATGCCAGAAGAGGAATAGAGATGTGAGTTGGCATGCATAGGGCATTGATCTCTTTGAACTTCGAACACACTGGCGAAAGATAGAGATCAGGAGTGGAAGGTTGATGAGATCAGTGTGGATGAATTGGTGAAGCAGAGACTTGTGAAGGGAGGTCACAAGTTCACGGCTTCCATCCTTTGGAACAATTAGTGTGGTGAAGATGTGGTGGATTAGGCGATGAAGTGGAGGGAAAGAGTTGGCATTCAAATGCATACGACTGGTGGGGTCGTAGGGCTGCCGAACAACTAGAGTGTGGAACTCCTCGGGAGTGGGATGAAAGTTTTGATGTCAACTCCTGTATTGGGAATTTGAAGGGCAGTGGATAAAAGGTTTGGAGTTACAAAGAAGGGAGTGTCTTTGACTTTGGTGAAGAGCTTGTCATCTTTGGACAAGCGAAGATTGGTATAGAAGTCCGTCACAGCGGTGGGAGAGTACCGCTTGTGATCGTAACAAAAGGGTGCCCAACCCTGGACATCAAAAAGAGGCAGAAGGCCTGAAACATGTCCTGCAAAGAGATGAAGTCGACGTAGCGGGGCTGCGCGACTTTGGTGAAGATGCCATGGACGTTGAGGAGTTGGAGATTTGGCGGGATCACGAGCTCCGGCAAGCGATCCTCCGGTGCTTCGTGCGACGCTCAGAGGTCGCCCTGGAGCCCTGGCCTTGTTCGGAAATCTTGCACGCGACGAGATGCAATCTTCTTCGCCGTTGGAGCCATGAGATGTTGATCCTGATGTAGGAGGGAGAGGGTGGAGGAAGAAGAGACACGAGACAGAGAGAATCCGCAAGGGAGGTGGGATCTTTGTCTGCCCCTGGAAAGGGAGGGTTTTTGGTGGAAGGAGGAGAAAGGGTTTTTTGGAAGGAGGTAGAAGGGAGAAAGGGGTGGGGATCCTTTTAAAGAGTTTAGAAAGAATTTGAAAGGTTGGTCCCCAAAAAAACGGTTTAAACCCTGACCCTTTGGGTTTCCCGTTTGGTCTGGCCGTCGCTGTCGACAGGGCCCTTGGTGCCTGTCGACAGGCACTTCAGAAAATGGCCATTTTGAGATTTTTGGTGATTTTTGAACTGAAGCTCTGAGCAATGTCTTCCAGGTGTTAGTGAAGTGTATAAGAGGTGAATCATGTATGTTAACCTACCATATACAAGGATATAATAAACCATAACATTTCCTCAATGGTTTTAACATAATACCCAGGAATTTAAGGTTAAAGCATTAAAAAACACTCACTGAAATAAAGAACATTGCACACACCCTTCGTTGTATAAATACAATGTAAGACAACACAATCCCCATTTTGTGGATAGGCAAATGATGCATGAAATGATATCTATATGTCAAGACAATCACAAGACCAATGACCTTGGAAATTATGACTCAGTGGAGGCTACACACTATTTCCTTTTTTTGTTTGAAATTTAGAAAAACAATGGGAGGAAATGGTACTTAAGAAGACGTCACACTTTTTGACGTGAGGATAGACATTATACGTGCCCATACCCCCAGTTAATTAGTGGAAGTTTCTATCATACCATTGTACAGAGATGATGAGTTGGCCTTTTGACGCGAGGGCAGACATTTGTGATGCCCATCACCCCGGTTACTCAGCATAACCCAACATTGCTCTATATTCATCCCAATGTAAAGTTGATTTTCATTATCTATATTTTTTGTTTTCCTTGTGAAGATTTTTCAGAAATAGGTAGCTTTTCTCCAAGTATTGTTTTAAAAGCCAATATCAAGTAGGTGATATGATTACCTATCAATATTAGACATGCACTTTCATGACCAAAAGGCTTATCAAGTAAATTGAGACTATGTTTGCCCACAAAGAATTAATGTAGAGGAGTGAGGTTGATATCATTTATAGTTATGAAATGTTTCCTAAATGATAGAACCTAAATCCAAACATGAATAGTATGTGAAAATCATAGTGGAATAAAGAATAGCTTAAATATCATTTGTATATAGTGTGGTCAAACATGCATTAACACCTTATAGACACCTTAATGTTAATCATGAAGATGCTCACTGAATGGGTGAAGAAATAAGCATGAAGTTCCAAAATTCAGGGTATCTGTCGACAGGGAGAAAGGCCTGTCGACAGGAACACAGACAGAAGTTGGAGATTTCGGGGAGGCAAAAACTGTGTGCATCTGTCGACAGCAGGTAGAGGGCTTGTCGACAGATGACACAGACAGAAGAATGAGAGTTCTGTCTGGGCTGAGCTGTCGACAGGGCCCTTGTAGCCTGTCGACAGGGACTGTTCAAAGCAGTTTTAAGGGTAGAATGAAGGTCTGAAATGACTAATGGTTGTGAGGGAGTTGAGATGGACAAAGGTTGAACAATTTCCTTCACATTTGCATTCATCTAACCCTAACTTGCTCCCCCATAATGTGTGCCATTTGATACAAAAGGACTCAAGTTCATGAAGACATATTTGCACACAACCAAGCAATGAAAACACCAAGCATGTAAAAGAAAAAACCAACAAGTGTTTTCAGAATTTTAAAGAGAGTTTTGAATAGGCAAAATTATAAAGAAACTAATTCCAAATGTAGAGTACATGTCCCTTTTATGTCACATGACTATGGATACTTGGCGGAGAATATTTCTCACGCATAATGAGAGTTTCCAAACAAGCATGACTTGTTCTTCCACACATCACCATTTGATATACCTCACAGTTAGTGGACACAAGGGACATATGCTTAACATTTGAGTTAAGTTTCATTGCAATTTGCACAACCCCAACTCTCTTCGCAATGTGGTGAATCTATCTTCAGCTAGAGGTTTGGTAAAGATATCAGCCACTGTTTCTCTGTGGGTATGAAACTGATTTCCAATGATCTATTGGCTACTTCATCTCTCAAGAAATGATGACGAATTTCTATGTGTTTCGTCCTGGAATGTTGAATGGGATTCTTTGATAGATTGATTGCACTAGTGTTGTCACACAGGATAGGTGTGCATCCAATATCGATGTTATAGTCACACAACTGACTTTTTATCCACAACACTTGTGTTGCACAACTCCCTGCAGCAACATATTCTGCCTCTGCAGTAGAGAGTGCAACCGAGTGTTGCTTCTTGGATGCCCACGAAACCATGCAACCACCAAGCATTTGGCAATAGCCACTAGTGCTTTTCCTGTCAATTTTACAACCAGCGTAGTCTGCATCAGAATAAGAAATCAATTCAAAACTACTACCAGCTGGATACCAAAGACCCAAGGCATGCGTACCTGAGAGATATCTGAAGATTCTCTTGACTGCAATTAAATGGCTTTCCTTTGGACTAGATTGGTATCTAGCACAAAGGCAAACACTGAATTGTATGTCCGGTCTACTTGCAGTAAGATAAAGGAGTGAGCCAATCATACCTCGAAATTGTTTGGCATCTACCGGTTTACCTTTCTCATCACATTCTAGCTTAATGCTTGTGCTCATTGGTGTTGAAGCGGGCTTGGCTTGTTCGAACTGAAACCTTTTGAGTAGTTCTTTTACATATTTCTCTTGGTTTATAAAGAATCCATCTTCAAGCTGCTTGACCTGCAAACCAAGAAAAATTGAAGCTCCCCCATTAAGCTCATCTCAAATTCACTGTGCATGTGTTGTGAAAATTCTTCACACAGTGTGGGATTAGTGGAACCAAAGATAATATCGTCCACATAAACTTGAACAACAATTATGTGATTGCGAACTTTCTTTGTAAAGAGAGTTTGGTCCACCTTACCTCTTGAGTAGTTTTTGCTTACCAGATAGGTACTCAGCCTGTCGTACCAAGCTCGGGGTGCCTGTTTCAAACCATAGAGAGCTTTGTGCATTTAAATACATGGTTTGGTTTATCATGGTCCTCAAGCCAGGTGGTTGAGAGACATAGACTTCCTCTTTTATGTAGCCATTCAAGAAAGCAGTTTTGACATCCATTTGAAATAATTTGAACTTGTTTGAACATGCATATGCTAACAAGATCCTAACTGCTTCTAGTCTAGCTACAGGTGCAAAGGATTCTTCAAAGTCTATACCAAATTCCTGATTGTATCCTTTTGCAACTAGTCTAGCCTTGTTTCTAACCACCTTACCCTCTTCATTTAGTTTATTCCTAAACCCCTTGTTCCTATGACAGAAATTTCAGGGGTTCTAGGACTAAACTCCAGACATTATTTCTTTGAAACTGCCCAAGCTCCTCATGCATGGCATCAATCCAAGAATTTTCTTTTAGTGCTTCTTCAACAGTTTTGGGTTCCACTTGAGATACAAAGGCTAAATGATCCTGTTCAACTATTTGATTTACCTGAGACCTAGTTTGAACTGAATCATTTATGTTACCTATGACATTCTCAAGTGGATGAGCTTTAGAGTACCTCACATTAGTGATTGTTGAAGCCCGGGTTGATCTTGCAATTGAGGAGGATTTTCTGGAGGGGGTGGCTGGAGGACTTTCATCTTGAGGTTTTCTTCTTGTTGTGGATCTTCAGCAGGACTTTCATCATGATTTCTGATCAAACAACCGTCATCTTCATCATCGTACCTGCGAAGAAATCCACTCTTTCCTTTGAAACTACTTGAGTTTTTCCTTTTTCTTTTCTTTGAAGTTCCTCAAGTGTTGTTCCTTCCATGTCATCAAACCTGTAGGAATTTACAATGTTAGGCTTGAGTTGGATTCATCAAAAATGACATGTGGAGTTTCTTCCACAGTTCTAGTTTTCAGATTGAACACCCTATATGCTCTAGAATGTTCAGAGTATCCAAGAAAAATACCTTGATCGCTTTTGGCTTCAAACTTGTCCAAGTCATTTTTATCATTGTTATGTATAAACACCTTTGAACCAAAAACTTTAAAGTACCCAATGGTGGGTTTCTTACCTTTCAGAAGTTCGTAAGGAGTTTTCTTGAATACGGGTCTTACCATGGCTCGGTTAAGGATGTAGCAAGATGTATTTACCGCTTCTGCCCAAAAGGTTCGTGCTAATTGATTCTCGACCAGAAGCGTACGAGCCATCTCCACCAAGGTTCTATTCTTCCTTTCCACAACTCCATTTTGCTCGGGAGTTCTCGGGGAGGAAAACAGGTGGTCTATACCTTGGTTCCTGCAAGTCGGAGAAAGAATGATTGTCAAATTCCCCCCGTGATCAGTGCGGATGGAGCAGATTTTATTGACATTCCCATGCTCAATTTTGTTGAAGAATTCTTCAAAAACATTTAATGCTTCATTCTTGTGAGCCAGGAATTTTACCCAAGTGAACCTAGAGAAGTCATCCACAATGACAAAACCATAACGCTTGCCATTGAGACTGAGTGTTCTCGTAGGTCCAAATAGGTCCATGTGCAAGAGTTCATAGGCTTTGGAAGTACTTACCGGTGCCTTTGATTTGAAGGATTTCGGTTTGTTTTCCCTGTGCACATGCATCACAAAAATTTCATTCTTGTTAAAGGAGATTTCAGGAAGACCACTTACCAACTTAAGCCTCATGATCTTGTGCAATACATTGTAACTAGCATGACCGAGCCTACGATGCCACAATGTAAGCTCGTCCTGTTTGTTTGCTACAAGACACAAATTGTTATTTTCTGGATCATCTAAGTCAACCATGTAGATGTTATTCATTCTTTTTCCAGAAAATTTTAGGCTTCCTGTTTCCTTATCAAGAATTTGACATGAATTGGATTCAAAGACAATTTATGACCTTTATCACACAATTGACTTATGCTAAGCAAATTGTGATGAAGGCCATCAACTAGTAGCACATTGTCTATAGAGTTAGAGGCAAACTTACCAACTTTACCTGAGCCGAGATCACCTTGACCTTCGTCTTTTTCCACGAGCAAACTGAATTTAGCTTTGTCGCCCGTCATATGCCTCGAGCAGCCACTGTCCAGGTACCATTTGTTTTGATTGTGGGTTGCTAGGCATTCCTGCACATGTGGATCAGACGAGAGATTTTGGTACCCAAATTACTTTGGGTCCCGTTGTATCATTCATGCCAAACAACAAGTGCTTAGGAATCCAAACTTGTTTGATTTTCATTTGATTTGGGTTATTCCAGCATTGTTTTTCAGTGTGCCCAACCTTTTTACATATGTTGCATGATGGTGGTTTTTGAACAACATTGTGCTTTACCTTTGTGGGAGCATGCATTGGCATTTTTCCTTTTTGTTGCCTTGTAATTTAGCTTTAGGAGTTTGTTGTTTGTCCTGTTTTGAGCTTGTTGCAAATTCCTTAGATTGGCCAGGAGCAAACTTGACCATTTTAGATTCTTGTTTCTTTCCCTTGGAAGGATTTTTCCTGTTCTTTGAAGGGGTTCGTTTACTTGAACTTGGGCTGGTATCAATGAAGTTTGTTAACAGATTTTTGCCAATTTCCTTTGGCTTTACTTTTTGAAACCAATCCCATGTCTAGCAACATAAACATTTGAACCTAAAATAGCATCCAATTTTGCTTACTTTTGACAAAACTAGATAAATCTTTTGACTTACCTTTTAAGTCATTTTCAGCTTTTTCCAATTTCTCCTTTAGCTTTTCATGCTCACTATTAAGGCTTTCAAGAGAGTTCATTAAATCATCTCTTCCTTTTGAACTTCTTGAAATTTAAGTTTCATGCTGTCCAATTCATCACTGTGTGTTTGTTCATCAAGTTTCATCATTTCAATTACCTTATTCAAGGATTCAATTTCATCATGGTTGTTTGACTCATGAACAAGGGAATTGAATTTTTTCTTGAGTGCTTTATTTTCAGACTTGAATTCACAGTATTTTTCAAATAGAACAGTGTAAGCTTCTTCCCATTGAATAATAGAGTATGTTTCAAAGGAAGAATTTACCTCATTCGAGTCATCACTTCTCGCCATGAGACAGTGGACTTCATCATCTCCAGAGGTAGCTTGCTGTTCTGGTCGTCATCCTCATCACTCCAAGTGGCCACCATTGCCTTGGCCTTCTTGAAGGTGAATTTGTCCTTCTTAAGCTTCTTTTTAGCTCGGGGCATTCTCCTCTCATATGCCCTTGCTTCTTGCACTCATAGCAAACAACTTCAGACTTTTTGGTAGAATCAAACTTGTTAGAAAAGTCTTTCTTTTGGAAAGGTTTAGAGTTACCTGTACCTCTCCTCTTGAACTTCAGAAATTTCTTGAATTGTCTAGTGAGCATAGCCATTTCATCATTGTCACTCTCACTAGACGATTCACTGACTTCACTTTCCTGAATCAATTCCTTTTTGGAAACTGAAGAAGTCCTCCTGGAAGCCTTCAAGGCAAGTGGCTTCCTAGGATTTTCTTCAGTTTCTTTTCTTTAACATTCAACTCATAAGTCATCAAGGAGCCAATCAATTCATCCACTTTCATTTTTGAGAGGTCTTTGGAATCTTCAATGACAGTGGCTTTGGTGTTCCAAGAGGATGGAAGAGACCGAGTATCTTCCTCACCAAGTCACTCTCCGAGTATTCCTTTTTGAGACCTTTCAATCCATTTATGATTATCATGAATCTAGCAACATGTCTGAAATGGTTTCATCATGATTCATTTTGAACATTTCATATTCTGAAACCAGCATGCTTACCTTTGATTCTCTTACCTCGGACGTACCTTCATAGATGAGCTCAAGCTTGTCCCACATCTCCTTAGCTGAGGTGCATGTGGAGACTCTTGAGTACTCCTTCGGATGGACCGCACACTGCATCATATTGAGGGCGCTCCAGTTGAGTGTCCCCTTGGCGATCTGGTCCTTGGTCCAGGTGTCCTCGTCCTGAGGCAGTTCGTATGCTCCCTTTTTGACTATTTTCCATAGTTCGAAATTTTGTGCGCGAGAAAAACCTGCATCCAATTTTTTCAATACGGATAGTCAGTGCCATCAAAGAAGGGTGGCCTGGTCACTGAGTGTCCCTCGGCCATATACCCCTTGTTAGATTCCATTTGACCGTGAATCTCCTGATCGTAGGATCAACCAGATAAAGCAGTAAATCGGAGAAATCGGCTCTGATACCAATTGAAGAGATGCGGAATTCCCTAAATGGTAATCTAGAAGGGGGGTTGAATAGATTAGGACAATTAAAAGCTTAACGCCCTCTTTTTGCAATAGCACAGACAATTAAAGTGTTAGCAAAAATCAGACTATGTGTGGATGTGTGTGAGTGATTGGTAGATGAATAAGCAAGTACTCAAACGTGTATAAATGTGTCGTGCCTACCAAACATCTAACGCAAATTCGTGCAAACCACGAGACACGTAGATTTTACGTGGTTCGGAGTACACAACTCGTGTATCCTACATCCACGGGCCACACACACACGCAGAATCACCTGCTTATGAGCTAGTTCACCGAACTACAACTCACACACGTGTTTATCTGATGTGAACCCACGATCAGATTAACACACACACACGTGTATCAAGCACAACACCGCTTGAAACACCACACACACACAAGTATGGAATAGAAAGAACAGGAAGGGTTTGAGAGTTGAAGAACAAATCCAATAAGCAAACTCCTCTGAACGTCCTCCTGGAGTCCAAGCCTCAACTTTGAGATCAGATGTTGATGTAGATGCTTGAATCCAAGACTTCGGACTTCACTTCACCTTCCGCGCAAGAGTCTTCCGTTCTTGGTTCTGGGCGGTAGGTTGAAGCAGAGCAGCAGAACAAGGCTTCTTGTAAGAACTCTTAGGGTTTTTGCTTGGAGGCTGCTTGTGTACGAGATTTGTTGCAAAAGTTGCTTATTATGAGTGTTAACATATGGAGAGTCGTACTCCATAGAAACACTAAGTTTGGCAACTTGCAAAACTTCCCGTAATATGTTTTTGTCGCTTGTCTGTCGACAGGTCTTGCATCTGCTGTCGACAGGCGAAGACAGCTTGTGAAGAACCAGAAGGCTGAAGGCTCTGACTGTGTGCATCTGTCGACAGGTGCTCTGTTGCTGTCGACAGGCTGCCTGTTCTCAGGCGCAGGCCTTCGAGCTTTTGATCTTCGGACTGGTTGCATCTGTCGACAGGGTCACTCCTGCTGTCGACAGGCAATGCCTTGGCAGAACTGGCTGCTCTCTGACTGTTTGTATCTGTCGACAGGTCCTTGCTTGCTGTCGACAGGTACCTTGTCTTTTGACTTTTACTTGATCTTTCAAGCTTCTTTTTGGCACGTCTTACATGGTATATCTCCTACAAAAGTAACATAATTAGTGAGATATTATGAACATAAAATCAAGCATTGTACCAAGTTGTTATGACAAGTTATTGTTTGAAGATCTCATTCATTTAAAACTCAATTCACATTGTTTATCACTTGTTTGCATTGTACATCATTGCACATCATGTTCATCATCAAAAACATGTTGTATTGATTAATTAGAATGTGAGAACCCAAACATAGTGTGGTCGTGATCGTGGGGGGTGACAGATCATATTTAAGAGACTCTCTTCCTCACTGTGCCACACCTTTTTCCTCAATACATTTTACATATTTGTGTGTGTGTGACTGATTGTGGATCAGTATGTGGATTATGTGTGAGTGTGTGCCTTGTGATCTGTATAAGTGTTTTGTACAGATCATAGTGTTGCTTTGTGATCTATGCTGGCTTATGAACATATCTGATTTGAGTGTGGTATGTTCAAGGCTAGAGGATCTGATCTTTTGTGAACTTAATCTAGTGTGTATGTGTGGTTGACCCGTTGTGCTCAAGTGTGTGTGTTGTACTCAACTTTGAGTAGTGTGTCCTCACTGTGTGAGGGGTGGACGTAGGAGTCATTGGATGTGATCTCCGAACCACCTAAAAATCCCTTGTGCACTGTGGTTTGACCTTGTGTTGCGCATAGATGCATGCATAGGGATTTTGCCTACACACTACTTATTAATTTGTTCACACACATTAATCACATGTTTGACGTTCACACTATTTGATAAAATGTTTCACACATTTGAATAATACACATTGCAACAAATCAGTGGGGTTTTACTTGAGTAGATCTCTTAATCTGAGGTAAAATTTTAAATTGCTTAAGTTTCCACTGCAAATCTATTCAACCCCCCCCCCCCCTTCTAGCTTTGCCATTACCAAATATTTAATCCTAACAATACAAAGTTGGACTTCAACACTAGGATTAAATGTAGATTCCCATTTCAAACCATCATCGCATCATTTAACAAAAAATTTGTTTAATCTGTAGAAAGTCTTTTGTACTAAAGTTTGGATAGGCAAACCTCGTGCACCTTTCAATACACTATTGAAACTTTCTAAAATATTTGTTATAATCATGCCAAACCACTTACCACCATCATATATCTTTGTCTATCTCTCATAACCGACATCTTCCAACCACTTCTTTACTTGGGGATTCTTCAATTTTCTATTCAAATCTTGAAATTTGAAGATACATGTTCTAGTCACTATAGATCATGCTAGACTTGTCAATGTCTTATCACAAAATGCCTTTTGAAAGTTATCAGCAAGATGTTGCAAACAACAACGATGGTAACCAATAGGAGGAGGAAAGATCTCAGGTACTGCAACGCTCTAAACCTCTATATCAATCAGAAAGGCCAACTTTATTTGTAACTTTCTCTCTGGCACATGCCAAAAACCACGTCCAAGAATTGCCATTTTTCGATTAATCTATAATGAATGCAAGGGGGAATAAACCATCATTTGCATCTACAGCAGTAGCAATAATCAAAATACTAGGATATTTTCCATACTGGTGCGTTTCATCAACACTTATCAATGACCTACAATGTGGGAACCCCTGCATGGAAGGTGCAAATGACCAAAAAAACTCTTTGAAAACAAAAGATAGATTGTTCTGCATAGGTGAACTGCACAATTGTCCCAGGATTTGTCAATTGAAGGGCCTCAAGATATATGGGTAGAGTAGCAAATGATGATTCTCAATTACTGAATATTTGTTTCATAGCCAAATATTTTGCTATCCATGCTTTCTTATATGAAATTTCAACATGATATTCATCTAGTATTCTTCTCACAATCTCCTCTGATGTAATTGTTAACTTCGTCTTCACAACTGACAAAATCAATCTCTGAACAAAATGAGATGTGCATTAACAATTGAAACTTTGCATTAACGTCCATATTCTCATTCTCATATGTATCTTCATGTGGATCTATTTCATCTCCTTCATCCTCCTCCACCACATGTTCTTCCGTTACATGGTGCCTACATACCAATCAAATATGGCAAAAAGTTTATGGTATTTTATGTAAATGCACTAAAATACTTTATGAGGATGATGATATGTTATATCCTGATAAGCTTTCACTATGAAGAGCACGTGAAGGATCAGTGATTGGCATGAAAAGGATATTATGAGAAGCCACCTCTGTAGCCAGTGACATTATACGTTGGTGTAGACCTCCAATTAGAAATTATGAATTATTTCAAAATTTAACCACACTAATATATATTTGATACAAATAAGGGAGACAACTCACCATGTATTATAATCTACAGATAAACCGTAGCCATATGATTCGCACCGTACAACCATCTCATTAGCAAAATAAAATCTAATGGAATCAACATCATCATTCAACATACATGTAAAGACTCCAGTTGGTTGTTGGTACTCATAGTGTTGAGTAGACATGTTGTTTGTAGTATGACCATGTGCTTGCACTTCATCATTGCCTTGAATAGATATATTATCTACATCTTCCTTCTCCAAATATAATTGTATAGTAGACATAAGTGAATGATACAAATCGAACATACTTTCAATTGTTTCATCATATTTAACTCTCATAGTAATATATTCACTCATAGAAGTAGGCCACTTGCACGTTATACCAATTTTAATATGTCTTTTATCATATTTTGTCAAGATATATAATTTTCTCATCAACTCAGAATAAGTTGTATATTTCTTTACACGTAAAATACGTATAATGTCCCCTTCATATTGAGGCTTATGATCATCAATACAGAGTACACCATCGTAATAACACATTAACAAAATGTTTGAGCTAGTCATAGTTGTCACTCATAAGATAAACAAACCACAGTGGCCAAAATAAAGTTATCTAATAATACAACATTTTCAAACAAGAAAATTTAAATGTCAAATTCAGAATTCATAGTGTTAAATAATAACATCAAATACATATAAAATAAAAAATAAAAGTCAAAATGTATATCTATGTCAACTAAGCAACAATGATTGTGGAGGAAGAAGAGGAGAAAAAAAAGGGGGGGTAGCAACCCTGGATATTTATGCCCGATAAGGTTCCAATATACAGACCCACCTCCCGCGAACAGACTGAAGTCTCACAAAGGATATCACACACAAGCGTTCAGTAAGAATATAAAAGACAACTACACTGTATAAAGATACATGATCTCATACACATTCATAAAATTACAATGTCTCAATATATTATTACATGTCAAAAAAAAGTACACCTACCTGGGACATATCCCAAGGTGTACAACAAGAGCAACAACTCACTCAACTTTTGGTGGTAGAAGTTCGCCCTCGAGAACCACACTTACGGCAAAACATCTGAAAAGAGACTATGGGGGTGTGTGCCTCACAAGTCACTGGATCAGCAGGGAAACCCCAAACAACGCACAAAATGCACAAGGAACCACAATCTCATAGTCACATTAGTCAGCTCTAACATAATAATTAAATGGACAACAATGATGATCAGTCTGTTCTCATGTAATTGTAATTACATAATTATTTTGGTGAATAACAAAACATGATTAACTAAATCCTGTCAAAGTTTTCTAACTCATATTTTATAAGTCTTTGAGTACAGGAAAAATCTCAAGAAAAATCAAGCCTATTTTTGATAAGTATTAAATTCCTTGTAGCAATGTTAATATCAGATGATACTCTCTAAGTCCACATCAACTTCCTTTAGTACTATAACGATTTCTTAAGTGTCTGAACGACTTCTTTACTGAGACATCGTTTGATTATAAACAAATCGTTCTCGCAACGATTCTATAAGTCATCATAACGATTCTTTAGAATTCGCAACGACTTGCTCGCCGTAACGATTTCTTAAGTGTCTGAATGACTTCTTTACTGAGACATCGTTTGATTATAAACAAATCATTCTCGCAACGATTCTATAAGTCATCATAACGATTTCTTTAGAATTCGCAACGACTTGCTCGCCGTAACGATTCTTAAGTTATCATAACGATTTCTTAGAATTCGCAACGACTTGCTCGCCGTAACGATTTCTTAAGTTATCATAACGATTCTTTAGGATTCGCAACGACTTGCTCGCCGTAACGATTTCTTAAGTTATCATAACTATTTCTTAGAATTCGCAACGATTGCTTTCTATAACGATTTGTTAAGTGTTCATAACGATTTCTTCATTGAACACAACGATTTGCTTTCTGTAACGATTTGTTAAGTGTTCATAACGATTTCTTCATTGAACACAACGATTTGCTTTCTGTAACGATTTGTTAAGTGTTCATAACGATTTTTCATTGAACACAACGATTTGCTTTCTGCAACGATGTTAAGTGTTCATAACGATTTCTTCATTGAACACAACGATTTGCTTTCTGTAACAATTTGTTAAGTGTTCATAACGATTTCTTCATTGAACACAACGATTTGCTTTCTGCAACGATTTGTTAAGTGTTCATAATGATTTCTTCATTGAACACAACGATTTGCTTTCTGTAACGATTTGTTAAGTGTTCATAATGATTCCTTCATTGAACACAACGATTGCTTCGTGCAACGATTCTTTAGAGCTCATAACGATTTGCTTCGCGCATCGATTTATTTCAAGCTCATAACGATTTGTTAAGTGTCTATACGATTTCTTCGTTGAATACAACGATTTTCTCTCTATAATGACTTGTTGGTATTCATAACGATTTCATAAGTCATATAGACAACGACTTTATGATTTATATCGACTTGATATCTATCTTATCTCTTAAAGCGTTGAATAATCAAAGTCTTCTTATATCTGTCTGACTGTTGTGCATTTAATGAAGACAGAACGCATCTCTGCATGCATGCAGGTGATATCTTTCCCCTGTCGTGCACATTCTGTCAACATCTTTTAGAACAAGCTATTTGGCATTGCTATCTTGGTGAATATTCACGTCAATGTTTTCTGACATCAAGAGACAGCCTAGCTATCTACTGTTCTAGCATTTAATATGTGCAGGGTCCTAAAGACATTCTGTCATACAACGTTGGACCATACAGACGCCAGAAGACATTATCTCTTTGCGTGCTCAACTGGATAAAAGATTGTTGAAGCTTCCAAATGTCAAGCAGTCTAATGTCTACCAATCTAAGAGACAACGGTTACTTCAACGGCCGTATTTCAAATGGAGATATAAATACAAGACATAAGTTCAGAAGAAGACATACGACGAACGAACAAGCTATTCAAATCTTCTGATAGAATTCTAGAGCCAAGAACCTCATTCCTTTCAGTGTTGCTCTTTGCTCTCCACTCTGTAGTGAAAATCTTGAGAGAGCTTGTGTAGGTCTGAGAATCTTCTGTGTTTCTAGATCTTTTACTCTCAGTCCTACTTGCTTCAGATCTTAGCTTGTTGAAGCTTGATCTAGGGGCTTAAATTCATTCTATTCACTTTGTTGTGTTTCCTTCGTGTGTGAAGGAAGACCTGGTGGGATCCAGGGTGTGTTTCCCTTCGGTGTGAAGGAAGACCTGGTGGGATCCAGGGTGCTGTTTCCCTTCGGTTGTGAAGGAAGACCTGGTGGGGTATCCAGGGTGGTGTAATTCCCTTCGTGTGAAGGAAGACCAGCTGAGCTGGGTGTTGTAGTGTCCATAGGCGGACTGTACCCTAGTTAGTGAATCTTGAGTTGTTGCTCAGGGACTAGACGTAGGACTCCTAAGGAGAGGAGATCTGAACCAGGATAATTTCTTGTGTTGGTGGTTGTTTTTCTTGTGTGATTGTGCTTTGAACTAACTGTTACTAACCTTCATCGAAGAATGTCTTTTGTGTAAATGTTTTAAGTACAGGTACTAATCAAGTAAAAATTTTTAAAGACCCATCACCCCCCCCTTTGGGCTGGTCAACTGGGCAACAAGTGGTATCAGAGCGAGTCTCTTCGACAAAGAAAGGATCCAACGATGAAGAGTAAAGATCCATGGCAGCCCAAGGTCACAACGAAGGTCAGTCTGTCAACCGACCACCATTGTTCGATGGAGAGGATTACACATACTGGAAAACAAGAATGGAGTACTTTCTGCAAGGCCACGATTATCAGATATGGTCCATAGTAGAAGAAGGCGATCTTCTGGTCACAAATGAGAAAGCTCAGTGGACAGACGACGATAGGAAGAAGATCTCGCAGAACTGTAAAGCAAAGAGTATTCTGTGCTGCGCCCTTAGTAAAAAGGAGTTCAACAGAGTTTCAGCCTGCAAATCCGCAATGGAAATGTGGGAAAAGCTCAGAATCACTTATGAAGGCACAGACAAGGTGAAGGAAACAAGAATAGACATTCTTGTAGCACAGTACGAGAGATTTCAAATGCAATCAGGTGAGTCCATTACCCAAATGTTCAGTAGATTTACAGATATTACAAATGGGTTAGCTGGACTAGGAAAGACCTATGAAATGGGAGATATGGTCAGAAAGATTCTTAGATCTTTACCATCCTCGTGGACCCCAAAGGTAACAGCCATTGAGGAAGCTAATGATCTAAAGCGAATGTCTTTAGAAAAGCTCATTGGGTCCCTTATGGCTCATGAGATAACATGGAGAGATTAGGAGAATCCTCCAGCAGAAAGAAGCAGTCAAATGCGCTCAAGGCCAATGAGAATTCATCAGAAGAATCACTCGACAACAGTGAAAGTTGTAAGGACAGTGATGAAGATGAAGAAGCTATGCTATCAAGGAAATTGAAACACATTCTAGCCAAAAAGAAGAAGTTCCAATCTGGAAGAAGACATTTCAAGAGAAATAAAGACTTCAAGAAACCAGATGGGAAGGATCAGAAGAAGGGAGAGCCCATTTGCTATGAGTGTAAAAAGCCAGGACATATCAAAGCTGAATGTCCAAAACTCAAGAAGCCTGAATTCAAGAAGAGAGAAAACTTCAAGAAGTTCAGGAAATACAAAAAGAAAGTAATGGCAGTTGCGTGGGAGAACAGTAGCGACTCAGACAGTGAGTCGAGTTCATGCAGTGATGAAGAAGAAGCCAATTTGGCTTTCATGGCAAATACCGAAGATAAGGTTAACACTCGAAGATCCAAATGGTATTGGACAGTGGGTGCTCAAGGCACATGTCTGGAAACCAGAAGCTATTTACTCATCTTCAAGCTGAAGAAGGAACCGTCACATATGGTGATAATGGAAAGGGAACAGTGATAGGCAGTGGCTCTGTGAACAATAAAGAAAAAATAGTTATTGAAGATGTGTGCTTGTCAAAGGGTTGAAGCATAATCCCATTAGCATCAGCCAGTTGTGTGACAGAGGCCATCAGATCCAGTTTCAAGAATCAAAATGCAGCATATTGAAGGATGGAGCAGTTATCTTTGAAGCAAATAGAGAAAAGAACTTATATGTGCTCTATCTTGAGGAACTCAAAGATCAAAATGTCTGTCTGGCGGCAAATAAGGATAAATCTACTGAATTATGGCACAGAAGACTAGGACATTGCAGCATAGATGGCATGAGAAAATTGCTAAAGAAAAATCTTGTGGAAGGTCTGCCAAAGGTCAGTGCAAAAATGGAAGGTGTCTGTAGATCTTGTGCTAAAGGAAAGCACACCAAGAGCTCCTTCAAGTCAAAGACGGTGGTAACCACCTCAAAACCCTTAGAGCTCCTTCATATGGATCTATTTGGGCCAATGAGGACTACCAGTCTTGGAGGAAAGAACTTGGATTTTTCATAGTCAATGATTACTCAAGATTCACATGGGTATCATTCCTAGAGCATAAAGATGACACATTTGAAAACTTTGTCAGTTTCAGCAAGAAAGTCCAGAAGGATCAGAAGTTCAGCATGTTTCTATCCGATCAGATCATGGTGGTGAATTTCAGAATGAAAAATTTGCTAAGTTCTGTGATGATCAAGGGATTGAGCATAATTTCTCAGCACCAAGGACACCACAGCAAAATGGAATTGCTGAGAGAAAGAATAGAACTCAATTGGATATGGCAAGAACAATGCTATCGGAATATGATCTGCCAAGGTATTTTGGGGAAGCAGTCAACACAGCAAGCTACATTATCAACAGAGTAATGATCAGGCCAATCCTAAAGAAGACTGCATATGAACTGTTCAAAGGAAAGAAACCAAAGATCAGCCACTTCAGAATATTGGATGTCCTTGCTTCATCCACAACAATGGAAAAAGGGACATTGGTAAGTTGGATGCCAAATCAGATGAAGGCATCTTCATGGGGTACACCTCTAAACTCAAAGGCTATAGAGTATTAATAAACGCACTTTATTAATGAACAGTCTGTACATATTATTTTTGATGAAACTAATCCTTCCTTGAGAAAGGAAGAAGATAGTGATAATGATGATGCAGATGAACTGTCCAAGAAACTAAAGAATACATCAATTAAGGACAAGGATGATCCACCTCTGGAAGACATGCAACAAAAGGAAATTACACATGAAAATCTTCCAAAGGAATGGAGATACAAGAAAGATCATCCACCTGAGAATATCATTGGTGATCCATCTGTAGGGGTAAGAACAAGAGGTAACATGATACCTTGTGATTATTTAGCATTTGTTTCTCAAATAGAGCCAAGGACAGTCAATGAAGCTCTTGGTGATGAATCTTGGATCTTGGCCATGCAAGATGAACTAAATCAGTTCAAGAGAAACCAAGTATGGTCACTTGTTCCTAGACCATCAGACCATCCAGTTATTGGCACCAAATGGGTGTTCAGAAACAAATTGGATGAGGCTGGTGTGATCTTAAGAAACAAGGCCAGACTGGTAGCTCAAGGCTATTCCCAAGAAGAAGGCATAGATTTCGATGAAACCTATGCACCTGTAGCTAGACTTGAGGCTATTAGAATATTACTTGCATATGCATCAGCATTAGACTTAAAACTATTTCAAATGGATGTCAAATCTGCATTCTTAAATGGTTTTATAAAAGAGGAAGTTTATGTGGAACAACCCCCGGATTTTGATGACACAGAATTTCCTAATCATGTTTTCAAACTTCATAAAGTTTTATATGGATTAAAGCAAGCACCTAGGGCTTGGTATGAAAGGCTTAGTTCTTTTCTTCTAAACCATGGTTTCAGTAGAGGTCAAGTAGATAGCACTCTATTTGTAAAATCAAAAGTTAAAAGCATACTACTTGTACAGATTTATGTAGATGATATTATCTTTGGATCTACTGATGAATCCCTTTGCAAGTATTTTGAAAAGTTGATACAGGGAGAATTTGAGATGAGCATGATGGGAGAGCTCAATTATTTCCTTGGACTACAAATCAAACAAGGAAAGGAAGAAACTCACATCTGCCAAGCAAAGTATACAAAAGAACTCCTGAAGAAATTGGATTCGATAATGCCAAGCCACTGTCAACACCAATGAGTACATCAACAAGGATGGACAGTGACAAAGATGGTAAGAAAGTAGATCAAAAGTCTACAGAGGTATGATAGGTTCACTACTTTATTTAACAGCTAGTAGACCCGATATTCTATTTAGTGTATGCATGTGTGCTAGGTATCAAGCAGATCCTAGAGAATCACATTTAATATCTGTGAAAAGAATATTTAGATATTTAGCTAGAACTCATGATTTAGGTCTGTGGTATCCAAAATCTTGTGAAATTAATTTAGTAGGATACTCTGATGCTGACTATGCTGGATGCAAAGTAGATAGAAAAAGCACCAGTGGTTGTTGTCAATTTCTTGCAGGATGTTTGATATCCTGGTCCTCAAAGAAACAAAATTTAGTGGCACTATCTACAGCTGAAGCTGAGTACGTGGCTGCTGGAAGTTGATGTACACAACTCCTATGGATAAAGCAACAACTTGAAGACTTTGGATTAAATATCAAATCGATTCCACTATTGTGTGACAACACCAGTGCTATCAATCTCACCAAAAATCCAGTCCAACATTCAAGGACCAAACATATTGAGGTTAGATATCATTTCATCCGTGATCATGTTGCAAATGGTAATATTGAAATTCTTTTATTGATACATCGTCAGTTAGCAGACATTTTCACAAAGCCTTACCTGAAAGAGATTCACATCTCTTAGAAGGGAATTGGGCATGTGTAATTTGTGAAAAGATTTCTGTTTAAAACTGGCATATAAATTTTCAGAATTAAGTAAATTTTTCCCTCCATGGATTTAAGCAAAGGAATTCAAATTATCTCCTGGCCGCTCTTTTATTAAAGTCGGTTTGAATAGTCAAAACTCTTTTGTCATTTTCTGTCGCCTTTTTGGCGCCTCACTTTCCACAAAGCATTTATTTAATTACAAAAATTGATGTGGGAACGATTCATCTCCCATCTTCCACCTTTTTCCCTCTTTCGTCTGGTTGCCTGAGCTGATGCCCTAACGATTCGGACATCGACTCTCTGCAAGTTTGAAGCTCTTCTCTCCTTCCCGCGACAAATTTCTTGAGGGCTTTCACTCCTTCTTCCACCTCAATCCTCCAGAAAACCTTTTGACCTGAATCCATGGCCGCATCCGTCATTTCCGGCAGTCTGGGTGGTTACAGCGTCGAGTTTCTCACCCCTGAGCAGCAGGAAGGTTCACTTTGTGAAGACCAAGCTGTGTGGAATAAAGCAGTAGACGTTGCTGATCTTGAGAAGAACGGGATGCACAGTGTTGTAGCAGCCATGAGCAGGATGAAGTGGTCAGTTATTTCAACCTTCTCTGAGGTAAGCTATCCAGACCTCGTGAAGGCATTCTATGTTTGCTTGAATCGGAGACAGATGGGTCTGTGACGTCTTCAGTCAAAGGAATCCCCATAAAGATTCATCATGATCTTCTGAAAATGTTGTTTTATGTGAGCACAACCGGTCACAGTGGAGTCCACTTGTGGATACAAAGGTCAAGGGTCTCGGAATTATTGGACATGAGTATCGTCTGAGAGATGGTAAACTAGATATTAATCAGTTGAATGCTTTCACCGCCTCCTTCATTTCATAATTTGTCATATTTTGGTTCCTAGAAGTGAACATTCTCCACTTGTACCAAAGCAGACTCAGATATGATGTTTTGGGCCATACAGATAAGGACATCAACATGCCGAATAATGATTGAGAGGATGAAGTTGCTCGTGATCAGATTTGGGATACAAAGACCAAGCTTAATGTCTCTTTGCCCTATGCCCATTTGCTTACCAAGATCTTCAAACACTTTGGTGTTGATCTATCTGGGGCAGTAATTGAGAAGATGGGCCAAGCAATTAGGTCCAGAAATCTGAGGAAGCGTGGATTCTCAGTTGTTGGTGGAAGTTGGTCTAAGACCTCTGTGGCAGAGGGAGAGGCCATTATAGTAGATATTCTATATATTCAAGAAGAAGTGCCAGAAGCATCAGCAGAACCAGCAGCAGTAGCATCAGCAGCAGAAGTTGAGCCAGCAGTTGTTGTATCAGCAGTTCAAGAGGCAGCAGGACCATCTGAACTGGCAGCTCAAGTAGCAGGGACAGCAGAGCTAGCAGGATTCCCTGTAGTGGCAGTCAAATCTCAACCTCCAGAAGCACCAGTAGGAGAAGCAGTGGTAGGTGCAGCAGATCCTTTGCCCACCTCCATTGTTGCCTCTATCCTTAAAGAGGTATTAGATTCTATTCATTCCACCCCAGTCACTCCAGAGGCTGGTGGAAATTCAGAGGAAGAGGCTGTGGCATCAGGCCACATTGAGGAATCAGTTGCAGCAGAAGTCATTCAGGAGGAGCAAACAGTTGCTCCTGAAGACATTGAAATGGAAGACGCTCCTATTCAGGGGGAGCAAGAGACAGAACAAGAAGTGGCACCATCCCAGGGGGAGCATACTACCAATGCCCCCGCCACTGAAGGTCCTATCTCTGTTGACAAGAGAAGCAAGCGTGTTGTCCACAGACGGCTGAGAAAGACAAAAAGGATCAACTTGAAGCCTATTCAGAAAAAATTGGAAGCCCAGGATAAACTCTTGTCCTCAGTTCAGTCCACAGTGAATGACATCACTGTTCGCCAGGAATCGATGTCCAATGATATTTCAAGTATCAGAAATGCAATGAAGTGGTTTAATAAGGAGATGGGGAGCATGAAGGCAACACTTTCTGAGATTCTGAAGGCAGTTGGATCCCAAAATTCTCCTCCTCAACCTTCTGCCCCTCAGAGTAGTTCAAGAGCTATTCCCAGGACAGCAGAGGCTTCAGTTCAAGTATCTGAGCCATCAGGGCCGGAAGTAGAAGAAGGGTCATCTGGGCAGAATGAGGAATTTCCTGCAGAAGAGGTCCTTGTTGCGCCTGAAGCCCTTAAGTCTTCAACACTTGCAACACCAACTCCCTCTACTACTCCACCTTCCTCATCCACAGCCCCTCCAGCTCCACCTACCTTCAAACAACCCATGCTCCGCACTATTTCCTCACCAACACCTTTTCCATCTCAATCTTCTTTCTCTCCTCCTTTCTCTCAACTTCTTCCTCCTCCTGTTGCTGAGATCCTCCAGCCTCTTCTTCAGCTGGAGCTTCCTCCTCATCCAGCCATTCTACTTCAAGACCTTCTTCCACCTTCAATTCCAATCACTCATTTATCCTCCCACTCCACCTTCCTCAATAACCTTCATCCCTGAGAACCCTCAACTTGGCAGCGCATTTCTCACTCAGATTGAGGATGAGTTCGAAAGATCTACACTCCTCACAATTCTAGCTGTTGTCAATCATGTTCACAGGACTGATTCTTCCAGTCCTGTTCAGAAGAAAAGAAAAATCTCCACTTCTCTCTCTGTACCTTCCACACCAAAATTCCCTCCTCTTTGGTTCTCCCTCACTTCTGAACATGATAGGAGACCAATCTATAAGGAATATCTGCAGAAATGCATTCTCTCCACCATTTTTGGTATTCCCTTCTTGAATCTCACTGATCACCTCACCATTGTTCTTCCCCTCTGCCACTTATCTAAAGCCAACCAATCCAAGATCTTTCAGTTGGTTGAATGCAAGTCTGAAGACCAATGGGCTAAAGGACACAAGACTCTTTACATAAAATATCTTCAGGCCAAGGATGAGAGCATTTCAAGTCGAGATCACCCACTCACTCTCTCTGAGTGGTTTGTTCTCCATCATCAAGCCATCTATGGTCAGTTTATTCTTAAAGAGATCAGGATAGCCAGACATTTTCAGCTCTACAATGACTACTGCTATCTGCACAAGCTTCCTGAAGTTCAATTTGGACAGTTCCATGGGGCTCTTGCTCTCCTTCGGACAGAGCACCCTGTAAACTGTTCTTTCCAAGTAGAATTTGCATCTCTCAAGATGCCCTCCATTGTGTTTCTCCCCAAACTACATTCTTTGGTTCTTGATTCTTCGGCTGGTTCTCACGCTTTTGAGAGGTTTGCTAGAGTAATGGGCAGACAGTCAGCCAAGCAAGGTAGACTTCCCTCCTTTCAGAGATTCATCTTCAGAGAATACCACCTTGGACATATCTCCTCTGAAGCTCTAGCTCCCTTGATCTTTGAGTGCGAAAGGCTTTCTCCCACAGACTGGGAAAAGCACTATCGGCAATCAGCTCTCCAACTAGAATCTGTCAACAATTCTCTGCTCAAGGAAAGGAAGCCCCGTCTATCTGCTGAAGCTTTTCTGGATCTCAACTCTATCAATCTTGTTGAAGAGTTATATGTGCACTGGGCCACTAGATACTCTGCTTTCTTTGCACTGAAGAAGGACCTGCAAGATCACCAGATTTTCTATCCCATCAATCTTGATCGATTCCTTCAGCGTGCTAGCTTTGGTAAGAGCATCTACTTCAAATTCCTGTTGGACAAGGAGCAGTATGGCTTATTCCTGGAGACCCAGCGACAGCTGTATCTTCAGCGCATGCTCCCTTCCATGGGTGCCTCTTTCACCATAGCACCTGGTGTTTTCCAGGAGCTTTTTGAAGATCAAGAGATTCAGGCATGGCAAATTATTTCTCACCATGCATCACTTCTTTCTCCTCTTCTGTATCTATCTGTATCTTCCAACCTTAATACCATATAGTTGGTTTGGTGATCCCTTGTTTGATCTGTCTCTATTCATCTCTTCTTTCTTTGTCTCAGTTATCTTTTTGCTTAATGACAAAAAGGGGAGAAATTCTTTAACTTTCTGACATACAAAACCTTAGTTTAGTTTCAGAAATACAAGCAAAATTACTTATGAATATGGATAAGGTTTGTTAAGTTTTGTCATCACCAAAAGGGGGAGATTGATGATCAGTCTGTCTCATATAATTATAATTACATAATTATTTGGTGAATAACAAAACATGATTAACTAAATCCTGTCAAAGTTTTCTAACTCATATTTTATAAGTCTTTGAGTACAGGAAAAATCTCAAGAAAATCAAGCCTATTTTTGGTAAGTATTAAATTCCTTGTAGCAATGTTAATATCAGATGATACTCTCTAAGTTCACATCAACTTCCTTTAGTACTATAACGATTTCTTAAGTGTCTGAACGACTTCTTTACTGAGACATCGTTTGATTATAAACAAATCATTCTCGCAACGATTCTATAAGTCATCATAACTATTTATTAGAATTCGCAACGACTTGCTCGCCGTAACGATTTCTTAAGTGTCTGAACGACTTCTTTACTGAGACATCGTTTGATTATAAACAAATCGTTCTCGCAACGATTCTATAAGTCATCATAACGATTTCTTTAGAATTCACAACGACTTGCTCGCCGTAACGATTTCTTAAGTTATCATAACGATTTCTTTAGAATTCGCAACGACTTGCTCGCCGTAACGATTTCTTAAGTTATCATAACGATTTCTTTAGGATTCGCAACGACTTGCTCGCCGTAACGATTTCTTAAGTTATCATAACGATTTCTTTAGAATTCGCAACGATTTGCTTTCTGTAACGATTTGTTAAGTGTTCATAACGATTTCTTCATTGAACACAACGATTTGCTTTCTGTAACGATTTGTTAAGTGTTCATAATGATTTCTTCATTGAACACAACGATTTGCTTTATGTAACGATTTGTTAAGTGTTCATAACGATTTCTTCATTGAACACAACGATTTGCTTTCTGCAACGATTTGTTAAGTGTTCATAACAATTTCTTCATTGAACACAACGATTTACTTTCTGAAACGATTTGTTAAGTGTTCATAACGATTTCTTCATTGAACACAACGATTTACTTTCTGCAACGATTGTTAAGTGTTCATAACGGATTTCTTCATTGAACACAACGATTTGCTTTCAGTAACGATTTGTTAAGTGTTCATAACGATTCCTTCATTGAACACAACGATTTGCTTCGCGCAACGATTTCTTTAGAGCTCATAACGATTTGCTTCACGCATTGATTTTTTAAAGCTCATAACGATTTGTTAAGTGTCTATAACAATTTCTTCGTTGAATACAACAATTTGCTCTCTATAATGACTTGTTGGTATTCATAACGATTTCATAAGTCATATAGACAACGACTTTATGATTTATATCGACTTGATATCTATCTTATCTCTTAAAGCGTTGAATAATCAAAGTCTTCTTATATCTGTCTGACTGATGTGCATTTAATGAAGACAGAACGCATCTCTGCATGCATGCAGGTGATATCTTTCCCCTGTCGTGCACATTCTGTCAACATCTTTTAGAACAAGCTATTTGCATTGCTATCTTGGTGAATATTCACGTCAACGTTTTCTGACATCAAGAGACAGCCTAGCTGTCTACTGTTCTAGCATTTAATATGTGCAGGGTCCTAAAGACATTCTGTCATACAACATTGGACCATACAGACGCCAGAAGACATTATCTCTTTGCGCTCAACTGGATAAAAGATTGTTGAAGCTTCCAAATGTCAAGCAGTCTAACGTCTACCAATCTAAGAGACAACGGTTACTTCAACGGCCGTATTTCAAATGGAGATATAAATACAAGACAGAAGTTCAGAAGAAGACATACGACGAACGGACAAGCTATTCAAATCTTCTGATAGAATTCTAGAGCCAAGAACCTCATTCCTTTCAGTGGTTCTCTTTGCTCTCCACTCTGTAGTGAAAATCTTGAGAGAGCTCGTGTAGGTCTGAGAGTCTTCTCTGTGTTTCTAGATCTTTTACTCTCAGTCCTGCTTGCTTCAGATCTTAGCTTGTTGAAGCTTGATCTAGGAGCTTAAATTCATTCTATTCACTTTGTTGTGTTTCCCTTTGTGTGTGAAGGAATACCTGGTGGGATCCAGGGTGTTGTTTCCCTTCGGTGTGAAGGAAGACTTGGTGGGATCCAGGGTGCTGTTTCCCTTGGTTGTGAAGGAAGACCTGGTGGGGTATCCAGGGTGGTGTAATTCCCTTCGTGTGAAGGAAGACCAGCTGAGCTGGGTGTTGTAGTGTCCATAGGGGGACTGTACCCTAGTTAGTGGAATCCTGAGTTGTTGCTCAGACTGGACGTAGGACTCCTAAGGAGAGGAGATCCGAACCAGAATTTCTTGTGTTGTGTGGTTTTTTTTTCTTGTGTGATGTGCTTTGAACTAACTGTTACTAACCTTCATCGAAGAATGTCTTTTGTGTAAATATTTTAAGTACAGGTACTAATCAAATAAATTTTTTAAAGACCCATTCACCCCCCCTCTGGGCTTGTCAACTGGGCAACAAACAAGAGCAACAAGAAATTTAGATTAATAACAGGAATACCTCATGAATCTAGCTAACACTAGAAGAACCATAATTAAATATACTAGACAACAACACTAGCTAATAAGATGCCACAAACCACCATCATAAAATCAACTATGCAACTAACCGGAAGAAGGTCAACACCAGACCATAATTATAAGACACCACAAAGCCTTAAGAACAAGCTCACTGGGCTAAAACATCAATCTTATATATATAAACATAATCTATTATAAATTGACGACCATTAGCATGATGTATAGAAGTAACCACAACTACTACGAAAAGCCCAAGTCAAAAAGTACAATGCTACCACTCGGACCATGGTACGTGGGTAGCTAGTCGAGGACCTACTATGGACAAAGAAAACACAAGAAAGCTCTCTCAGTCTCGCGGCCACAGATGAAAGGCCCAACCGTGACTACACAACAACACTACGCAAGTCAAAGAACTGTGGAGACCAACCGACACCACACTGCAGACTACATAGGCTGCAATACCATGCCTGATGCCCCTAGGGACTCTGGCTGGAGCTCCTTAAAGTGAGGCACTGGAAACACAGGACTAGCTGGGGACCAGTACGTCTACTGGTGTCTGTCCCCCAAACCATGAGCATGCTACAAGCGATCGCACTCCCACACTGTGAGTCACTGCTCCAATGCAGTCTTTCCCTCAGCCGAATGGTTACTCAACAAACACAAACAAGTGTGGGTGTCCAAGAATACCACCAAGACCTTAACAGTACACACAGTAGTGGGACAAACCCAGAGCACACATAGTGTCTGGCTCACACGGAACCTGGGACCCAACATAAGAGGCATTTCGGATAAGCGTTGGATGACCAACCTCAGCAAACCTCGCAAACCACCACTAATCGTTACCGGTTATTATACAAGTCTCATAACCATTAACTTACGGTCATACATTACGTACACTTCACTTACTTGAAACATCTTACATGCTACACAATAACATTAAATTATTTACCAGCATCACATTTCTTCAAATCCCCATATAAACGATCTTTATATGGCTTAAACATAAAGAACCAACAAGAGAACACTACTATGGGGCCCTCATGAGACCCACGCTACTAAACATAGCTCAGAACACTTCGAGAGTGTGAACGCGTTTGGCCTAAGGGCATGTTAATAACGCATCCACCTGATAGGCCGGGTTCACAGTGAGAATGCATCGGGGTTGGCGACCGCGATAAGAACCTGCTGCCCTCGACCTGCCGTGTTCTCAAACACAACGCCACCCACAATTGCTCCACCAGAAACCTCTATCAAACTTCATAACAACTCGATTCAAACATAAACAATACACTAAGTCGGCTACAAATCTTCTACACACATCCTGTGATACCCCGAAATTTCATTCATTTTATATTATGCATGTGTTATTTACTTGTTTATGTATATAGTGTATGTATTAAAATGTGCATATTTCAATTTCTAAATTTCTCATGTGCATATGTAAGTATATATATATATATACATTATTTTCTGTGAATGTAAGTAAGTAACTAATCTTGTACATGTTGTACTTATTTAGAAACCATACATAGTATATTTAAGTAATGCGTGCATGCAAATATGTGAATTTTGCTATACATCTTATAGGTATATATGAGTTAATTTTTATTGCATATAATGTGTATATAGGTACATATTGTATTTATTTATTTCATGTACAATATATGTAACTATGCTGTGTAGATGTGTACATATATATATGTATATGTCAATTCAAGTGTGCGTATGCAAATTGATTATTGTCGTATAGACTATTCTTATTTAACTTATTGTATATTGCATCTTAATAATACCGTGCGTATACTATCTAACCATTGAAGTGCATATTATACTAGTTACTCCATGGATATTGTGTGTAAATATACGTTGTACATATGTATATATGTATGTTATCTTATGCATGTGATGTCTATTTAATTCTATACACATTAAGTTGTCTACAGCATATATGGTACTTAAATAATATGTGCATATGATAGGTAAGTATTGTTATATACCTTATAAGTGCATGTGAGTTTATTTTTTGTACATGTATATCTTTAAGTGTGCATGCATTATCTTGCTATCGATGTACATGTTATATTTAATCATTCCGTGCATATTGTATTTATATATTCCATGCATGTTGTATGTAATTATGCTTTGTACACGTATAGATGTATATGTTTAACGTTGTGCATATGATTTCTACTTATTTCAATACCTATTAAATTGTTTATGACATGTATGGTACCTAAATAATAGTGTGTGTATTGCATTTATACGTTCATGCATAAAGCATGTAATTATGTAGTGTGTATATATATATATATATGCGTGTTATTTTGTGCATGTTATCTTTAATTAAGATTAGTATAAATTTCATTTAAATAAATAATATATAATGCAAGTAGTTTATATAGTGAATGCATATATATTTATTTATGCACACACTACGTTGTTGGAGCATAATTGTACGTTATTTAGATGCATATCTGTGTTTTGGCCAAGAGGTACAGTTGGCGGCCAACACTGTGACGCTGACTGCATGCCTGTGATTGGCGTTCAAATCGATGGACGCCAAGCACTGGGTAGGCGGCACCATGTCTGGACGCCAACCACGTGTTGACTCCACCAGATGTTGACGTCAAGTTTCCTGCTGTGTAACGATTCCAGATTTAGTAACGCTCGCGTTTGGTTCGGTTTCAGTTTAGGAAAGTCTTGTGTAACCGTAGGAGACCTGTCATAGTGCCTACCCAACCCATCCAACTCTATAAAAACACCATATTCTGGCCGCGCCAAGTCTTTTTGGGGTGATGGGAAAAGCTAGGGTTCTTGTGGAGAAAAGCTGAACTTTGAAGACTTCGATCTGGCGACTGGAGGAGTTTCCTGGAGATCTACACCGACTGGAGGATAGTCCAACCATCAAGGAGGCATCCCCAACTCCGAGGATCAACCCACAGCAACTGAAGGACCGGATCTAAGGAGTTTTCGAGCAACTTCTTGACAGGGCCGATGTAACATCCCTCCTTGCCATGGTATGTCGCCTTCTGTTGGAGGTAGCAACACTTGGGCTGTCGCCTTCTGAAGGCGATAGTTTGGTCGTCGCGTTCCGGTTTGGAATGCGGCGGGCATGCTGTCACGTTCACCCTCTGACCGTAGCATGCGCGTTTGTCGTCTTGCTGTCGGGTTTGTGGTGACGGGTGTCAACCTTTGACAGTGGCAAGGCGATGGGTCAGACGTCGCGATCTGGTGTCAGACCTGCGAGGTCGACACGTGGCGTCTCCGTTGGTCAGCTTGACCTTGACCATGAGATAGCGACGAGGTTGGTGTCGCGTTCACTTCATGGAACACAACAGTCAACATGTCGCGTTCTCATCGTCTGTGTTTAAGTGCTTCTGGCCGAGAGCAGAAACCCCATTTGGCCTTTCTCTTGGTGTTTCTTCCCTCCGGTGATTCCAGCGGCTGGTGGCTCCGTGGGGAATTTGGGAAGGCCTTGTGGGGTGTGACTTGCTTTGCTTGGTAAGTATGTATAAGCATTGTAGTGTGGTTTGGATTGATTGTGTTCCTCCTTCTCCTCACTTCTTCTTCCCCTTTTCTCTGTGGCATGCACCTTGTTTCTCTACATCGGCTTGTGAAGAAGGCTGCACCCGACTTGTGGGTGGATCGTGGAGCGTTGGAGCTCGCAGGTGGAGGGGTGCAAGCCTACGAGAAGGCCCATCTAGGGTGGTTCATCAATTTGAGGTAGGGACCAAAACTTCCATCTAGTTATACATTCTAGGTTTCCAAACCCCAATTCCAAGCCTAGGGATCATGCTAGGTGTTTTGCATGCTTCATGTGGGTTTTTGTGGAATATGTTATGTGTAATGGCATGCTTGTATGGTTTTGGATTGTTGAGGGCTCCATGTTTTGGTGGGGGTCCATGTGAGTGTAGTTGACTTCTATGCATGCTTGGGGTGTCCTTGAGGGTGGTTTGGACTTGAATAGCCTTTTTAGTTGCCATGCATGCTCCCCTCCCCAAGGTGTGTTTGTATGGGGGAGTGTGGCTGAAGGGGGTGCCCACGGTGTGCTCAAACCTGTGATCAGCGACACGGTGTGGTCGCGATCCAGGTAGCGACACCCCGGTACGTCGCCTTCAGTGCCCGGAAGCGACCCCCCACTGTGTCGCGTTCTGGTCGCGACAGGGTGGCTGTCATCTTCTGTTCCAGTGTTTGCTCTATTGTGGGTTGGGGTTTCAGGCTGTCACCTGAACCCATCGGGTCGCGACAAGGTCCCTGTCGCGACATGGTTGCGGCGGGTTCCATGTCGCCTTCCCTTGTGCTTTTCTCCGTGCTTGGTCAGAGGACTCAGGTGGTCACCTGGGTCCCTGGCAGTGATCGCGACTAGTTCTGTGTCGCCTCCGTTTCTAGGTTGCGACAGGCCGAGTGTCGCCTTCAAGTGGCAACAACCTGTGTGTCACCTTCTCAGTCTGAGAGGGGACTTGGCAACCTGTAGTTCAAAGTTTTCCCCGCTTCCGATGCGACTCGATTTTTCTTGCACCTGTGTTGTTCCTAATGCAGTGCTACTCTAGTCTCTCTTCGCCCGGTGCTAGGCACTTGAGGGCTTGTCCGCGAGACAGGTTGTTAGCGTTACCTGGGACCCCCAGCCCTGCGAGTCTGTTAGAAGGAGTTCTCCGGGTGGCGGGCGTGCTCAAGTCATGGACTTGGAGCAGAAGGGGAAAACGGTGGGGACAGCGGCGTGGAGTCATTTGTAGAGCTCTCTTAGCTGGTCTGGTTCTTCGAGGTAGTGTGGTGCTCTTACAGTACGGACTAGCTAGTCCTTTCTCACTGCCTCACTCTACGTGGTTCCGGAACCATTTAGAGGGGTCAGGCGTGGGACCGTAGTCCGGCCAGACTACGGCAGTTGTGGTTGTTCTTGTTCTGCCTCTCACTCCGACGGGAGGTGCTAGACATGGACCGTTGGTCGAGGGTAAGGCGCGTGGCGCACCTGACCGGCTGACTAGTGTAGCGTTCTGTAGCTAGTGTGCTTGTCCAGGCAGTGTCCATTGTCTGCGTTTACAGATGGGTTCTGTGTGCCTTGGTTGCATAGGTTTTTGGTCCCGCTGATAGCTTAGACCAACGACCGCGTAGTTTCTTTCACGCTTCCGCACTTGACTCTGTTTAGGTAGAATAGACTTTACTGCTTTATTTAATTATTGCACTTAGTTCTTTCTGCAGTTAGAACCAGTGGGAGATTGGTAGTCCCTACTGGGTTTCTTCTGAAGCTCACTCCGTTTTGTAGGTGAAACTTCACAGCAGCTCCCTCCGCGGCGGACTTAGGAGACTTGCTGCAGTAGTCGGCGTCTCTAGCGGCAGTGTTCCCCCAGCATTGTACTTCACCCTCAGGGTATGCCCCTAAGGGACATGTTCTTTCCCTTTTATTTCAGCACTTGTACTTTATTTACTTTGGGACTGTACTAGACTGTCACTTAGTGTTGGACACTTTTCGTTCACTTGTGGGTGCACTTTAGTACGTTTGTTGCTATTAATTTATGTTACATATCTTGTTAGACCGATCCGTTAGCCCTTTCGGGTCTCCGGACCCGTGGGTGGCGGTCCCGGTGTTCGGATTCTTGGTAGGGCTGAGGGTCTGGGCGCCGGGGTCGTTACAGTGGTATCAGAGCAAGGGTCTATCAAGACATGTAGTGGAAATAAGTAATAACATAAAGTCCCTTAGAAGTACAAGTAACACTGCTAAGCCGCTGGAGTTTATCTGTTAACTTCTTATTGTGTCTGTTTTGCAGAACATGCCTCCACGCACCTCGCAGGCAGGTTCGTGAGCTGGTGGGCGTCAGAAGTTCGAGTCGGATGGGTCAGTTTGCAGCCGAGCACGTGCCGATCAACGCTCACCCCAGCAGTTCGAGCAGCCTGGGGACCCGTTGCCGTAGGGCATTCCGTTGCGGTAGGGAGAGCCACAGCAGCAACAGCAGTGGTTTCCACCCCAGCCCCTGCCGCCGTCATGGAGCAGTGGTGGAGGGATTTTCCAGGGTCCTTGGTATTACCTGCAGTTCCAGTAGTACCCCTAGTACCAGCCGTACCAACATATGTCGGCAGGAGGTCAGCAGTTTGCAGAGATGCTGGAACAGAGGAACAGCCACCACCGACCCCACAGGCAGCACCGGTTCAGCCAAAGGTACCCCCAATGGTACGGCAGTAGACTCCAGTTGCAGCGGCAGCACCCGAGGACTGCACAGCACTTCTGGTGAGGTTTCTTCGTCTTCGACCTCCGACTTTTTCTGGTGACTGTGATCCACACAGGGTAGAGAGTTGGGTCCATGAGCTCGAGCGCACCTTCGAGACCATGGACTGTGCAGAGCTGGATCAGGTCAGGTTAGCAGTGTATCAGCTGAAGGGGTCAGCCCACGAGTGGTGGAGAGCAGTCAGGCAGACCAATTTTCAGAGCAGGAGGCTGGACCAGATCACTTGGGCAGAGTTCCTGGTGGCTTTCCACGGCGAGTTCCTCCCCGACTACGTTTACCTTGAGAGGAGGGACATGTTCCACGAGTTGTTGTAGAGAGACTTGATCGTGGGACACTACCACCAGAGGTTTCTGTAGCTACTTCGACACGTTCCCCACGTGGAAGCTAGTGAGCAGGCTCGTACCGAGCGGTTCATTAGCGGGCTACGTTCAGACTTGAGGTGGGCCATGGCTGGTCACCTCTGTGACACCTTGGCAGTGGCAGTGGCGAGAGCTACGGCCCTGAAGAGGGAGTGTCGATTTCAGCCGCAGCAGAGCGGGGGCTCAGGGAGGTCTTCTCCGTACCAACGCCCTTCCGGCAGTCGAGGGAGTGTTTCCTCTTCTTCTTCTTCGAGGACAGGCGGTGCTGGCCTGACTTCGAAGTTGAAGAGGTTGTTCGCTCGTGGAGGCAGGCGTCAGTACAGGCAGCAGCAGCAGCGACGTCAGTCGGAGCAGCAGCCAGTGGAGCAGTCGGTGCAGCAGGGAGCAGAGAAGAGCCAGTAGGACTCGAGTTGTTACCACTGTGGGCAGCCAGGTCACTACATGCGAGAGTGTCCGTTGAGGCAGGAGCAGCAGCAGCAGGCACCTCAGGTTTAGTGTCGTCCACCCCAGCCAGCACAGCGCCAGCAGCAGCACCAGGGTCAGTACCAGCAGCCGCAGCAACAGCGCCAGCAGTAGCACCAGGGTCAGTACCAGCAGCGCCAGCAGCAGTAGCCTCAGCGAGGACGTGGTCGCGGTCGGGTGATGAACATCACCAGAGAGGAGGCAGAGGCCTCTAATCTGGTCGTCAGTACGGTTCCCATCCTTGGTAGAGCTGCTAGAGTTTTGATTGATCCGGGTGCCACACACTGTTTTGCTTCTGAGGAGTTCTTTGCTTCCTTGTCTGAGTTTGCTCTGGAGCGGGCCTGTGACCTTGCAGTTGAGCTGCCGACGGGTGACTTTGCGTACCCTTGGTTACTTGGAGGGTGTCACTGTCACGTCCCGAGAAATACGCAGCGGATGTTATTCGAAGAATTCGGTCGATATCCCGAGACGTGGACAGTCGGAAAATAAGCCTCTAGCTAACAGCGCACTAATGGTGTGTATCAACACAACATCATAATAGGGCCCAAATGTTGAACTCAATAAAAACTGTATTCAAATCTCAACTCATTTTATAAAAGTTGGAAACTAGTACAAGACTGAGACTCAATAAAAGGGAAAATTTCACTTATTCCTCACTTCCTACTACATTGTACGAATGCTCAAAATAAACTAACTATAGATAGACTCATAATTGGAACGCTCATCACTCGGACGCATTCCCATCCTCGACTTGTTCTTCCTCTTGAATGTCATAGTCACCTAGATTGGGAAAAAGTAGGGGATGAGCAAACTAGCCCAGTAGGATTATATCTCAATGTGCGGGCAATGATATAAGTGATTAACATTTTAGAACTAGGCAAGTACGATGAATGATACGCAAGTATGAACAAAACTCATTAAAATATGATATATAAAACAAGCTGGATAGAGTGAACAAGATAGAATAAGATTTTTGAACAAGGTGCCAAGAAAGAACTAGCAATAGATCACTTTGCACAAGCACGCAAGATTTCACTTGATGTCAATAGTTTTCAAGAAAGCAGATATCACTAGTTGCATAAATGCAAGGTGGCCATATCACGCAAGCAAGCAAGCAAGATTGCACAAGCACGTTCAAGTAACACTAATCGGGTCACGTAGACACCAATGTACACCAAGAAGATCCATCAAGAATGTACACCAGGACACGTGTATGTGGTTATGTATCAAACATTCAACAAGCAAGAAAGTACTCCCAACGCAGATACAACGCCAGTAATCATTATACCCCATGGTTACAGTATATTTATGACTCGCCGTCATTGGGCTAGACTGGAGCCCTTGGACACACTCCGTGCTCTGTCAGCCATCTCATGTAAATTTTAAATGTAGATACCCACAGTCATAAATAATGGCCAATGAGAGTTTCAAAAAGTAAGCATGTGTAATGTCATGTTCATGATGATGATGAACAAATAAATAAATTGAACATGATCACATGAGGACATAGTCAAGAGATAAATTCGGCAACTGAATGATAGATTTACAATTTAGTTCAATCTTTACATTAATGGCTTTAGTCTAGATGGCAATTCACACTCACGAGACAAGAAGAGAAGAAAGTGCACGCCCTAGATGTATAAGTGTGTAGAAATGCACATGTGTAATTCACAATCCGTCGGTCTCAAACTCTCGAAAAAAACACTTAACATGATGGCATGCAATGAACATGCATTTAGCTACAAATGGGTTTACAAGATTTTAGATAAAATTTATCATTAAAGCAAGCTAGAATGGTAACAAGAGTAAATCACAAGTTTCATGTATGATCATATCATTAAGAAAGTAATTAGGATAATATTCATGTAATTAAGGATTTTTCAATGGTTTAACACTTTTAAGCTATTAAATAGACATTATGTAATGAACAGACCCAAAATATGCAATATCTTGTAAAGGTAGTGTCGACACAACCCATGCTGGTGTCGACCACCATGCTTCAAACACAAAGCAAAAACATGAAAAACTGGTCAAGTAGTGTCGACACTAGTTCCAGTAGTGTCGACACTAGAGACATGTTCCAGAAAACCTTTTGGAAAATATGGGACAGTGTGTCGACACTAGATGAGGTAGTGTCGACACTAGATCAGTTTCCCAGAACTTTCTGGGAAAAACTGGGACAGTGTGTCGACACTAGATTGAGGTAGTGTCGACACTGGATAGCTTTCCCAGAACACTTTCTGGGCTGTTTGAGACAGGGTGTCGACACTAGATGAAGTAGTGTCGACACTAGAGAGCTTCCCAGAACACTTTCTGGGCTGCTCTGGGACAGTGTGTCGACACTAGATGAAGTAGTGTCGACACTAGAGAGCTTCCCAGAACACTTTCTGGGCTGCTCTGGGACAGTGTGTCGACACTAGATGAGGTAGTGTCGACACTAGCTGCCCTCCATGACAAAACATATGGTCAGTGTGACCCGAAAATATGTCTCATGTAGTGATTCACTTACCCATCTTATAACTCTCTAACTAATGATATTTAGACAAACGTTCAACATGAAAGATGACGAAGACAACTAGTAGAAGAACTTTTCTGTTGAGGATTTAATCTAATTCGGTCTCAAATCTCGAGAAAACATATAAAGAACAGAAGTCAAGTGTAGCCCGAAATCTCAGTATCATGCAGTGACTCTTTTCCACGCATGTAACTCTCTAACAAGGACTTTTGGATAAAACGTCCAACATAAAAGATGATCATGACTTCATTAGAAAACTTTCGTGAAGGAAGTTCAGTCAAGTTCAGTCTCGAATCACATGCATAAGAAGAAGAACGGGAAAAACCCTAACAGTGCGCGACTTTGGAAAAACACTCATAACTCAAAATATACTAATTAGAATTCGATGAAACCAGTGGGAAAAGAAAGTTAACGTGATGATCTACACATTGGTATAAGATATTAATGTTTGGCCCAAGAAAACCTACCTTATGGGTTGAAGAAGTTTCATTTTTCCCGAAAACCCGAGTTCAAACCACTCAGAGGAAAAACGCTTACTGCTCCGTGTATACTGCATGGAATTTGAGAATTCCACTTGGGTTAGAACATAGCCTTGACCCTCTTTCTAGGGTATAAGCCTTGCAAGGTTTGGTTTAGGTTTGACTCACCTTTGGTCGACTTCAAGAAGATGGTCTGTGCAGTCGCGGGGCAGACGAAACAAGGGAAGAAGAACGACTTGGTGGGATGATCTCCTGCTCCCCAGCCACCAAGAACTTCTCCACACGACCCAGCAAGTTCTAAAACTCATTCCTAGGTTTGGTGAAGAGTATTTAAGCACCGTGGTGTTTTAGGAGTCCTATTATAACTAGGAAAGCTAAGCTGCGGTTTTTGACAGGGCAATTTCCTATCTTTTGAGGATTCCTTCCTCCCTTAGAGTGTGTGAGGCTTTAGGAAACCTCCCACCATAGATAGGCACGAATTTGGGTTTCCAAGAATGCATGATTGCATCCCAATTCAACTCAAATTGCCTCTTTCTAAACTTCTGCCTATTTAGAGTTACGAATTTCCATGCATTTTCTAACTTTATTTAATTATTGGGCCAATTGATGTCCATTGGCCCGCTTATGATATTGGGTCATTAATATATAATGTTGGAAGTCCCTCCACACTTTTATTTAATTAGAATCCTTTATATACTAAAATTTCCAGGGTGCTACAGTCACCGTCGAGGTTCACGGCCACCAGCTACTAGCCAAACTGTTTGCCTTGCAGCTCCACAACTTTGATGTCATTCTGGCATGGACTGGTTGGAGGCGCACTCTGCACTGGTAGATTGTCAGTGGAAGACCATGAGTTCGAGATACCTGAAGCACCTGTGCTTTGCTTCCGAGGTACCTGGTCTGTCTGCCGACCTTTTGTCTCTTTCTGTAGAGCTCGGCGCCTCATTCGAGACGGTTCTTGGCCTCTGTGTGCGTCTCGAATTCTGGTGAGATTTCTGTTTCAGATGTGCCTGTGGTTTGTGAGTTTGCCGACGTGTTTTCAGAGGATCTACCTGGCTTGCCGCCTGAGCGGGAGGTAGACTTCTCCATTGAGTTGCTTCCGGGGACGATGCCTGCGTCCAAGGCACCGTACCGGATGGCGCCGGCGGAGCTGCGGGAGTTGAAGCGCCAACTATAGGAGTTGCTTGCGTTGGGCTTCATTCGTCCTAGCCATTCGCCGTGGGGAGCGCCTGTTCTGTTTGTAAGGAAGAAGGATGGCAGCCTCAGAATGTGCATTGATTATCGGCAACTGAATCAGGTGACCGTGAAGAAAAAGTACCCTTTGCCCAGGATCGATGACTTGTTCGACAAGTTGCAGTCAGCTTCAGTGTTCTTGAAGATCGACTTGAGGTCGGGTTACTACCAGTTGCGGATCCACGAGTCAGACATCGCCAGATCAGCATTTCGCACCCGCTACGGCCACTTCGAGTTTGTCGTGATGCCATTTGGGCTCACGATGCACCTGCAGCGTTCATGGAGCTGATGTATAGTGTTTTCCAAGAGTACCTGGACCAGTTCGTGGTGGTGTTCGTCGATGACATCCTGGTGTACTCAGCGATGGCAGAGGAGCACGAGGTCTACTTGAGGCTGGTATTGCAGGCTTTGAGGAGTCACCACTTTACGCCAAATTCAGCAAGTGTGAATTTTGGCTAAAGGAGGTGCACTTTCTGGGTCACGTTGTTTCTGGTGCAGGTGTGGCGGTTGATCCCGCCAAGGTTGAGGCCGTGGTTTCTTGGGGCCAGCCCACTATAGTAGCAGAGGTTCGCAGTTTTTTGGGGCTGGTGGGCTACTACAGGAGGTTTATGCAGGACTTCGCCAGAGTTGCAGAGCCTTTGACCCAGTTGACCAGGCGGGAGACTCGATTTGTGTGGACAGCAGAGTGCTAGCGCAGTTTTCAGGAGCTGAAGAGCCGGCTGACTTCAGCTCCGATCCTTGTGGTACCTTCCGGCAGTAGAGGCTTTGTTGTCTACACAGACGCGTCAGGTACTGGTTTGGGTGCTGTATTGATGCAGCACGGTCGAGTAGTTGCTTATGCTTCTCGTCAGCTGAAGAAGCATGAGCAGCACTACCCGACGCACGACCTGGAGCTTGCAGCGCTCGTGTTCGCCTTGAGGTTGTGGAGACACTACTTGTACGGTGAGGTGTTTGAGGTTTTCACAGATCACCGCAGCTTACAGTACGTCTTCACGCAGAGAGATCTCAACCTCAGGCAGCGCAGGTGGCTCGAGTATTGAAGGACTACAACTTTACCCTTTCCTATCACCCAGAAAGGCTAACGTCGTAGCAGACACTTTGAGTAGGAGACCCTACTTGAGTTCTTTGTTGGTTAGACACTGGAGACTTCTGGAGGATGCCACTCAGGTGTGTTCACGTCGTCTAGCCTCTGGGAGAGAGCAGTGTTGGCCAGCATGACAGTTCATCCGTCGATATACCAGCAGGTGCTTGAGGCGGCAGAGTGCAGATGAGGACTTGGCAGACGTGTTGCAGTTGCCCGAGGTAGCACTGGACGAGGATAGTGAGGTCGGTTCCAGGACAGACTCTACGTTCCAGAGACATCAGGGAGGAGGTACTTGCTGAGGCACACCGATCGCGATACTCTATTCATCCTGGCTCCACCAAGATGTACCATGACTTGAGGGTACTCATTTGGTGGCCTGGGATGAAGAGAGACATCGCTGAGTTTGTTTCGCACTGCCTTACCTGTCAGCAAGTGAAGGCAGAGCACCAGCGTCCTGGTGGTGAGCTGCAGTCGCTTCCCATTCCTATGTGGAAGTGGGAGCACGTCACCACGGACTTTGTTTCTGGCTTACCTCGCACTTCTCAGGGGCACGACAGTGTTTGGGTCATCGTCGACAGGCTGATGAAGACCGCTCGCTTCCTTCCAGTCAAAGCAGCGTGGTCAATAGACAGACTGGCTCGGTTGTTTGTGGACAAGGTAGTACCTTTGCACGGGACCCCGGTCTCTATTGTCTCAGATAGAGATCCAAGGTTCACTTCTCGTTTCTGGCGTAGCTTTCAGCGGGCACTTAGCACTGAGCTGAGGCTGAGTTCGGCTTACCACCCATAGACAGATGGGCAGTCGGAGAGGACTATACAGACCCTCGAGGACTTGTTGAGAGCGTGTTGCCTAGACTGGGGCGGCACTTGGGAGTCGCACCTTCCTATGGTGGAGTTTTCATATAATAATAGCTTTCACTCCAGCATCTGGATGGCGCCCTACAAGGCTCTGTATGGTCGACCGTGCAGGACACTGTTGCACTGGCACGAGGTTGGCCAGAGGCAGATGTTGGGTCCAGAGTTGGTGCAGCAGTGTGCAGACACCGTGAGACTGGTCAGGCAGAGGTTGCAGACAGCGCAGAGCAGGCAGAAGAGCTACGCCGACGTTCGTAGGAGGTCACTTGAGTTTGAGGTCGGCGACAGTGTGTTCCTTCGGATCTCGCCCATCAAGGGTGTTCTCAGGTTTGGAAGAGGGGCAAGCTCAGCCCGAGGTATGTTGGCCCCTTTCCCATCCTGGAGCGGGTTGGCGAGGTCGCTTACTGGTTAGCTCTTCCGTCCGAGTTGACATGTGTCCACGACGTCTTCCACGTGTCGCAGTTGAGGAAGTACATGCTAGATCCGTCGCATGTACTCGACTACTCGTAGTTAGAGGTCACCCCCGACCTGTCCATGCCGGAGTACCCAGTCAGTGTGGTGGACCGCAGGGTGCAGCAGCTTCGTAGGAAGCAGATTCCGCTTGTCAAGGTGGTTTGGGAGCACCGTGCCGGTGGCGAGGCCACTTGGGAGCATGAGGATGAGATGCGGGAGCAGTTTCCCTACTTGTTCGAGTGACAGATACTTTGTTTACTCTCTCTTCCCCTAGTTTCGCCCTTAATTTTGAGGACGAAATTGTTTTTTTGTTGGTTAGATTGTAACATCCCTCCTTGCCATGGTCTGTCGCCATCTGTTGGAGGTAGCGACACTTGGGCTGTCGCCTTCTGAATGCGACAGTACGTCACGTTCAGATCAGAAGCCGACACCCTGGTCGTCCGACCTGGTGGCGACAGGTTGGTTGTCGCCTTCTTGTTCAGAAGGCGACGCACCTGTGGTCGCGTTCTGGTTGCTTGGTTTCTATTCTGCCTGGTGGTGTTCTGGTTTCTCGGGCCATGCCGTGTGTGCCGGCGTTGGCCGACGGCCCTTCTGGGGGTTTCCAGAAGGGGTGTCGTGCGTGCCTGTGCCTGCTGGGCTTGTCTTGGTTGCAAGCCAGCTGTGCCGTTTCTGTCGTGGTTGCCACGCCAGTGTTCTCTTTCGCCCGGTGCTCGGCACTTGAGGGCTTGTCCGCGAGACAGGTTGTTACCGTTTCCTGGGACCCCCAGCCTCGCGCGTCTATTAGAGGGAGTTCTCCGGGCGGCGGGCATGCTCAAGTCTCGAACTTGGAGCAGAAGGGGAAAATGGTTGGGACAATGGCGTAGAGTCGTTTGTAGAGCTCTCTTAGTTGGTCTGGGTCTCCGAGGTGGTTCAGGCGCTCGTCCGGTGCGGACAAGCTAGTCCTTCTCACTGCCTCGCTCTGCGTTGGTTCCAGAGCCGCGTAGGGAGGTCAGGTGTGGGGCCGCAGTTCGGCCAGACTGCGGTGGTTGTGGTTGTGGTTGCTTAGTCCACGCGTCTCACTCCGACGGGAGGGGAGACCTGGACTAAGGCTCTTGTGGCGGTGGCTTGGTTGCTCTTGCTGTGACGGTGTTTCACACTGGTTCCAAGATTGGGTTTCTCGTCGCCCTAGCCTGCACGGTGGTTGTAGCCTAGCCGTGTCCTGCTTTCCGTGGGCTTGGTTAGTTTGGCCTCATGAGCCGTGTTTAGTGGTTTCCGCTCTGCGGTTCTCTCAGGGTGTCTTGTGTAGACACCCGACCATTGGTTCGGTAACCCGTTCCTTGGTGCCGTCCGTGGTGGCACCGGAGTGTGTAGTTCCATGATCTCGTGGCGTGTCCGAGGAGCAGGGTGGTTCTATTTGTGGGCCCTCGACCTTGTGGAGGTCTGAGGTGGCCGTGCCTGGTGGTGACGTCGTTCTCACTTGGTTTCTTGGTGTCTCTCGGGGTGACACCTGATTGTTCTTCCTGACCTTGTGGAGGTCCGGATGCTGGTGCTGTGTCGTGAGACTCTGTCTCACGTGTTTGCTCCGGTGTTCCGTGAGCTCCGTTGTCTCGGCAGGTGTGTGCCGAGGGTTTGCTTCCGCGTTGTGTTCTCTGGCCCAACCTCGGTTACGGGTCGTTTACATCATTCCTTGCCATTTCTATCGCCTTCTGTTGGAGGTAGCGACTGGCAACTTAAGAAATAAAATGTGAATAAAGAATGTGACATGTGAATATGGCACGTGGTAAGTGCCCATGATGCACGTGGTAAGTGCAATGATGTGACATGTGATAAATAAAAGTGCAAGAAAAATATGTGAAAAAGTGTGAAAGATATGTAAGGAAGAGTAAATGTTAATGAGAGTGTAAATGCATGTGAAAACCAAGGTAAAACTATGTATTCATTTTAGTTATGTGTTGATTTGTTGAATATAATGTCATGTTGGTATATGTCATTTAGATTAATATCATCCATATGGTAGAGTAAGTGAATATGTGTATGTAAACATGTAAAGTAATGCAATGTGGAAAAATGAGAATGTAGAATTGTCAAATGAATAAGATGGCATGTGAACAAGTGTAAATCCATGTAATTATGTTTGATTAATGTCAAAACAGCAAGCAAAATGAGATTATGATTATGATAAATACTTGAAATAATGTTTAAGTTCCATGATAAAGTTATTATTCATTTAGTATAGTTTCATGCTTAAATTGTAGATAATGCCACCGATTTGGATATGTTTTAAATCTTCAAACCATGATTAATAAAGGTGGTGTCATTGTGATTTATTCATATTAAAATAGTAAATAAAATGTGTAAATAAATGAGAAAAGTGCACGTGAAACATGAATAGATATCATGTTAGTTGTTATCTACTTTATGTTTAACTCCGTGTTCTAATTGGTAGAATTGTTCCATGATATGGATAATGTTTAGATTAATAAATCATGTTACATGATAGGTGTTTAAGAGTGCATATGTTCATGTCATGTATGTATTAATATGATTATGTTTAATTATGATAGAATGTTTAGTATCATGTTATGTAGTTATTAAAATGCATGTGCAAGTGTCAAGAGAGTATGATAATTTTACATTAAAAACAGCAAGTTTAAATGTGTGACAAAATGATATAATTGCAAGAGAAATTGGTCAGATACCATGCTAGGAGTGTTCATTATTTTGTACATAACCTTGTGTTTTAAATTGGTAAATACTATGCAATGATATGATAAATTTTGAACCATGTATCATAGGATATATCATGTGTAGAGAACTTGTGTAGGTGTATATTATCTTCCATGATTAATATGAGCATGTGTTAACTAGGAATATGTTTTGGAGAATTATGTGTGTAATTGACCATAAGAAGCATGTGCTATGTAAATTGTAATGGTTAGAATGATAGCATGTTCCTTATTATTGATAGCTTAGTGTCTATGAGATATGTGTAAGGTTGATGTTTTAGACTACTTGCTGAGTCTTTTAGACTCATACTTGCTTCGGCGTACAGGTGTGACAGATATTCCCGTGTTAGAGGAAGGCATAGCGAGATCATCCTGAGAGCAAGGAGTAGCTTTTGTGGAGTTTGCTAGAGAGTTGTTATTTTCTCTTTCATAGTATGATATGTTAATTGCATGGGCAATATATGGACAATGTAGTTCTTTTGAAAATGTAATAATATGGACATTGTCATTTTCTTTGACTATATAGACTGTGGAATGTGTGATGATGATGGAAAATAAGTTGAGTTTATTTTTATTTCCGCTGTACTCAATTAATTCATATGCATATCACCCTATCGTCTAGTGTTGGGTTACTATCCCACTGTGATGATGCTCTTTATACCGATGGGGATTGGTATAATCGTACCGGTATGAGGAGGGTCGTTACACATCCTCTCATGCTCCTCATGCTTTAAAATGTTTAAACCATCACAAGAAACAGAGAAGTTCCCCTACCACAAGTGAAGAACAAGAAGAACATCCTTCCACCAGTGATTCCACGCTTCGAACACCATCCTTGAATGGAAATCGCACCGAAACCACAACTCCCGAGCCGAATTGTCAAGAACCCCTGCTGGAAAGCTCCTTCTCGACCGAACAAAGCTCCCTTGTTTGTCCGACACACCTTACTTAAAAGCCTTGGAAAGAAGAATGCGTCCTAGGCAACCGTCGTGTTCACAATGCGTTGTGCCTGGAGGCCGCGTTCACGAACACATTGCCACTCGTTAGCTCAGCGTGTGCCACACGTCGTGCAACCTAACAAAATGCCGGAAAACACGGTAATGAGAATGCGTCGCAGAGACCCCCTGTGTTAATAACGCGCCGCTTAACCCCGCCATGTTCTCAACCAGAGAACTAGTGAGTTTTATAGGTCCATACTTCCGGCCCACAATGCCCACACAACACCCAAGAGTCCAAACCAAGGCTCAATGGTCACATATTGGCCCAAAGACCATACTAAATTCATTAAACTCGAATCCGAACGATTAATACATTACAGGGGTGGAGAGGGTGTAGCTGTAGTAGTGGGGGGTTGTGGAGGGGGAAGAGAGGGGGGGTTTGCAAAGAACAAAAAAGTTAGTGATGGTTTGTGGAGGGGGAAGAACAGCAGCAGGGACTGCAGCCGCGGCGGCGTCTGCCGCGTTAAATAACACACCGCTCAACTCTGCTGCGTTCTCAACCAAAGAACCAGTGAGTTTTGTGGATTCAGACTTCTGACCCACAATGTCCACACAACACTCAAGAGTCCAAACCAAGGCTTAATGGCCACATATTGGCCCAAACACCATACTTAATCCATTAAACTCGAATCCAAACGAATAATACGTTACAGGAGTGGAGAGGGTGTGGCTGCAGCAGTGGCGGGCTATGGTGGGGGTAGAGAGGGCGGTCTGCAAAGAAAAAAGGAAAGCAGCGACGGCTTGTGGAGGGGGAGAACAGCAATAGCGACTGCGATTGCGGCGGGGGGGGGAGACGGGGGTTTGCGGAAGAGTGGAGGCAGATTTTGCCCTAACACGTGGGTGGGGGGTGGCTTAAGTTGCCCGCAGTGTCGCAATACCGACAACAGTGTAGGCATTGCCAAGATTGGTTCATGCGAACCGGTCTCCCAATCGCCAAGTTACTGATCGTGGCAACTCTGTGATTAGTTTTGATTTTTTTTTTAAAAATGTGATTATTTAAATAATAAAATAATAAAATATGATTGTTTTAATAAAGAATCCAATAAAAAAACCTTATCTAAAACCCTGCATCACTTCAGCATCCCCGTTCTTCTCCGCGCAGCAGAACTCGCCGTGGGAGGGGCGGAGGTGCTGCTGGAGAAGCAGCTGGGAAATGGGAGTGCTGTGAGGAGAAGCCCCCGTGTAGCGGGCAGCGGCGGCGATCTCTTCGGCTCAGTGCTTCCCGTCCTTCCTCATCACTCCGCCATGGACTCGGCCGCACTCG
>CM024758.1:30603862-30735403 GCA_014218235.1 Colocasia esculenta
AAACCCTAAAAAAACCCTAAAAGGTAGGAAAACAGGAAAATTACTTAAAATGTTAACTTAAGACAGTCACTTTTGAGGCATTACAGTGCAACCCGAAACTTGTCCAATTTTTTGGAAAATTGGCATGTCTACAACGACCTCCTCATGGCAACAATCGCATAGCCAAACACGCACGGAGCACATGAAGCGGGTGCGAAAAGCCACTAAGTGTTACCACGACCTCCTCGTTGCAACAGCCACACCAATAAACATGCACGGAGCACACAAAGCAAGAAAACCAACGGCTTACAACACGCTCCAAACGCGGGTGGAGCACCAAGCCGAGAAACCAACAGCTCACTCCAGCCACACGTGGGGCGTCGAAATGGAACGACAACCCCATTGGTGCCGAGCAACACCAAAACCGACCTAAACAACATAAAACCCCAGCCCAAAACTGTACGATTGCAGCCACGAACAGACCCTGCTGTTGGGACCAACCGAACAGCAACCCACTCTGTCGCCAGTGAAACCTGACAGAGTACACAGTTGCCGATAGCAACACGAGAATCGTCGGTCAACAAATCACTCTATCGGCAGTGAAACCTGACAGAGTACACAGTTGCTGACAACAACCAAGAAAACACCTGAGAGTCAAGCAAAACACTCAGGGGAACAACCTCACGCTACCAGTAGCAGCTAGCATCGGTCACCAGCCCAACTGAGAAACCACGCGAGAGATAAGAACCAGAGCGAGAACACGCTCGCGGGGGAATCCTCAACGCATGAAACATCGTCCACCACCACCGCTAGGTCTCACCCAGACCTTCCTCGCGGTCCAACAAGGACAGCAAACGCACGCGGAGAACCTCAACACACGAAAATGACATCCACTGTCACCACTAGGTCTCACCTAGACCTTCCTCATGGTCTGACACGGACACATCGCGACGAAAGCATGGAAGGCGTCTAAGGTTAAGCCGAAACCACACACCTCCCAACATCGACAAACTACGTGGTTAGCAAGCCAATAGGCCTCACTGTCACCAATGAACCGACATGAGACTCCGCCATCGGCTTCCAGACTTACCAATGCCTCGCACAACCGGAGAACCAATGAGGAGTTGGCAGCACACCCGCCACACGCACACAGGCTCAGCACGAGTACCAACATGCCAATCACCAAAAAGACGCATAACCACACAGGAACCAAAACAACCGCAGAGGTCAAGAACAACACGTTGACCTCAGAGGGACCCAGACCGAAGTAGGGTACAACAACCGAAACACTCACTCTCAAAGCGAGAGGGAAAACTCAGACACATGCTACGACTAAAGCCTGGCGTACCACCGATAGGGCTACCTAGACAAGGCAAAGCAGCCACCCAACAGCGACAACGGTACAACCACAAGACTCAGGCTAGCACATATGTCCCAGAGGTGGAAAGCCCAACGCCTCCAACACTGAGCAAACTCGTGAAACGACGCACAAAGCTCACGATCAGGCACACGGCACAACACTTGGTTCTATCACAAGCACCAAAAGCCACCCAAGGTACAGCACAATGCACCAAGGCTCAAGACGGCACAAAACTGAAACACTTGAGCACGAGCACACGATGCTACCACAAGCACCAAAACTAAGCAAAATGCAACACAGGTGCACCAGCAGCCGAAACAACACTGGCTAATGGGAAGGACGGAACACAAGAGACCCGCCGAAAGCCACACGCAAAGAACCGCAAGCCTAAAAGGGCACAACAGGCCATGCCGGCCCCGACCCTTGAGGCACAAAACATGAAGCATCGAAAAATGCTCAAGGTGCAGCATACAAAACTGCACCAACTGCCCGAGACAACACAGGGCCCACCGAAGGGGACTCTCCACTAGAGACCCACAACAGAAGCTCACAGAAAGCCGATGACTTCAAGAGCGCAACAACCACGTCGGCTCCAAAGACCACACAAAACACGGAGCACCGACTCTACCGCACGGGGAGAAAAAGAGACTCCTTGGCTCGCAAGAGCAAGAAGCACCACCTCTATCGCGACGATAGAGAGGCCAAACACCAAAACAATGACATGAAAAGCCTCTAAGGCACAAGCTAAGGCACAATTGAGCACACAATGGAGAAACGCTTGCACGAGCAAGCTAGGCAAGAAATTGGTGCACAGCAGAGCAACGCTCACGTATGCAACCCAACAAGAAAACGGTACTACCTCACACCAAACCAACAGGGACCCAATGCCCCAAAATTTTCAGGCAGGGTCACGCCCCGACGCGGAATATCAGAACGCGAGGCAGTTGCAAGTAAAGGGTATAGAGCGAGTACTAGACATCAAACCATTGCACAGTGAATAATACTAAAGCGAATTCATTTCATTATAACTTTTCGATGTCTAGTTACAACCACTAATATCAGAGCAAATCTATGGGGCCCGATTACATTGGAATAAAGCAAAAGACTAACTTCAAACCTAACTACTACAACGCTAAACATAGCAATAGGACACTAGGGTACTCATGACATCACTCCAGGTCGTTCCCGTCCTCTTGAGTGTATGGTTCATCCTCAGTCTCACCTGAGAACACAACGACAAATAACGTAGGGTGAGCGACATCGCCCAGTAGGACTTAAATCTCAGGCTCAAGCAGGCTTTAAGTAATTAATGCTTTAAAGGCAGAGTAACTAATGACAGAACGGAAGAGAGTGTCAAGTAAAAATATAGCAAGACAGTACGTGAACGAAATAGCAAGACTTTCCAAATATAGACTTACCAAGAATAGCACAAGTGTCGGGAATAGCACAATAATAGCAAGATAGCACAATGTCAAGTATAGCAAGATGGCCATAGTACAGATAGCACAACGAGTATAGCATAGCACTTTTGTGACGAACCGGGGTATTTATACCCATAAGGCTCCATATCCAGATCTGCTTGCCGCAAACGGACCGAAGTCTCGCAAGGGATATCTCACACACGTGTCTAGTAAGAATATAAAAGACAACTACACAGTATAAAACACAAGAAAGTACATGTGCTCATACTTGTATATAACAATTTACAACTGTCCCATTACATTATTACATGTCCAAATAAAAACTACAACTACCTGGGGCATACCCCGAGGGAGCACAAGCTCACACAACACTAACTACTACACTACTGCTGGTGGTACAAGTCTGACGCAACGCCTCCACAAGCCGAACCAACGGTAAGCCTTGAAAAGAACTGTAGGGGAGTGAGCCTCAACAAGTCACAGGCTCAGTAGGGGCTACCCAAAACAACACCGTAACCACGGACACCTCAACCCCAAAGGGTCTCATTGGAAGCACCAACAGCCAAACCTTTTCATGCTCATAACAATTGAATTTAAATTGCAATTAAATATAAACACCTTAATCAAACATAACCTCGGAAGGTAGAAGAACAACAGGACTAGTTTCGCATCGCTAGCCCACACAATGACTGATACGCCTAAGCCTTAAGCCTCACAGGCAAATTATATTAACAATTGGTCGCCTATGCTTTAAGCCACACAGGCAAGTCACTGCCTAGGCTGTAAGCTTCCCAGGCGAACCTCAACCTCGTGGGTAATAGGACAGCCAACCAAGTGCTGGTCCATTAACCCTAAACCACGATTATCAGAAACTACACACACACAGGTAACATGATCGGCTACAGCGGGCCAATCCATCACATACTAAAATCATGATCGAAAGCTTACCTAAAAAAAGTGAAACACCACAAGTGGAAGGTCCCATCACACGGCCTCCACGGAGCACAGCTCAACCAATCACAATACGCCTAGGCCACAAGCCTCATCGGAAAATTACCCACAAAGGGTAACATGATTGGCAACCACAAGCCAATCCACCTCACAGCAAACCATAAACGGAGACTTACTTAAAAACAGATAAAATACAATAGGTGGCAGGTCAAACCACAAGACCTCCACAACACGCAAGTACCCAAAAAGGTTGGTACACAATGTACCACCACAAAACTGTAAAGTAACCCACGAAGGGTATAGGTACCTGCTACCTCAAGGTACCACAACACAAACATCCTTACGAAGGGTACAAATAGGTGATAAACACCACACAGAACCACAACTTTACTGTGCCTTCACTTAGGCACAACATTACAGGTGAAACCACAACCGGCAAGTCATACAAACCACAACCAGAGCCGGCAAAGCACGAGTCGGAAAGAACGACGCCACCATACGGGAACGGACTACTGGCTGATCAGGCCAGTATCCAACCCGGATAACAGAACACTAGAACAACCTCTCAGTCTCGCAGTCAAGGACAAAAGGTCCAACTGCTGCTCCACGAGAACAAGTCAAACAACTGTGGAGACCAACCAACACCACACCTGCAGACACACAGTTGCAGGTCCATGCTTGGCACCTCTAGGGTCTCTGGCCGGAGCACCCTAAAGTGAGGCACTGGAAAACAGGACTAGCTGGGGACCAGTGTCGACTACTGGTGTGTGTACCCCCAACGACGAGCGCGCTACAAGCGACTGCACACCCACAAACACAAACCGCTGCCCTACCGTCGTCTTTCCCTCAGCCGGACGTACAACTCAAACACAGGAGTAAAGGTGTCCAGGACAGGCGACACAGACCTCGATGGTACCACATTGTACCGGGACAAACCCCGAGCACAACAGACACACGTGCCTGGCTCACAAAGAACCTGGGGTACCCGACTAGAGAGGCATTCCGGAATAGGCGTCGGACCACCACACTCGGCTAGCACAAATCACGATATATATACACAAACACTTTCTATTACCAATTACGGTACATATGTTTGGAATAGCTTGTTCCAGTCACCTTGTGACTTACAAGCTAACCTACACAATCACACACATAAACTATATTAATAATAACACCACACCCTGTCATCGGTCACCTTGTGACCTCCATTGCCACACTAAACACAGTACACGATATTCACATAATAACCATACTTATACTTTACTAATTATCAATCGAGGATAACTTATAAAAGATCCTAAAGGATCAAGGCTAGGTTCAAATGTGAACCTCACTGCCACAACACTACGGACTAACACAATAATTAAGATACAATAAACACAATAACGTACGATGTGCCATGCGCACACAAACCACATGCACAACATCCAAACCACGTAGACACCACATGTATAATACACCAGCCAGGTGCACCACACGTCATTCACGTAAACAACATGTCCAACACATGGACAACACGCTCCAAGAGCGATACGGGTGCCAACGCACCACACATAACATATTAACCACGTAAAACATGCCCACCTTGTGAGCAACACGCTCCGTGAGCATAACAAGTGCACTGGCTCCACCTGTCATTGCCATGCACAACAATACAAATAATCATTTAACCACAACACTAAAAGCATACATGTCCAGACCTCTCAGCTGAGGTCGCGACAAGGGGCCAGGTCGCCTTCAGAACGCGACGCCTTGACATGCCGCCTTTATAACTATATCGCGACGGAACGACATGTCACGTTCAACTCTTGAACGTGACGGATCGAGCTGTCGCGTTAACAACGCGACGCTCACGGCCATAGCCTTCACAGGCGAAAACCCTAATCGGGGAGGAACTCCACGGATCACCACTCCATACCAGTCAACACGATTAATTCTCATTTTACATGCTTTAATGGATACCCTAGCATGGTATCTAATGTCCTTTAAGCTTTAAACGAATCAAATCCACACCTCGAGCATTCCACACAATCAAACAAGGTAGAAACACCCTACCTTCACGAAGAACACGAAAACCGAAGATCCCTCGGCGTTTCCCGCGCTCCACGCGACAACCTCGCGGCGAGAACACGCCCACACACCTCCAAAACATCGATCCGCCCAAAGGAACCCCGCAGCAGCTCCCCCTGGCCGAGCAGAGCTTCCTCTGCTCTGTTCGGCGAAAACCCCTTTAAAAACGCACAGCGGTTGGGATCACAACGTGTACCCCCGTCGCGACCTGATCGCGACTTAGGTGACCGTCGCCTTCATCTGCAACTTATCACACACACACACACTATTCCTTAGTAGTAACATTCTATTGATCTAACACAGTAACACCCTATACTTGTCTCTGTTAACTCTGTACTTTACTAACATATAACAGGCATATCCCTCTCAGGGCACTACTTTACCTTTCTCTTCTAATCTCTGCAACTGAAAACCTTTCAACACTATACTTTAACTGCACTAGTGCCAGGGTGCTACCATACAACTTATGCCACTATTCACGCTGTGGCTCAACAACTGCTCACAACTGCCAATTTAACAAACAGAAACACACGGTTTACGTGCCAAAAGCTCACGTAAAAACTAATTTATATCACATAAAACCGCAGACTTACTACCAGCAGTGGACATTAATCCATGTATTGGGACATTGTAACTTCAATGCCTTTTCATATTCTAACTAGACCATGCTCTGATACCAACTGTGACGGACCGGGGTATTTATACCTGATAAGGCTCCATATCCATATCCGCCTCCCGCGAACTGACCGAAGTCTCACAAGGGATATCTCACACACGTGTCCAGTAAGAATATAAAAGACAACTACACAGTATAAAACACAAGAAAGTACATGTGCTCATACTTGTATATAACAATTTACAACTGTCCCATTACATTATTACATGTCTAAATAAAAAGTACAACTATCTAGGGCATACCCCGAGGGAGCACAAGCTCACACAACACTAACTACTACACTACTGCTGGTGGTACAAGTCTGACACAACGTCTCCACATGCCGAACCAACGGTAAGCCCTGAAAAGAACTGTAGGGGAGTGAGCCTCAACAAGTCACAGGCTCAGTAGGGGCTACCCAAAACAACACCGTAACCACGGACACCTCAACCCCAAAGGGTCTCATTGGCAGCACCAATAGCCAAACCATTTCATGCTCATAACAATTGAATTTAAACTGCAATTAAATATAAACACCTTAATCAAAGTTAACCTCGGAAGGTAAGAAGAAACAACAGGACTAGTTTCGCATCGCTAGCCCACACAATGACAGATACGCCTAAGCCTTAAGCCTCACAGGCAAATTATATTAACAACTGGTCGCCTATGCTTTAAGCCACACAGGCAAGTCACTGCCTAGGCTGCGAGCTTCCCAGGCGAACCTCAACCTCGTGGGTAATAGGACAGCCAACCAAGTGCTGGTCCATTAAACCCTAAACCACGATAATCAGAAGCTACACACACCAGGTAACATGATCGGCTACAGCGGGCCAATCCATCACATACTAAAATCATGATCGAAAGCTTACCTAAAAAAAGTGAAACACCACAAGTGGAAGGTCCCATCACACGACCTCCACGGAGCACAGCTCTATCAAATCACAATACGCCTAGGCCACAAGCCTCATCGGAAAATTACCCACAAAGGTAACAGGATTGGCAACCACAAGCCAATCCACCTCACAACGAACCATAAATGGAGACTTACTTAAAAATGGATAAAATACAATACGTGGCAAGTCAAACCACAAGACCTCCACAACACGCAAGTACCCGAAAGGTTGGTACACAATGTACCACCACAAAACTGTAAAGTAACCCACGAAGGGTATAGGTACCTGCTACCTCAAGGTACCACAACACAAACATCCTTACGAAGGGTACAAATAGGTGATAAACACCACACAGAACCACAACTTTACTGTGCCTTCACTTAGGCACAACGTTATAGGTGAAACCTCAACCGGCAAGTCATACAAAGCACAACCAGAGCCGGCAAAGCACGAGTCGGAAAGAACGACGTCACCACACAGAAACAGACTACTGGCTGATCAGGCCAGTATCCAACCCGGACAACAGAACACAAGAACAACCTCTCAGTATCGCAGTCACGGACGAAAGGTCCAACTGCTGCTCCACGAGAACAAGTCAAACAACTCTGGAGACCAACCAACACCACACCTGCAGACACACAGCTGCAGGTCCATGCCTGGCACCTATAGGGTCTCTGGCTGGAGCACCCTAAAGTGAGGCACTGGAAAATAGGACTAGCTGGGGACCAGTGTCGACTACTGGTGTGTGTACCCCCAACTACGAGCGCACTACAAGCGACTGCACACCCACAAACACAAGACGCTGCCCTATCGTCGTCATTCCCTCAGCCGGACGTACAACTCAAACACAGGAGTGAGGGTGTCCAGAATAGACGACACAGACCTCGACGGTACCACACTGTATCGGGACAAACCCCGAGCACAATAGACACACGTGCCTGGCTCACAAAGAACCTGGGGTACCCGACTAGAGAGGCATTCTGGAATAGGCGCTGGACCACCACACTCGGCTAGCACAAATCACGATATATATAGACAAACACTTTCTATTACCATCTACAGTACATATGTTAGGAATAGCTTGTTCCAGTCACCTTGTGACTTACAAGCTAACCTACACAATCACACACATAAACTATATTAATAATAACACCACAGCCAGTCATCGGTCACCTTGTGACCTCCACTGCCACACTAAACACAGTACAACGATATTCACATAATAACCATCCTTATACTTTACTAATTATCCATCGAGGATAACTTATAAAAGATCCTAAAGGATCAAGGCCAGGTTCAAATGTGAACCTTACTGCCACAACACCAAGGACTAACACAATAATTAAGATACAATAAACACAATATCGTACGATGTGCCATGCGCACACAAACCACATGAACGGCATCCAAACCACGTAGACACCACATGTATAATACACAAGCCAGGTGCACCACACGTCATTCACGTAAACAACATGTCTAACAATGGACAACACGCTCCGAGAGCGATACGGGTGCAACGCACCACACATGACACATTAACCACGTAAAACATGCCCACCTTGTGAGCAACACGCTCCGTGAGCATAACAAGTGCACTGGCTCCACCTGTCATTGCCATGCACAACAAATACAAATAATTGTTTAACCACAACACTAAAAGCATACATGTCCAGACCTCTCAGCTGAGGTCGCGACAAGGGGCCAGGTCGCCTTCAGGACGCGAGGCCTTGACATGCCGCTTCATAACTATATCGCGACGGAACGACATGTCGCGTTCAACTCATGAACGTGACGGATCGAGCTGTCGCGTTAACAACGCGACGCTCAGGGCCGTCGCCTTCACAGGCGCAAACCCTAATTCGGGAGGAACTCCACGGATCACCACTCCATACCAGTCAAACACGATTAATTCTCATTTTACATGCTTTAATGGATACCCTAGCATGGTATCTAATGTTCTTTAAGCTTTAAACGAATCAAATCCACACCTCGAGCATTCCACACAATCAAACGAGGTAGAAACACCCTACCTTCACGAAGAACACGAAAACCGGAGATCCCTCGGCGTTTCCCCCGCTCCACGCGACGACCTCGCGGCAAGAACACGCCCCACGCACCTCCAGAACCTCGAGCCGCCCAAAGGAACCCCGCAGCAGCTCCCCCAGGCTGAGCAGAGCTTCCTCTGCTCTGTTCGGCGAAAACCCCTTTAAAAACGCACAGCGGTTGGGATCGCGACGTGTACCCCCATCGCGACCTGATCGCAACTTAGGTGACCGTCGCCTTCCCAAGGCCGACGTCAGCTGACTGCCCAGTGAGCGACACGCGGCAGCCATCCAGACGACGTCCGCCAAATAGCGGTAACAGGAACGCGACCCCATGGGCCGTCGCGTTCAGATCGCGACGCAAGCCTCCGTCGCGTTCACAGCCACAAGACCTGTGAGCACTTTGTCCCAACGGCCGGCCCACCAAGCATCACAACACTCGTAAACACCTGAAACACGCACTAATGGGCCACACATTGGCCACCAAACCCACTAAACCTGGATCCACGGGGATCTGAAAAATGCGCGACGTTACATTATTGTCACATAAAAAGAAATGTCGTCCTCGACATTCAAAACAAATCACAGTAAACAAATTATCACCTAAAAATAAATAAAATTGTATACAGAACACGGAGGATACTTTTTCTCTGCATTGGCCTTTCAATTTATCTGCGCTAACTGACTCATCTGTTCAATTCCATCCTTGCTTTGCTCTTTTCTTTTCTTTCAATTCATTTCACAATTACTCTGTTATGTCGATTCCATTGCCTTTCCTTACCTTTCAACTGTAGGCGATTCTACCTTGCCAATGGTGCTTTATCTCCTTGGACTGAACCTACTTTCACATTTTCTGGGCTGTGTTGGCAAAATTTCGTTCCGAACCATTTTTCCTGCTCAAATCCTTTTACTTTATTCCGCTACCTTTGGATGTTCTGTCGTGCTAAACCTTGCTTAAATTCTTGAATTTCTTAATGCCATTCCATTACTCACTTGCCACTGCTAACCATTACCCTGCTTTATCTGCATTCAACTTAACTGTCTGACTTGTGAGTTGCGGTCCCACCACGCTTCCGCTGCGCCACTCTGATTATACTAAATATCTGACGAAATATTCCATAAATTTCGCTTTTCAAATCACTTTACTTAATCAATCAATACTGGAATTTTTTTTTAACTGCTTTCTCACTTCAATTCTGATTGTGCCACACATTTTATAATCTGAATTTTGCAATACCATTACATTACTGACATACTTTGCTTTTCATATTTCTTTTCTGGCTTCAATTTACATTCTTCTGGTTGAATAACCACATTTTCTCTATCATTTCTCAAAATATCTGCTTTTATTGCTATACAGTACATTCTCATCTTAGGGAAATTACACTATTCAATTGACTTCAAGCCGTTCACTGTCACATCCTTTCGTTTATGTACTTGACAATTTCAATTTCCACTCATTCACTTCTTTCTTTTCCAGATCAATAATTTGCCAATTATATTAAACATAATACTTTTTTTCGCAAAACATTTCCTCAATTATTTTGCTGCCTAGCTGTTCATTCTGTACCAATCACATTACAATTCCTGCTATCATACAAGCATTCTTCATTGACAATTGTCAAAACCATAATCTATTCTGCCTGAGTTCTATATTTCACTTAGCCTGATATTGCTTAACTGCTTCTTAACCAATTCATTTCTTTCTATTTTGATCCACATAACTCTGAACAGTCTTAATCTTTTTTAGACACAAATTTTACCTTTTCTCTTCTCAAACTATACTCTATTGCTAAACAATGATAACCATATCTGTAACACTGCATCCTTTAATAAGTCATTTTATGCAGTTTTCATAAACTGCTACTTGCCAAACTAATATCTTTCTTAAGGAGTTGTCAGAAAAGTCCACTATGGACTAATCTTCTTTTACCCTTTCTTTGCTTAACTGACCACCTCTGCTCAGACATATAATTATCAAAACACCCTTATCCTCATCGAACGATCATAATTCTTTGCTCTTCTGTTTACCCACACTTCATTTGAAGTCAACCTGTCTCACTTAATCATTCTCAACTTGCCAAAGCATTAATCACATTATTACTCAAGCTACTTCTCAATTCTTACTAACACAAATCTCAAACAATACCTCTGCCAAGGCCCTCATCTGCAACTTATCACACACACACACTATTCCTTACTAGTAACATTCTACTGATCTAACATAGTAACACCCTATACTTGTCTTTGTTAACTCTGTAATTTACTAACAAATAACAGGCATATCCCTCTCAGGCACTACTTTACCTTTTCTCTTCTAATCTCTGCACCTGAAAACCTTTAAACACTATACTTTAACTGCACTAGTGCCAAGGTGCTACCATACAACTTATGCCACTATTCACGCTGTGGCTCAACAACTGCTTATAACTGCCAATTTAACAAATAGAAGCACACGGTTTACGTGTCAAAAGCTCACGTAAAAACTACTTTATATCACATAAAACCACAGACTTACTACCAGCAGTGGACATTAATCCATGTATTGGGACATTGTAACTTCAATGCCTTTTCATATTCTAATAGGACCATGCTCTGATACCAACTGTGACTGACCGAGGTATTTATACCCGATAAGGCTCCATATCCAGATCCGCCTCCCGCGAACGGACCGAAGTCTCGCAAGGGATATCTCACACACGTGTCCAGTAAGAATATAAAAGACAACTACACAGTATAAAACATAAGAAAGTACATGTGCTCATACTTGTATATAACAATTTACAACTGTCCCATTACATTATTACATGTCCAAATAAAAAGTACAACCACCTGGCGCATACCCCGAGGGAGCACAAGCTCACCCAACACTAACTACTACACTACTGCTGGTGGTACAAGTCTGACACAACGCCTTCACAAGCTGAACCAACGGTAAGCCCTAAAAAGAACTGTAGGGAGTGAGCCTCAACAAGTCACTGGCTCAGTAGGGGCTACCCAAAACACACGGTAACCACAGACACCTCAACCCCAAAGGGTCTCATTGGCAGCACCAATAGCCAAATCATTTCATGCTCATAACAATTGAATTTAAACTGCAATTAAATATAAACACCTTAATCAACATAACCTCGGAAGGTAAGAAGAAACAACAGGACTAGTTTCGCATCGCTAGCCCACACAACGACTGATACGCCTAAGCCTTAAGCCTCACAGGCAAATTATATTAACATTGGTCGCCTATGCTTTAAGCCACACAGGCAAGTCACTACCTAGGCTGCAAGCTTCCCAGGCGAACCTCAACCTCGTGGGTAATAGGACATCCAACCAAGTGCTGGTCCATTAAACCCTAAACCACGATAATCAGAAGCTACACACACCAGGTAACATGATCGGCTACAGGGGGCCAATCCATCACATACTAAAATCATGATCGAAAGCTTACCTAAAAAAAAGTGAAACACCACAAGTGGAAGGTCCCATGACACGGCCTCCACGGAGCACAGCTCTACCAAATCACAATACGCCTAGGCCACAAGCCTCATCGGCAAATTACCCACAAAGGGACCACAAGCCAATCCACCTCACAACGAACCATAAATGGAGACTTACTTAAAAACAGATAAAATACAACATGTGGCAGGTTAAACCACAAGACCTCCACAACACGCAAGTACCCGAAAATGTTGGTACACAATGTACCACCACAAAACTGTAAAGTAACCCACGAAGGGTATAGGTACCTGCTACCTCAAGGTACCACAACACAAACATCCTTACGAAGGGTACAAATAGGTGATAAACACCATACAGAACCACAACTTTACTGTGCCTTCACATAGGCACAACATTACAGGTGAAACCTCAACCGGCAAGTCATACAAACCACAAACAGAGCCGGCAAAGCACGAGTCGGAAAGAATGACGCCACCACACAGGAACGGACTACTGGCTGATCAGGCATGTATCCAACCTGGACACCAGAACACAAGAACAACCTCTCAGCCTCACAGTCACGGACGAAAGGTCCAACTGCTGCTCCACGATAACAAGTCAAACAACTGTGGAGACCAACCAACACCACACCTGCAGACACACAGCTGCAGGTCCATGCCTGGCACCTCTAGGGTCTCTGGTCGGAGCACCCTAAACTTAGGCACTGGAAAACAGGACTACCTGGGGACCAGTGTTGACTACTGGTGTCCGTATCCTAAAGTACGAGCGCGCTACAAGCGACTGCACACCCACAAACACAAGCCGCTGCCCTATCGTCGTCTTTCCCTCAGCCGGACGTACAACTCAAACACAGGAGTGAGGGTGTCCAGGACAGACGACACATACCTCGATGGTACCACACTGTACCGGGACAAACCCCGAGCACAATAGACACACGTGCCTGGCTCACAAAGAACCTGGGGTACCCGAGTAGAGAGGCATTCCGAAATAGGCGCCGGACCACCACACTCGGCTAGCACAAATCACGATATATATACACAGACACTTTCTATTACCAAATACGGTACATATGTTTGGAATAGCTTGTTCCAGTCACCTTGTGACTTACAAGCTAACCTACACAATCACACACAAACTATATTAATAATAACACCACAGCCTGTCATCCGTCACCTTGTGACCTCCACTGCCACACTAAACACAGTACACGATATTCACATAATAACCATACTTATACTTTACTAATTATCGATCGAGGATAACTTATAAAAGATCCTAAAGGATCAAGGCTAGGTTCAAATGTGAACCTCACTGCCACAACACCAAGGACTAACACCATAATTAAGATACAATAAACACAATAACGTACGATGTGCCATGCGCACATAAACCACATGCACGGCATCCAAACCACGTAGACACCACATGTATAATACACCAGCCAGGTGCACCACACGTCATTCACGTAAACAACATGTCCAACACATGGACAAAACGCTCCAAGAGCGATACGGGTGCCAACGCACCACACATAACACATTAACCACGTAAAACATGCCCACCTTGTGAGCAACATGCTCCGTGAGCATAACAAGTGCACTGGCTCCACCTGTCATTGCCATGCACAACAAATACAAATAATCATTTAACCACAACACTAAAAGCATACGTGTCCAGACCTCTCAGCTGAGGTCGGGACAAAGGGCCATGTCGCCTTCAGAACGCGACACCCCGGCATGTCGCCTTCATAACTATATCGCGACGGAACGACATGTCGCGTTCAACTCATGAACGCGACAGATCAAGCTGTCGCGTTAACAACGCGACGCTCAGGGCCGTCGCCTTCACAGGCGCAAACCCTAATCCGGGAGGAACTCCACAGATCACCACTCCAGACCATTCAAACACGATTAATTCTCAATTTACATGCTTTAATGGATACCCTAGCATGGTATCTAATGTTCTTTAAGATTTAAACGAATCAAATCCACACCTCGAGCATTCCACACAATCAAACGAGGTAGAAACACCCTAGCTTCACGAAGAACACGAAAACCGGAGATCCCTCGTCATTTCCCCCGCTCCACGCGATGACCTCGCGGAGAGAACACGCCCCACGCACCTCCAGAACCTTGAGCCGCCCAAAGGACCCCGCAGCAGCTCCCCCAGGCCGAGCAGAGCTTCCTCTGCTCTGTTCGACGAAAACCCCTTTAAAAACGCACAGCGGTTGGGATCGCGACGTGTACCCCCGTCGCGACTTGATCACAACTTAGGTGACCGTCGCCTTCCCAAGGCCGACGTCAGCTGACTGCCCAGCGAGCGACACGCGGCAGCCATGCAGACGACGTCCGCCAAACAGCGGTAACAGGAACGCGACCCCATGGGCCGTCGGGTTCAAATTGCGACGCAAGCCTCTGTCGCGTTCACCGCCACAAGACATGTGAGCACTTTGGGCCCAATGGCCAGCCCACCAAGCCTCACAACGTGCGTAAACACCTGAAACACGCACTAATGGGCCACACATTGGCCACCAAACCCGCTAAACCTGGATCCACGAGGATCCGGAAAATGCGCGACGTTACAACTTTGTTGTCAATGGACAACGAGAGAACATAGTACTTTTGATTGTCATTTAGATAGTCAAGATAGATAGCACTTGAGTGTAATGCCAAACACTCTGATCATTTAACTCCCATGGGCACTAGCACTTTCGGGAGCACATCCCAGGACCAGATCGGGCCCTTTATATATTGTCAGGCATTAGTTATATTGTTTATCTTTAGACAATCAGTCAATGGCCATATAGAGTACCAAGAAGCAGATGAGAGCACTAGATGAATAGACGAGATAGTAGAGTGAACGTGAATAGATGAGCGGGTAGAGTATAGATGAGAGTTAGTGGACCTTGCACATGAAACGTCGAGTAACGAGCCATAGTAACCATTGCACAACACGCGCACATGGTGTTGGCAGTCGGTGGAACTCACGACCTTACCACTGGCCATGTAAGCACAGGTCCAGAGGTCCGGCGTGATTCAAGACGAGAGTGAATTTCTAATAGCCGTTTGGATCATATAGATCCCTAAAGGGTATCATAGGTGTTAGGGAACAACAGGCTCGTCGACCATGTGGGAATCCATGGACAGAGGAGACTTACGGAGGCCTTGAACAAAGACTTACTAGTCCGGCAGATGGAGTATCCGACGGAGAGTTCGTCAAGTCAAGAAAGTGTGTCTATAGAAACAAGTGCTCGACGTTCTAGAGGAGTTCTAGAACAGTGGAGCATCGATATCGGTATTCCCAAAACACCGCGAGAAACGATAGACAAGTATAGGTAATTTAATTACATAAATTACCAGATGTATTATGAAATAGTTTCATGCCAAAATTATGTCATAATTGGATGGTTCAAAGTGTGTGTAAGTGTCATGAAATTGTAGATAGAAAAGATCATGTGCATGTATTTTAATCATACATAAATGTTTAATTTATAACAAGAGTTATTTTCTGTATGTACGACTGTTAAAAAAGAGTACAAACACTGTAGGTAATCAAGCATTGCTGAGACAGAGGGTTTCATGAAAAAAGAACCCAGATCGTGACGTACCCTGATGAGGGTCGCGACGGGGTCAACTGAGATCTCGACTGGTGCTTGTACGGGTCACGACAGGCTTAGTCTGGTCGAGCAGCAGATTGCGACGACAGGCCCTGTCGCGATCAGATCGCGACAGAGGGCGCTGTCGCGATGACCCTTGTGAACGCGGCCTATCGGGCCGCCGCGTTCACAGGGTCTGCACCCGAGTCCGACAGGGAATGACTTTTCATTGGATTGCGGGCCAGAACTTACCCTATTTGACATAGGGTGATTCAGAAATCACAACTAATTGTATAGTCAATGAAAAATCATGAAACCAGTTGCAAAATGACCTAGACATGCATGGGTACTTACAGTAATTAGGAATTGGAAAACATCCAGGGTTTAGACATGTTTTAAACACGGGTATTCATGATGAACATGAAACAGTACATAGTTGAGATCAATGATTAAATTCGCAAGATAGGATGAATCAAATTAGGGCTTTTAGGGGTAAAAGATGCCTAACATGCATCAGTTCCTACAGTAAAAATCTCGTGGCATGGGGTTGAGTATACAAGGAGATCAAGAATTTAGAAGAGGGTTCGGGGTCATGTAAGTTGTAGAACATGAAAAATCAAGAACGAAAGATATGCTCAATGGAAAATTATGAAACCAAAGGGCTTTTGTTCCTGATAGACGAGACATCCTACAGAAAAAGTTTCATGATTTATGCTTGTGAGAATGCCTACCTTTGATCGTTTTCCTCTTCTAGGGTTAAGACTTGAAGAACTCGGGGAAGAACTTGAGGGATCCTTCCTCTCCACGAATTCTCCTCCTCTTGACCTCTCCTCCTGGTCCAGGAACCTCTTGGCACGAGCTAGGGCCGGCCATGAGGGTTTAAGAGAAGTATTTAAGCTTCTCCCTATTCCCTTTCCTAGTTTAAGTCTAATTCCTATAAAATTCCGAATTTCCAATTTTCCTCTCCCCTTTTTAAGCAAGAGATCTCCTATTTGGGTTGGGAGAGAGAGGATTTCGTGGCCACCCATTAGGGTAGGTTTAGGAATCCCAATCCAACTCAAACTTCTAATTTTTTATACATTAAATACCTATTTTCTATTTTAGTATATTTAGTTACGAATTTTGGGTATTTCTCTATTATTCCCCTTTTCAAAATCTCTATTTTAGCCCACTAATTTTTAATGGGTCCATTTAATAAAGCCCATTACTTATTTTCATTTGATGGTTTTATTTAATTCTCTTTTCTTTGATTTTCTAATTTTTTTTTTTGTTTTTTTTGTTTTTTGAAAAATCCAGGTTGCTACATCCTCCCCCTCTTAAAAAGAATTTGGTCCCCAAATTCATCTGATCATAAGGGAGGAAATGTCTTACCGAAAAGATCGGGGTAGTTGCGTCTGATGATTCCTTCTGGTTCCCATGTGGCTTCTTCCACTCCGCGGTTATTCCATAAGACCTTCACCACGTGAATGTGACGATTCCTTAGCTGTTGTACCTTCCGTTCCAGTATCTTGACTGGCTTCTCTTCGTATGTCACATCCTTGTTCAACACCAACTTCTCGTGGTGAATGATGTGTGTGGGGTCGTACACATATTTCCTAAGAATGGAAACATGAAACACATTGTGTACACATGACAGATCCGGTGGCAACGCCAACCGGTATGCAACCTCACCAACCCTTTCGAGTACTTCAAAAGGACCGATGAATCTAGGGCTGAGCTTTCCCTTTACACCGAATCTTTGGATGCCACAAGTAGGTGACACTTTTAGGAACACATGATCACCCACCTGAAATTCCAGATCTCGCTTTCTTTTGTCGGTGTAGCTCTTCTGTCTGGATTGGGCAATCTTGAGCCGGTCTCTGATTACCTGAATGTCCTTCGTTGTCCGTTGCACCATGTCTAGGCCTAGCCATTGTTGTTCTCCAACCTCATCCCAGCATGCAGGAGATCTACAGTTCCTTCCGTAGAGCGCTTTGAATGGTGCCATCTTAATGCTTGCCTGATAACTGTTGTTATAGGCGAACTCGATTAGTGGTTGGTGATCATTCCAATAACCTTGAAAATCTATAGTGCAAGCTCTCAACATGTCTTCCACTATTTGGTTCGTTCTTTCAGTTTGCCCATCGGTTTGTGGATGGAATGCGGTACTAAAGTTGAGCTTAGTACCCAGTACACCTTGCAGTCCTTTCCAAAAATGAGATGTGAATCTCGGATCTCGATCCGAAACAATAGATGACGGAATGCCATGTAGTCTTACAATCTCCTTGATGTATAAGGTAGCTAGTACCTCTACTGACCATTTACTCTTTATAGGCAGAAAGTGGGCGGATTTGGTTAGTCGGTCCACAATGACCCATATGGCGTCGAGTCCACCACGAGTCTTAGGTAAACCCATGATAAAGTCCATGTCGATACTTTCCCATTTCCATTCCGGAATATCAAGCGGTCTGAGTACACCAGCAGGGCGCAGGTGTTCCGCTTTTACTTGTTGGCAAGTAAGGCAGTGAGCGGCATGTTCAGCTACCTCTCTTTTCATGTTTGGCCACCAAAATGTTCTTTTCATATCTTGATACATTTTGGTACCTCCTGGATGAATAGTATACCTTGTCTTGTGAGCTTCATCCATTAGTCTTCTCTTTAATTCTTCACTGTCGGGAACACATGTCCTTCCTTGAAAGACAAGACTTACGTCTTCAGTCATTGCAAAGTCCGATCTTTCAGTTAGAGTTTCTTTGACACGAACTAAGAATGAATCATCGTCTTGTTGAGCTTTGATCTCTTCTAGCAGATCAGATTGAATCTTGATATTGGCAACCAAGACTCGATCATCTCTTTGTTCGATACTTAAGTCTAACCTTGCGAATTGTTCTAGTAGTTGCATCTCGCCAAGGACTAGACTTGAGACAAATGCCATTGGCTTCCTACTAAGAGCATCAGCCACGGAATTTCCCTTGCCTGGGTGGTATTGGATGTGGAAGTCGAAATCTTTCAAGTATTCCAGCCATCTCCTTTGTCTCATGTTGATTTCCTTTTGAGAGAATAAATACTTCAGACTTTTATGGTCTAAGTAGACAGTGAATTGCTCGCCATATAGATAGTGTCTCCAAATCCTCAAGGCAAAGACCACGGTGTAATCACGGGATTGTGCTCCCCTTTAGAAAAGAATGTGGAAAGGAAAAGTATACGGACCGTGATCGCCACCAAGTAGTCGCCAGGATGGGTGCGTATGAAGGACGGCTGACTACGTTGGAAAGGAAAGGGAAGAGAGAAAGTGTACCTAAACGTGACAAGATGATTGTCGCTACCCTTGTACCTAAACGCGACTAGATGGATGGCGCCTTCCCGGTCGCGACAGCCTTGTGGTCGCTTTCTTCTTCAGTGGATGGAGATTGAAGGTTCTGATCTTCCTGCTCCTCAGCCGGCTGAGGGGCAAGAGCCTCATGCTTTCCTTGTCTTCAGGTACCTGCCAAGATCATGCAACATAGAAAAAACCATTAGAAATTCGTGCATGTAGTATCTATTCAAAAGAAAAACAAGTAAACATGCACTATCATGAAAGAACTCACGGTGGGTGTTTTTAACCCCTTTGGGTGATTAAAGAAGGTGGGTGGTGTGGTTCTAATGCAAATCTACAAAAAGAAAGGACCTATGCATGCATGAATGAAGAAAATAATGAAGAGAAAGGGAGAGATAAAGTGTAGCCGGTGGAAACGCCCTGGGCTCTCTGGTCGTCTGGAGAGGGAGCTCTCTTTTTCGGAGTTCGAGCTCTCTTGCAGGGGAAGAAGCAGACGGGGAAGCTTCAGTCGAGGGGTGCCCCTGATCAGAAGGGTGAAGGAAGTATGCGGCTCCTCGACCTCAACGTGCATTTGAAGGTTGGTGTTTTTTTTTTGGAGATCAGTGGAGAGCATGCAGCAAGAGAGAGTGACCTCATGGTCACCTGGATCAGTGTGCAAGGCAGAGAGGATCGCAGGCGGGAGCTTAGGAGTGAGGAGGCTATGTGCGGCCGCCAGGAGTTGGTGAGTTAGCTGAATGAGCAGAGGAGGAGAGGAAGGAACGAGGCTGGGAAGCAGGGAGTCCAGAAGCGACGGGTGAATGGCTAAGCAGGTGCCCCTCCAGAGTTCATCTACCATCCTTCCCTCTTCGTAGGGGATGTCCGGTTCTCCTATGTCTGTGGTCTCATTCATGAGTTGCCTTTTGGAGTGATGGATGCGGGGGGATCGAGAACTCGTCCGCAGCTGGCGGCCAGGTTCTTTCTTCCTCCCAGAACAGGTGGCTGAAGGCTATGGTGATGTCTTCTATGTCAAACCAGCGGTACCACTCAGCCCTTGGGTCCCCAGTTTTCCTCCTTTTGTTTGGGCGGAGCGCTTCTAGAGCTCTATAGGTCAGCAGAGGTGCCATGTGCCAAGAGAAGTTCCGGCCATGTACCTCATACTGGGACAGTTCTGCCTCGACTACCACGGTGTTATATCCAGGTTGGTAGGCCCCCTAATGAAATGACACCAAAGTGTCCATGTAAAGCTGCTCGTGGTCGGCCTTGAGAGTGGATGTGTGGGATGACCATGGCTTGGATTTCTCTCTGTAACCCAGTCCCCATCGGCTCTTCTTTACAATGTCTGGATGGGTCTGACTATGCCCTGCAGCTCTGCCCTAACCCTTTGCCTTCTTCGTACCCCAGCTTTATCATGATTTCCCATCCCTTGGTGTTCAGTGGCTCCTTTCTCTTGACTGCATTGACTTGTGCTAGGTTTACCTCTCGTTTGGACTGGAACAAGTAGCCAGGGGTAGTTTATGTCTAGCACAGAGACCACAAGTTTGTTGGCGGGCCACATGGCTGGGAGGTGGGTGTCGTGGATGGCATCTACGGAGTGGGCGTGGCTATGCTCTTGACCTTAATGATTCATCCTTGAAGGGGAACTTAAGGCATTGGTGTGCGGTGGATAGTACGGCTCCGAGTGCTTCTAGCCAAGACACCCAAGATAGCCTTGAACATGGGATCAATATCGAGAACATAGAAATCCACCGTGACGGCGAGCGGTCCCAGTTCAGCTTTCACAGTCACCATGCCGTGACTAGATCTTCTAGAATTGTCGTAGGCGGCTATGGTGGTTGCTGTTGGCCTTAGCATCCTTCTGACAGGTCACAGGCTCTCAGGGTACTCAGTGGGTAGACATTGATTGATGCCCCTGTGTCGACCAGGGCTGCTCCTACTGCTACATGGTTGATGACAAGGGTTACGCAGAGTGGGAGCCTCCTGGCTTCTAGGGTGCTAGTTCGCTTTCTGCAAAGGTTATTGCCGGCCCACGGTCACCATGGCTAGCGCATTCGTCAGTTTTTCGGCCAGAATGTCCTCATTCACCACTACTTTCTGCAGGAGATTCCTCAAGCCTCTTGGTGCTCTTTGGACTTCTTGATCAACTCCAGTATGGAGATCTTAGCTGGCACGTGGTCGAGGTGCTTGAGGATGTCATAGTGGGTTCCCGGTAATGGCTCGATCACACCCTCGTCTTGTGGTTGCTGCTGAGCTTGCTGTTGAGGAGGTTGTAGGACCTACTGGGGTTGCTCTGGCTGGTGGAGGTGGTGAGATAGGCGGATACGGACGGCGGAAGACTCGCCCACTCTGCAAGGTTGTTGGTTGGGTGGCTGGCTGCCTGGCGGAGGATAGCGTGGCGGCGGAAGGTTGGTCCGGCCCAGGTGGTGGTAGGATAATGGGTGAGGGAGCGGATATGATGGGTGATAGTGGTATGGAGACAGGTGGAGCGAAGGGTAGGATGATGGGTGGACTAGCGACTGGAGCAGATGTTGAACTGACGGGCAATATGACGGCATTGGCCACAGAAACTAAGGGAGGGATAAACTGAGGAGCCGTGTTGGCTGGTTGTATTGTTTGGGATTGGAGGGGATACTGGTGGTTAATGGCCATCATCTGTTGGACATCGAGCTCATCATCATATGTCCAGTTTGCTTGAGGAGGAGGGTGGTGGACGATGGGATTTACCTGGGCTGGTTGCTGTGGTGGGTTTGAAGCTGGTGGATGGTTTGGTAGGGGGTCGTGGACGATACCGAGGTCCTGCAACGGCTGTTGTTGTTGTTGTTGTTGTTGTTGTTGAGGGGGTGGTTGGTGCTGCTGCCTCTACTGTTGTTGCTGCCGCTGCCTCTCTTTGATGTCTCCGATCACTTGCCGGAGGGCTGTCCAATCTATTATGTTCTGCTCATGCAAGTCATATACCAAGTCCTTGAATGTAAAGCATTGGTCGATGGTATGACCGGGCTGCCGGTGGAAGACACAGTACCGAGTTTGGTCCACACTAGGGTTCAATGGCCTTTCGGGAGGAGTCTAATGGCTTCTGTGTGAGAGCAAGGCCAAGAATATGTCGGAGAGTGTCTCCGGGAGTGGCGGGTATTGAGTTCTTCTTGGTCCTAAGGACGCCTTTGTTGAGAGCCATCGGGAGGTGGCTCTTGGTTGTACTGGCACTGCTATTTTTATTTTTATTTTTAATGTAGCCAAACCAAGAGGTAGGTAGGGGCGACCTCACAGTGTGAGAGGGCCACTACCTTCCCCAAAGTGGCTAGGGGTTAGATTTCATATATGAACTGAGGAGTAACAAAGGCGGCCTATGGCCTAATGGAAGGATTCCCCACCTTATCTTGGTGGAGGAGATCCCTAACAACAGGGGGCAGGTCGCCCCAGGATTTCCAGTTGACCAGTGAAGGACATGACAAGGCAAGTTTACTAAACTGTCCGCAACTTTGTTGGCTTCCCGGGGAATGTGAGAGATTTCGGCCTGCAATATTTGTGTCTTGGCGGTAATGTCTTGCAGAATGCAGGCGATATCCCACTGGCCGGTCTGCTGGTCAGTCACAATCTGAAGTAGGTTGTGGGAATCAGTCTCGATCATCACCTCAGAAATTCCATTTCTGCAACACATGGAGATACCGTCCCTCAGAGCCAAGGCTTCAGCAGCTAAACTGGAGTTTAGGCCATAGTAGGCATGGGCAAGGCATAGTACATGTTGCCCTCATGGTCACGAACAATACCCCCACCTCCAGCTTCGCCCGATGTCGACCTGACGCACCGTCAACGTTCAGTTTTAGTCTTCCTGAAGGGGGAGTGGACCATCAAATAACACGTGGGATTCTTGCTTGAGTTTGTCCTTCGCAGTGATAGCTTGACCAGGGGCAATTACCCATTCTTGTGGGATTTTCTAAAACCTGTATGAGGTGCAGATTGCACGCACTGAGAGCATGCTTCGATTGATAATATGTTTGGCCGACATCGCTTTGGTCTTGGAATCTAGCCTTGTTTCAGCTGCACCAGGTTTCCCAAAGGACAGCCATGAATGTGCACCTAATAAGCGAGCAGCTGCAGCATCAGGTTCCCGGCGAGCTAAGAAAGCGGTGAGACCATCAGCCACCACTGTCATATCGGTGTTTACTGAAGTGCAGGAGGTGAAACAGGTCAGACCAGATCTGGACTGCAATGTTACTTGTGAAAAACAGTGAAGGGTGGTCTCTTCTTGAGGATTAGAACAACAGGAACATTTAGAGGCAAGAGGGACACCCTAGTTTTTCACAGTCCCATCAACAACAGTACAGCGTTGAGCTTAATCGCCAAACCAGAACAGACCACTTGAGAGGAATATACGGAGACCAGAGGGCAGCCCACTAGTTATCAGCTTCAGAAGTAAGGATGGATCTGACTGATTTGGGAGAATTTACCATTCCGAGTAGGACGCCAAATCCAAGTATCTTGGGTGGTGTTGTTGGTCAAGAAGTTGACAAACAGATTCATGGGGCAATGACGGAAAGCCATCTGCAGCTGGCTACTCATGGGGTCGCTGAACACCTATTGAATGGTGCAATCCTTGCTGGGCATTGTGTTCCATATGTCTTCAGGTAAATACTCCTTCAGTGGTTTGTTCCCGGTCCAAACATCATACCAGAAGTAAGCATTAGAACCGCTGTCCATAGCAATTATCCTTTGTTTTTGTGGATGATGTGAGCTGCACATTGCCATAACCTCCTGTCAGTAGCCACCATAAAAGGGAAGTGGGCTTCAGAATGATGACAGCTAATAGGTGTTTGCCTCTAAAGAACTTGGCCCAAAGAGAGTTGGTAGTCAAAGCTCTCCATAGCATCTTGGTTCGGAGTGCAATTTGCATTGGTTCAGGTTCATGACTCCCAGACCTCCACACTCCTTTGGCTGAGCGATAGTGTTCCAGCTTTTCCAATGCTTTTTAGGGGATCCCTCTTATGAACCCCAAAGAAAGTTGGCAAGAATTCTATGGAAAGCTCTACCACAATTGATGGGATTGGCATTGCATTCATGATGTAGATGGGCATGGCGGACAGAACATGTTGGATCAAAGTCAGTCTTCCTCCGATAGATAAAATCAGTCTTCCAACCTTGCAGCTTGGTTACAGTCTTTGCAATTATACTAGCAAAATGAGCAGGTTTCTGCCGGCCGGAATAAATAGACAGACCCAGGTATTTGATAGGCAGCTTGGCTCTAACAAAACCAGTAGTATTGCAGATTTTCTGAATCAGACCATCCTTTGCATGAGCAGGCACATAGAATGAGCTTTTTTGCTTGTTTATTAGCTGACCGGACGCCTCCTCATAATTATTAAGAAAGGCCATGAGTCTACGCATGTGCCTCACAGCAGCATTGGTGAAGATAAGAGTGTCGTCCACGAAGAGAAGATTGGCGCTGCTGTTGCCTTGTGGTGGATTGGTAGGGTTCTGACCCTGGGCAGTGTAAGGTTGGCGGTTTTGGTTCTGGCCGGCAGGGTTGAACGCGCTCACTTGCTCGTTCACTTGGACTCCTTCGTGACTGGCCCCTGAGGCTTTCTCTAGAACCGGACTTCTGGGGTTCGAACATAGAGTGGATGGGAGAATCTTTGAGCTGGGTCCTGGATAAACCGGGCCGGCTATAAAGTGATGCATGGTGGGATGTCATTCATCGCCAGGATATTCCTATAGGCGGTTTGCATTGGCAATGATGATTTTCACCATCTCCCCCTCTGGAAGGTACCCCGGACCCGTGTGGCCATTTGCCTCCACCTATCGGCGTATGTGGCAAGTCCTCATCTGACTTCATTTTTTCGGCCATGAGATCCGTGAGAGAGTATTCGGGCCCACCCTGTCTTGGAATTGTTCGAGGATTGGCCTTCATGATAGCGAAGTCCTCCGCATCCTCGGGTAACAAGGAGTAGAACCATCCAAAGCGTGCCCGTCCAGCGACCGGCGGAATAGTAGGCCATTAGGCGGCGATCATGCTGGTAGGGTGCGTACTCATAGATGAAGTCTTTGACATGGATATATGATTGCCCGAGCCATTGTACTTGTGGTACTTTTTCAGTTCAGATGGGGAGGGGACCCATAGGCCATTGAATTTGGCATGTGCACGTCGTGGTGCTGCCTAGGGTCACTTGCTTGCGAAGTTCTTGGAGCTCCTTCTTGATGGATGCCATTCGAACATCATGTCCGAGTGGCAGACGTTGAGCATATAAAGAGGAGGCACGCGACGCCAGCCTGGCGCGTGGCTCAGGAGGATGGGTGAGTAGCATGGATGGTATGTAGGAGACCGGGGCTTCGGCTCACGTGGATGGTAGTGATCAGATTCGAAGGGAGTGAACCGAATGCCCGTGGTCGGATGGGGGTGTTGTCGGCTTGTCCCATGATGACATGGGGCCGGAGGTAGCTGCTACGGGCCGTGATGCGCCCGCTCTTGGTGAGGGTGAAGAAGAGGCCTTTCCTTTGAGGGCCGTCATGAGGGTTTGGATCTGGGACTGATCAAGCTGGGGATTAAGCGCAGGAGTTGAGTGGCTTGATCGTCCGACTGAGGGGGATGGATGGTTTGAGATGGGCCACCATCGTCGGGATGGTGGTTCTCGGTAGCGTGGACTACGGTGACATAGGGGCGGGTTGACTCCCCAAAGAGATCATGAGGAAGGGATTCCTCGTAGTTCTGGGAGGTGTAGAAGGCAGGGTCCTGATTCTCATCATAGATTGGGTTCAGATACGCCTCCATATTTGGCAGGTGGTACGTCAAAATGAGGAAAGCCTGTCCAGACTTAAGAGACAAACCTAACTTAGACAGACGCCTAGTTTCCTAACAGACATCCTATGCAAATAAAAGGAAAGAGAAAATGTCTCACCCAAAGCAAGCAGTTGGCAATGATGATGGTTTCGTTTTATTTGGTTCAAGTTTGCCTTTTAATGAGTTGATTCTTTTAGAAGTTCTCTCCAGAAGGAAGGTTTCCTAATGGGAGAAGGCTTCCAATTTCGGGTGTGACTAGGATTTCTCAATCTTGCCAAATGAATGAGCCTAGAGTCTAGGTGGCGATAGGTACAACCCCCGGCGGCCATGTGGGAATCCACGGTCCAGCGGGGACTTACGGAGGCCCTCAGCGAGTGCTCTCGAATCACACGAGGAATATGTGTGAAAGAGCGGGCGTCGCTGAGGAGGACAACCTATACTACGAACATGGAAACGTGTATGCAGATCCTATGTGCACTGGTGCAGCAATTCTAACCTAACGCTAACAAAACTAAATTTGGCCCTTGCTCTCAGAGCAGAAGGCGACCGGTAACCTGTCGCGACCAAGATCGCGACAAGAGGCCAGTCGCGTTCCTCTTCACAGTGGACACAGAGCAGGACAGACTTAATTATGCACGAAAATCAAAGCAAACCTATAGCAAATAATACTGACGGACTCTCAAGAGCATGAGCAGGCATGATATGACTTGAAACACAGATGGAGTATGTAAAATGAACCCAAATTTCAAAGAAGAGCAAAAATCAGGAATCTGACCTGGTCGCGACGCCCTCCCTGTCGCCTCCTTTGTCGCGACAATAGCCGCGTTGCTTTCTCAACAGACACACAGGAATAATGAAAACAGTGTACGGATAGAGGCGCACCTGGTCGTGACGCGTTTCCCGTCGTCTCCTTATCGCGACACTTTGGACGTCGCTTTTCTCACAGCACCACAGAACGCAAGAAAGGAATGAGGAGGGCACTGTGTACTAACCTATCGCGACTTACTCCTGGTCGCTACTTTGATCGCGACTCCTTGATTGTCGCCTTCTCACGCAGAGCAGCAGAACTCAAAAACTCAAAGAAAGTTAATGAAAAATAAAACTAAAAGAACACACCACACATAAATGAAGAGGAAAGCAGGGAAAGACAAGAACAAGCTTGATGGGCACTAGATGTCCCACCGTGATTGCCAAAAGGTGTAATCACGGGATTGTTCTCCCCTTTAGAAAACAATGTGGAAAGGAAAAGTATAACGACCGTGATCGCCACCAAGTAGTCGCCAAGGATGGGTGCGTATGAAGGACGACTGACTACGTTGGAAAGGAAAGGGAAGAGAGAAAGCGTACCTACTAACGCGACAGATGATTGTCGCTACGCTTGTACCTGAACGTGACTGATAAACGGCGCCTTTCCATCGCGATAGCCTTGTGGTCGCTTTCTCCTTCAGTGGATTGAGATTGAAGGTTCTAATCTTCCTGCTCCTCAGCCGGCCCAGGGGCAAGAGCCACACGCTTCCTTATCTTCAGGTACCTGCCAAGATCATGCAAACAGAGAAAAACCATTAGAAATTCGTGCATGTAGTATCTATTCAAAAAAAAACAAGTAAACATGCACTATCATGAAAGAACTCACGTGGGTGGGGTTTTTAACCCCTTTGGGTGATTAAAGAGGTGGGGGGTGTTTTCTAATGCAAATCTACGAAAAGAAGGACCTATGCATGCATGAATGAAGAGAAAGGGAAAGAGAAAGTGTAGCCGGTGGGAAAATGCCCTGGGGCTCTTCCTAGTCGTCTGGAGAGGGAGCTCTCTTCTTCGGAGTTTGAGCTCTCTTGCAGGGGAAGAAGCAGACGCCGACCTTGCCTCAAAAGATGGAGTATTGAGATAGTTATAGGTGATTATTCCTGGAAGGGCTGTGAGAGGAATAACGGACAAGAGTCCGGGTTTGTATGCATGGCCGTGTATGGGCGTTGGAACTCGGAAAGGAGGCTTTAAGGAAGTCTCCACGAGTTTTGGTAGGATTTTGACGCGATTTGGTCGACCAAAAGAGGAAATCCATGTATGGCATGTGTCCAATCATGCTCGGAAAGGATTCCCTGCATGGGATCCAAAACGCGACGGCCATCTGGTCACTATCCAGAACGCGACTCCTCGATACGTCGCCTTCCTTACATGGAAGGTGGACTTTAAGTCATTTCTGGCAATTTTTAAGGGAATTAAAATGCCTATTTATGAACGCGACATATCGAGGTGTCGTCTTCTTGAACGCAACAGGGGGGGCTATCGCCTTCAGGCCTTTTCAGTATGCGCCCATGCAATGTGTCCGATCCCCAGGCGCGGCCATCGAAATGACATACGGTTCAAAACGCCGGACTCTTGACTCAGAGAGCTACAAGATGATGATGAAGAGGATTGACTTTGACCAGGAGACCCACCAGGGCGATGAACTGATGAAAAGATGTCATGATCGGAGAAAGCCAGCTTGACATGATGAGCCAACGTGGGGCATTGATGATATGACAAGGAATTTGCTCTACTTATGGGTCAGAAATGGGTGTCTACACACGGCAGCTAGCTCGAGATCATGTACAGGGTAGTTGACTTCATGTGTCTTTAGTTGTCTTGAGAATAGGCGATGACCTTCTCCTTTTGCATGAGTACACATCCTAGCCCGATTCCTGAGGCATCGTGTAGATAGAGAAACCTTCTCCCTCTTTTGCAGAGTGAGAACATGTGATGAGGTAAGACAGTCCTTGAGGGTTTGGAAACTTTTTCTCACACTCTTTACTCCAGGAGTATGGATTCCCCTTTCGTGTCAAACGCTGGAGAGGAACAACGATCTTTGAGAAGTCCTTGATGAACCGCCTGTAGTAGCTAGCCAGTCCTAGGAATCTTCTTATCTCGGTGAATTAGTTGGTCTCTCCCAGTTGAGTACAGCTTCGACTTTGGAGGGATCAACAGAGATGCCATCCTTTGAGATGACATGGCCCAAGAAGGATACTTCTTCGAGCCAGAATTCACACTTGCTAAGTGCTTGCTTGCTACAGCTTGTTGTCTCACAAAACTTGCAGTGCTATCTTTAGGTGTTCTTCATGCTCTTCCTTGTTCTTGGAGTATATGAGGATGTCGTCGATAAAGATGACCACGAACTTGTCGAGGTATGGCCGATATATGTTGTTCATGAGTTGCATAAAGGCTGCAGGAGCATTGGTTAGACCAAAAGGCATAATGACGAATTCATAATGTCCATACCTGCTCCTGAAAGCCGTTTTGAAAATATCATCATCCTTGATCCTCATTTGGTGATAGCCAGATCGAAGATCGATCTTGGAGAAATATTGCGCTCCAGAATTTGGTCGAATAGTTCATCGACCCTAGGCAATGGGTATTTGTTCTTGATGGTAAGCTGATTGAGTTGTCGATAGTCGATGCACAGCCTCATCGATCCATCTTTCTTCTTTACGAATAGCACAGGTGCTCCCCATGGGGAAGTACTTGGTCGATGAACCCCTTTTCTAGTAGCTCCATCAATTGCGCCTTCAATTCCTTCAGCTCGGCAGGTGACATCCGGTATGGTTGACGCGATACCGGTGCGGCTCCAGGAATCAACTCATTGGCGAAGTTGACATCTCGTTCAGGGGGAATCCCTGGTAGGTCTTCGGGGAATACATCTGGGTAGTCCTATACTATATGTATGTCTTCTATATTGGAACCCTTCTTTTCCACTACTACAGCTGCTAGGAAAGCAATACAGCCTTTCCTCATCATGTTGTGGGCTTTTATGGCGGAGACTAGAGACATCCGTCTCTTATGTCTAATCCCGGAGAATGCCAGTTTAGGAAAGTCACTAAAGGTAACCTTCCCTTTCTTACAGTCGACACTTGCCCCATATCGGACAACCAGTCAGCTCCCAAAATTACATCATAGCCTTCCATGGACATACACACTAGGTCGGCTTTTAGGTTATGGTCTCCGATCATTATCGGCAGAGGGAAAGTATTTGTTCAATTTCTCCTTTTCCCCTAGTGGTGTTGTGACAGAGAACTCACAACCCATGAATATAGGTTTAGCATTCACAGTATCAGCAATGTTTGAGATATAAATGAATGAGTGGCTCTAGTATCAAATAATTTGAATGCTGATAATGAGAAAACTTGAAGGGTACCTTCTACCACGCCACCCTCCATAGCAGGTTCCTCATCATGTAGGGCTTGCAGTCGGCCCTGTTTCTTAGGCGCATTATGGCGCCTTTCATTCTCTTTCAGTAGCGGGCACTCAGGATACGATGCTCGCGACTTCCGCAGCGCAGACATGCGCCGACTTTCCTCCAGCATTCATCAGCAGTGTGACCAGGCTTGTCACAGTGTTTGTAGTGGCTCTTTGTTGGAGTGTTGGGTATGAAAACCTTGGGTTTCCTTTCTTGGCTAGATCCCTCTGTGATGTTGAAGGGAAGCTTCTTGCCATTGGTAGGCTTAGCAGATGACTGACCGAGGTCACTTCCTTCTTGACGAACTTCCCTTTGATACGGTTGGTGAAGTCCGTAGCATCTTCTAGCAGCTGAGCCCTCTTCACCATCTCGGCGTAGGTCGGGATGTTGAAAGGTGCGAGTTGAGTGATGTAGTGGGGCTTAAGGCCGTTTAGAAAGCGCTTAGCCTTCATCATTTCAGTGTTCACCAGATGTACAGCATAGCGTGCCAGTCTAGAGAACTGGTCTTCATATTCGGCCACAGTCAAGCTCCGCTGTTTAAGAGCAGCGAATTCCGCAGTCTTCCTTTCTTGAACACGCTCGGAGAAGTATTTAGAGTTGAATGCTTCTTTAAACTCGTTCCAGTTGAATGGCCCATTCTCTCTAGTAGCTTCCATTGACTCCCACCAGGTGCGGAAGTCCTTCTCCAGTTGGAATGTGGCAAGTAGCAGCTTGTCCCCCGCTGCACATTGCATGACACGGAAAATTCTTTCCGTCTCTTGGAGCCAGTGCTCAGCTTCATCCGGATCCGTGGATCCGCTAAACTAGGTGGTTTCAGACTTCTAAAGTTGCGATGCAGGTCGCCTGCACCACGATTGCCACCTCCTTGAGTGGCTTGAACAATGGCGCGTGTCAGTTCTTGGATGGTTTGTTGCATGCCCCTCATTTGAGCACGTTCGGCAGTCATCTTTATTGCTTAGTTCCTACAAAAATAACTTACTGTTATGATACTGATGTGAAATTTAATTCGTGCGTGTGTGAGTTTATTTTGCTAGTTACCCTTGGCTCTAACCACAACTCACATAGGTAGGATAATTGACTCTAGTCGAGACAGGTTAACCTAGATCATCCTGTACTAAGAATAACCTAGGCTCTAATACCACAAAACTGTCACGCCCCGACGCGGAATATCGGAACGCGAGGCAGTTGCAAGTAAAGGGTATAGAGCGAGTACTAGACATCAAACCATTGCACAGTGAATAATACTAAAGCAAATTCATTTCATTAATAACTTTCCGATGTCTAGTTACAACCACTAATATCAGAGCAAATCTATGGGGCCCGATTACATTGGAATAAAGCAAAAGACTAACTTCAAACCTAACTACTACAACGCTAAACATAGCAATAGGACACTAGGGTACTCATGACATCACTCCAGGTCGTTCCCGTCATCTTGAGTGTATTGTTCATCCTCGGTCTCACCTGAGAACACAACGACAAATAACGCAGGGTGAGCGAACATCGCCCAGTAGGACTTAAATCTCAGGCTCAAGCAGGCTTTAAGTAATTAATGCATTAAAGGCAGAGTAACTAATGACAGAACTGAAGAGAGTGTCAAGTAAAAATATAGCAGGACAGTACGTGAATGAAATAGCAAGACTTTTCAAATATAGACTTACCAAGAATAGCACAAGTGTCGGGAATAGCACAATAATAGCAGGATAGCACAATGTCAAGTATAGAAATATGGCCATAGTACAGATAGCACAACGAGTATAGCATAGCACTTTGTTGTCAATGGACAACGAGAGAACATAGCACTTTTGATTGTCATTTAGATAGTCAAGATAGATAGCACTTGAGTGTAATGCCAAACACTCTGATCATTTAACTCCCATGGGCACTAGCACTTTCGGGCACACATCCCAGGACCAGATCGGGCCCTTATATATTGCCAGGCATTAGTTATATTGTTTATCTTTAGACAATCAGTCAATGGCTATATAGAGTACCAAGAAGTAGATGAGAGCACTAGATGAATAGATGAGATAGTAGAGTAAACGTGAATAGATGAGCGAGTAGAGTATAGATGAGAGTTAGTGGACCTGCACATGAAACGTCGAGTAAGGAGCGATAGTAACCGTTGCACAACACGCGCACATGGTGTTGGCAGTCAGGCGGAACTCACGACTTAACACTGGCCATGTTAAGCACAGGTCCAGAGGTCCGACGTGATTCAAGACGAGAGTGAATTTCTAATAGCCGTTTGGATCATATAGATTCCTAAAGGGTATCATAAGTGTTAGGGTACAACCGGCTCGTCGACCATGTGGGAATCCATGGACAGAGGAGACTTACGGAGGCTTTGAACAAAGACTTACTCGTCTGGAAGATGGAGTATCTGACGGAGAGTTCGTCCAAGTCAAGAAAGAGTGTCTATTGAAATAAGTGCTCGACGTTCCAGAGGAGTTCTAGAACAGTGGAGCGTCGATATCGGTATTCCCAAAACATCGCGAGAAGCGATAGACAAGTATAGGGTAATTTAATTACATAAATTACCAGATGTTATGAAATAGTTTTATGTCAAAATTATGCCATAATTGGATGGTTCAAAGTGGTGTAAGTGTCATGAAATTGTAGATAGAAAAGATCATGTGCATGTATTTTAATCATACATAAATGTTTAATTTATAACAAGAGTTATTTTCTGTATGTATGACTGTTACAAGAGTAAAAACACTGTAGGTAATCAAGCATTGTTGAGACAGGGGGTTTTATGCAAAAAGAACCCAGATCGCGACGTACCCTGATGAGGGTCGCGACGGGGTCAACTGAGATCGCGACGGGTGCTTGTACGGGTCGCGACAGGCTTATTCTGGTCGGGCAGCAGATCGCGACGATAGGCCTTGTCGCGATCAGATCGTGACAGAGGGCGTTGTCGCGACGACCCTTATGAACGCGGCCTATCGGGCCGTCGTGTTCACAGGGTCTGCGCCCGAGTATGATAGGGAAAGGACTTTTCATTGGATTACGGGCCAGAACTTACCCTATTTGACACAGGGTGATTCAGAAAATCACAACTAATTGTATAGTCAACAAAAAATCATGAAACCAGTTGCAAAACGACCTAGACATGCATGGGTACTTACAATAATTAGGAATTGGAAAACATCCAAGGTTATTCATGATGAACATGAAACAGTACATAGTTGAGATCAACGATTAAATTCGCAAGATAGGATGAATCAAATTTAGGGATTTTAGGGGCAAAAGATGCTAACATGCATCAGTTCCTACAGTAAAAATCTCGTGGCTTGGGTTGAGTATACAAGGAGATCAATAATTTAGAAGAGGGTTCGGGGTCATGTAAGTTGCAGAACATGAAAAATCAAGAACGAAAGATATGCTCGATGGAAAATTATGAAACCAAAGGGCTTTTTTCCTGATAGACGAGACATCCTACAGAAAAAGTTTCATGATTTATGCTTGTGAGAATGCCTACCTTTGATCGTTTTCCTCTTCTAGGGTTAAGACTTGAAGAACTCGAAGAAGAACTGAGGGATCCTTCTCTCCATGAATTCTCCTCCTCTTGACCTCTCCTCCTGGTTCAAGAACCTCATGGCACGAGCTAGGGCCAACCATGAGGGTTTAAGAGAAGTATTTAAGCTTCTCCCTATTCCCTTTCCTAGTTTAAGTCTAATTCGTATAAAATTCCGAATTTCCTATTTTCCTCTCCCCTTTTTAAGCAAGAGATCTCCTATTTGGGTTGGGAGAGAGAGGATTTCGTGGCCACCCATTAGGGTAGGGTTAGGAATCCCAATCCAACTCAAACTTCTATTTTTTTATGCATTAAATACCTTTTTCTATTTTAGTAATATTTTAGTTACGAATTTAGTTATTTCTCTATTATTCCCCTTTTTAAAATCTCTATTTTAGCCCACTAATTTCTAATGGGTCCATTTAATAAAGCTCATTACTTATTTTCATTTGATGGGTTTTATTTAATTCTCTTTTCTTTTATTTTCTAAATTCTTTTTTTTATGTTTTTTTTTTTTGAAAAATCCAGGTTACTACACAGCAAGAAATAATCACAACGATAAATGACACGAACAGGTCCACCGACCCACTGTGCTACAAGGAAACGACAGCACGAGGAGAGCAACCAGCTCAACCCAAAAATAACTCGAGGGAAGATCACTCCACCAGAAGGTAGCAACAATGCACACCCTGGTAAACAACACCACCGTGGAACATCGCCACCTCGAGCAACCCACAAAAAGCAGAGGAAGGAGACACGCAACGAGTCTCTTCCACACACGAGAGAGATAAAACCACAACGCAAGACTGGCACTTCCACAAGAAGCACAGCAAGCCAAACACCGAATGCACTCACCAGATCACCATCTGCAAGAGCACACCGGGAGCGAGAAACGACGTAAACCACCTGCACCATGGGGACACACAAAATCCCACCAGTGCAGTCGAGAAACTTGGAAACGAACAATGAGACAAGCTGGCCAACGCAGCAGCCAGACGCACAGCTAAGGGCACCACACCTTGACCAAAACAACCAGGCAGACTGTAACACAGACAATCCAACCGACAACACTGACAGCTCATCTCTACGGAGAGAGAGAGAAGCAGTGACAACCAAAACAAACATAAGGCAGCTTTGGGGAGAACCTCCACCAAAAGTGCCAAGAGACGTCTGGGAGGACCTCACCAGAATGCAGCCCAACCAAACATCACACTTCAAACAACAAGGGCAACACAACGGTGGCCCGAAATGAACACAGAGCACTCCTGGAAGAACCTCTGCCAGAAATGACAAAGGGCGATCCTGGGAAGAATCTTCACAAGAATGCACCACTCAAATGACTAAACGACACAGACCTTTAGAGAGAACACCGCAGCAAGCAGAACTACAGAAGCAACGCAAGCAGGTCTTGGGAGAACCTCCACCAGAACAACCAAGGCACAAATCTGGGAAAACCCACCAAAACGAACCAACCAAAACTACAACATACCTCAGACCCTGAGGTAACACAACAATAGCAAAAACGAGCACAGAATAGTCCTAGGGAAAACCCTCACCAAGACAACAACAAACGGTTCTGGGAAACCTCACCAGAAGACAGGGCAACCAAGCGATGCACTCAACCTAGAGGGCAGTGCAACGGCAACAAGAAATGCGCACAACACAGTTCTGAGGAAACCTCACTTCCGCCAGAACCAACAGAGAAAGACTCCGGGAGAACCTCACCAGAGCTCACAACCAGCCAGCACCAGGCTGAAAACAACCACAGACAAGTGTCACAGCGCTCAACCAGCAATACAACACGGCACACAGAACATCTGCTTAGCTCGATCGACAATGCCGACTAAGCAGAGCACAGCGCCCAACAGTGCACAGATAAGAGACCACACATGTCACGCCCCAATGCGGAATATCGGAGCGCGAAGGCAGTTGCAAGAAAAGGTATAGAGCGTATACTAGACATCAATCCATTTCACACTGAATAATACTAAAGCAAATCCTTCTCATTAAAAATTTCCAAATGTCTAGTTACAACCACTAATATCAGAGCCGATCTATAGGGCCCGATTACATTGAAATAAAAGCAAAAGACTAAACTTCAAACCTAACTACTACAACGCTAAATAGGACGCTAGGGTACTCAAGACATCACTCCAGGTCGTTCCCGTTCTCTTGAGTGTATGGTTCATCCTCAGCCTCACCTGAGAACACAACGACAAATAACGCAGGGTGAGCGATGACGCCCAGTAGGACTTAAATCTCAGGATCAAGCATGCTTCAAGTGATTATGTCTTATAAAGCAGGATAACTAGAGAAAATAACGAGAGCGTATAGCAAGTGCTGGTACATGATAACGTGAAACAATAGCACAATGTACAAGAGTATAGCACGACAAGTGTTGATATCGGATTGGCCGTATAACAAGTTAACAAGTAAAGTTGCACAACAGTGCACAAGTCACGATAGCAAGTGTTGGTCGATATTCTTTCAACCACGAGATTCAAGTAAACCAATAATTGACTGTTTGATTAATTGATTGCCATAGATCAAATCTTGCGTGTCATGCGTTAGGTGTATGCCATCACCCTGATCATTAGACCCCCGCGAGTTATAGCCTTTCAGGTGCTCCTCCCAAGGACCAGATCGGGCCCTTATAATGTTGCCTAGCATAGTCATGTTTTTTATCGTAGACAATCAATCATTTAATTGGCCAAATAGAGAGTACCAAGAAATAGATGAGATCGCTAGATGAAGAGACGAGATAGTAGAGTGAACGTGAATAGATGAGTGAACATTGTACGTAACACGTCGAGTAAACAGGCGATATTAACAGTTGCACAATACGCGCACTTGGTGTTGGCAGTCAGGTGGAACTCACGACCCTACCACTGGCCTTATTATGCACAGGTCCAGAGGTCCGGCGTGATTTAAGACGAGAGTGAATCTCTAATAGCCATTTGGATCATATAGATCCTAAAGGGTATCATAGGTATTAGGGTACAACCGGCTCGTCGACCATGTGGGAATCCATGATCAGAGGAGACTTACGGAGGCCTTGTGCAAGAGTTCACTAGTCCGGCGAAAGGAATATCCGACGGAGAGTTCACCACAAGCCAAGAAAAGTGTGTATAAAAAAACAGGGTTGCTCGACGTTCTAAAGGAATTCTAGAACAGTGGAGCGTCGATATCGGTGTATAAACAACGCGAGAAACGAATACAAGTCCTTTAAAATAGGGCAATTAATATACTTTATTTCAATAAATTACCAGGCACATTATGAGATATTTTCTGCAATATTTCAGCCATAATTGGATGGTTCATGTGTGTGCAAGTGCAAGAGAAATCATAGATAGAAATAAGTCGTGAAATATGTATTTTAAAACATTCAATATAGCACCACTTTTAAGTAGGGTTTTTACTGGGGGTATAACGGTAAGAAGGCGTAAGGATTATTTAGAAAGCGACAAAAATATTTTTCATGGGTTTTTCTCAAAATCTCTGTGAAAGCGACATGGTCCAATGAGGATTGCGACAGGGTAGCAGATAGCGACATGGGTACGGTCGCTACGGCCTAGTTAACGCGACAGGGTCTTGTACGGGTCGCGACAGGGCTTGCAAATCGGGTGCTGAGAACGCGACGGCTCGCCTGTCGCCTTCTTGATCGCGACAGGGAGGCTGTCGCAATACGGCCCCAAAAAACGACATATCGAGGTGTCGCCTTCTGGTTGTCTGCGCCTGACTCGACAGGAGTCAGACCAGACATTGGATTGCGGGCCAGAACATTGAAATTTTGATACAGGGTCGTTTAGAAAAATCAACTATTATATACTCAACGAAAAATCATGAAACTAGTTGCAAATTAAACTAGACATGTAAGGGTACTTCCAGTAAATCGGAATCAGAGAGAGAACATGGTTTGAACATGGTTTGAGAACGAACAAGGACAAGTAACATAGAACATGACATAGAGAGCAAGACTGATTTAATTCGAGCAACATGCTCCATGAAATTTGGGCTTTTTAGGGGCAAATGATGCCTATCATGCATCAGTATCTCCCATTAAAATTTGGGGGCAGGAGATAGAGTATTCAAGGAGATATGAATTTAGCATGAAGGTTCGGGGTCATAAGAGTTGCAGAACATGAAAAATCAAGAACTAAAGATATACTCGAGGGAAAATTATGAAATTTGAGAGTTTTGTTCCTGATGTATGGAACAATCTACAGACAAAATTTTAGGATTTGTGCTTGTGAGAATGCCTACCTTGACTCGATTTCCTCTTCTAGGGCTAGAACTTGAAGAACGGGGTTGAGAGCTTGTAAGGTTCTTCTTCCCACGAAATCTCCTCCTCCTTGGCCTCTCCTTCTGATCCAGGAATCCCTTGGCACGAGCTAGGGTTGGCCAAGAGGGTTTTAGGAGAGTATTTAAGCTTCTCCTCTTTCTATTTCCTAATAGGACTCTAATTCCTCTTTAATTCCGAAATTTCCATACTTCCTCCTTCCTTCATTGCTTTCCAATCTCTATTTAGACTAGGAAGAGATCTAAATTCGTGCTAAACCATATAGGGTAGGTTTAGGAATCCAACTCCTACTCTTATTGCTTATTTAATGCATTAAATATCCCTTTCCAATTATGATATAATTAAACTCCGAATTTAGGGTATTTTCTATTAATCTCCCTTTGTAAATTCATATTTTTGACCCAATAAATTCTAGAAGATCCATTAAGCAAAGCCTATTACTCTTTTCCATCTAATGGGTTATTTAATGCTCTATTCAAATATCTATTTAGCTAGGTTTTAAATTCTTTATTTAAATTTTATTTTTCGTAAAAATTCAGGTTGCTACAGAATCAATGTACCCCTGGAGCACAAGGGACGAACAGTTATTAAGAACGGAAAATAAGAACAACTAATTCGGAATTCTCGTGCTATGAAGAACAGAAAATAAGAACGAAATAGTAACTCCAAAACAAATTAAACCATCTCCTAATCCTCATGAAATCACCCCATCCTATAGCAGCCGAACTGAAGAAGAACTTGACAAAACTTTTAAATGTCACAACAGCAAAACTATCCAAACAAGTGACTGAACTCTCGGAGTGCCAAACCCAACGATCTCTCCCAGCAATCACACTATCACAACAATGCTCAATAAGAAGAAAAGAAAAGTTAAAAATTCCAGATGTCGGATTCTCCAGAAATTCTAACAGATGAAATAGAAAACCACCTGGTCTCCCTTCCATCAGCAAGAACAGCAGTGATCTCCCGTTAGTAGCAAAGAAGAAAGGAATCAGAGAAAATTTGCTAAATGGAACTGGAACACATAAGTTATAGAAGAAGAACAACACAGAGATAAATGGAATACTATAATGAATTGACATCTCTTGAACAAAGAAGAAATGAAGGAGAACATTCCACAGCCCAACCATTCACAGAAGTAAAAAAAAAACAAAAATCCATGCTGAACCAGAGAACTCTCCCCGAAAATGTCGAACCCTTTACAGCAGAAGAAATTTCCAAGCTCTCCTCCAGTCGAATCACAAGAACTCTAACCCCTGCTGAATACAAGAAGAATTTGAAACTAAAAACAAAATGCCGAACTCCATAAGCCTCTGCTCTACAGAACTAGAAACTTGAACTAGCTAACATCTGAACGGTAGAAGAACAGAAAAGAAATTAACTAAAAAATTCTAAAGGAAATTTTGCCAACTCTCTCTGTCGAACCAGAGACCAAGAAGAAACCCCCAACAATACTGAATTAAAAACCTCACAACCCTCTGAATTAGCAGAAGCAACAAGAAAAAAAACTCAATCCCCTTACAGAGCAAAGAAGAAAACCCAAAACCAAAATCGAACTCCAACCCTCTGCTCTGCTGAATACAGGAAAGAAAGGAGAACGGAAACTAAAATCCTCAGAATTTTTGAACCAGCCGAACCCCCTGCTCCAATGAAAAGAAAATACAGAAAAAAAGTAAACTAAAAATCTGGAAAAAGATGAACTAACTCCTGACTGTGAGGACCTTTGGTCCTTATATAGGCGCCATGGCCTGCTTCAACAGGTCCGCTTCTTCTCCGGATCCGACCTCCACCGCGCATGCATCAGACGGCTACAGTGCCATCCCTCACCCAGCTGCTCCCAGCACCTGGTCCATCTGCCATATCCATAGCCAGCTTGCCACGCCCTAGCCACCTGGTCCGCCGCGCCAGCAGATCGGCATAAGCCCTGCGTCGCTCGCCTCCATCCGCCCTGGCCAGCCCCGCCTCAGCACCATCGCGCACAAACCCTCACGATCCGGGCCCTCCATCCCGCCATCTGCTGGCCTAGCCGCACCCCAGATCTGCATCAGCCGCGCAAGCGCCACGGCCACGCCCAGCCACAGCGGACTGCACACACCTCACCTCAGCAGGCCACCTCAGCACAGCCCACGTCGCCAGCAGCTTCGCACCAGCTGCACCCAGGAGATCCGGCCGCTGCGCAGCACCATCGCGCATCGCACTGGAGCCATCTGGCTTCACACACAAGCACACACGGGCTGTACACAGCATCTGCACCTCCTCGCCATCTTCACACGGCCTGATCGCCCTGGTCTCAGCACGAGCCCTCCGCCAGATGCAGCACACCCATCTCCATCCGCCAGATGGAGATCCGGCCGCCCAAGCTCCCTGCATCGCATGGACGCCCCAGCCAGCGCTCCTGCATCCGCCGCAGCTGCTCTCCTCAGCAGCAGATCACCTCTGCACCTGCTTGCTCTGCTGGCCGCCTAAGCCCAACACTCCCCAGCCGCCCTGGCCTTCTAGCAGCTTCCCCACAAACCAGCCACCCTGGCCTCTTCCAGTAGCTTCCAGCTGCTTCGCCCTTACCTGGTGAGAATAAAAGGGTTTAAAATTTTAAATGAAAGAAGTGGTATTGGCTTAATGGGCCGATGATAGAGCAAAGAAATGTCAACATAATGGACTTATGTGAAGGGGGGGGTATGATGGTATTGGTTGAGATATTAACAATTTTTATTTGTTTAAAAACTCAAACTTATCTACTAAAAGATATTTACACAAAATATTATTGCAACAAAAATTATTTATCTACAACATTTATTTACAAATATATTTTATTTCCCAATCATGAACCTAATTAGTTATTTTGAAAGAAGTGATTTAAAAATTTAACATGTATTTTAACCTCAATATCAACTAACATGTTCAAAAATCTATACATGGATAGAATGAAAATTACAGTCTAAATGTACATTATTTATGGACAACTAATGTCTAACATTATCTATATGTATGAAATTTAACGCTAAAAATTTAGTAATTATCACTCCCCCCTACTTGAACATTGCTAGTCCCTTAGCAATAAAAATTACTCCAAATGTAGGACTAGAAGGTACAATGTCTCATGCTAAACAACCATCATGTAAAAGATTGATGTAGAGATATGTCCTTCCTAATTGTAAGGATTTATGGCACGAAATTAGTGCACAAAAGGTAGCTCACTTAAGAGTTCACATCAGCCCTTCTGAAGCTCCTCTGCCTCATCTAGTAATTGAGATTAGATTGATTTGAGGGAGAAGAAAAGAATTGTGGAATAAGATCCTTGCTCAGTCAGATCTGGTTGTTTCTCTCAGTTCCATTCTGCTCATCTTCCTTGAGGATTATTTCTCTGAGTTGAGGATTTTTGTCCCTTTATTTGCACTTTGTGCACTCAGATTGTTTTCTTTTCATCCATAATGCTGCACAACCCATCACTTTTCAAGAGTAGCGAGTCCAACTTTACTCAGATCCGGGGCATTTTTCATGGATATATTTTTTTCTTTTGCTTTTGCTTTTGCATTTTTGCATTTTGCTTTGCTTTTCTTTTCCTCTTTTCGGAATGATGAACAGTCAGGTTCCTTGATCACATTCCTTCACTTCCTTTGCAGTTCACTTAAGGGGAGGGGAGAAAACCAATCGCCTCTCTCCTACTAGCCTTGACAAAATTGCTACATTCGGGTTCAGCTAGTCTAAGTGGCTGTGTAGTGTGTGTATGAAAATCTTGCCATAAATCCTTACATAAGGTAGACAATGAGTACATGTAATCTTTTACTAGAGGCTACCTAACATGGATTTTTGCAAGGGAATGTGACAACTACAACAATTTAATGGTTAAAGATCAGACAAATAGTCTGTGAAATGACAAGCATTTTTATTCAAAGATTTTATTCAAAGATGAAACATGTGAATTTTATTTGCATATGTACAAGCTCAGAAAGGAAATGAAGCATTGGTTAGGGTGAGAACTATGAATGCATGCTTTATTCTACCTCTCCCCCTACTTATTTACAGGAAAAGAAAGTAAGATAGAGAATTACCTGATAAAAGAAGTCTGTACACATGGGTTGCCTCCCAAAAGCGCTAAGTTTATCGTCTTCAGCCAGACGCAATTAGGCTTCACTTGGCTCATCTAGCTTGGTAGACTCAACTTTCAAGGAAGGCGGGTTTTCAAAAAAATGCTTTAACCTCTGCCTATTAACAGTGAATGATTGTCCAGTTTTAGGATCAAGAATGATGACAGCACCATTATCATAAGCCTTGACAACAGTGTAAGGACCATCCCATCGGACTTCAATTTTCCACGAAGCCTAGAATTAAAGCCAGACCTTATCATGCACTTCGAAAAATTTCTATGAATGTGCTTATCATGGAATGTTTTGGTTTTGGCTTTATAGATTTTGGAACTTTCATAGGCCTCATTTTCTCCCTTAAACCCTAGAGCACAGGGTTGGTCTACTGCTTCTTTCTCATAAGCTTCCTCCAAGGAGTCTACCACTAGACAACTCTCTCCTTCATCCTGATGCCCAGATGCCTTAAAAATGTTGATACTAACCCGCTCATCCCCAAATGATATCCATCATCCCGGTAGCACAATTAATGTGGCTCTAGCTGTGGCCAAAAAGGGTCTACCCAAGATGACTGTGGACTGAGTTAAATCTTGAGGAGTGTTCATGTCCAGAATGATGAAATCGGCAGGGAAGTAACACTCATTGATTTTTATGATAACGTCCTCAACTAAGCCTTTAGGAGCAGTGACAGAACGATCGGCTAGTGAAGGACAACAGAAGTGGGTTTCAATCTCCTAACTTGAATTTCTCAAAAATGGCATAAGGTAGGAGATTGACACTGGCTCCCAGATCCACAAGACTGCTCTCAAAAGTGACTCCACCGATGGTGCAAGGAATTAGTGGAGTGCCTGGATCCTTGAGCTTTTTAGGGAGTTTGTTCAAGATAATGGCACTCACAGTTTCTGGAAGAATGATTGTTTCAGTTTTATTTCTCATTTCACGTTTTGGAGTGCACATTTCTTTTAAGAATTTGGCATAAGCAGGCACATGCTTAATGGCATCCAGAAGAGGAATGTTGACATGAACTTGCTTAAACAATTCCAAGAGTTCTTCATTACTAGTTTGTTTGTTTTTGGATTTTGGCTTTAATGCTTCAGGAAAAGGAACTCTTGGAATGTAGCAGCTTGGATCCTCATTGGCTTTGATTTTGTCTAGAGGTTCTTCAATCATTTTCTCTTTCCCTTGGATTTTTCTTTTTCAATATTTTCTTCACTCTCTTCCTCAATCTCAATTCATTTTCTTTATCCTCATTCAATGTTGACATGTGAGGGTGAGGATTTGTTCTGATTTTCCCACTTCTTAAGGTTAACACAGCTTTCACATTTTCTACTTGGGAGCCCCAGCTTGGGTAGGAGGATGGTCCTCTTGTATAGGTTGATTTTGAAATTGTGGTGCTAGAATATTCTGGACAAAAGCTTGTTGTTGGTTTTGTGGTGGAGGTACATTTGGTCTACAAGTGGTGGTCTGTACCCCTGGCCTGATGGTATTGATAGAATCCGGGAGGGTTGTTCCTTGGGTTTGCTACAGCTTGACTTGGCAGTTGCCCAGACCCTCCTTTGACATACGTCAGCAATTGGGACTCTATCCTTGCAAAATTTTGTTGAAAATTTGATTTGAGTTTGATATTGAGTTTGTTGTTCTTGCACAGTTTGGCATAGAGTCGCCATCATGTTTGGAGTTGATTCATTTTATCATCCCAATTAGGTTGAGGAGGTGGTGGTTGATATGAAGGTTGTTGGAAATTTGTAAGAGCAAATTGATTGGAATTTTGATTCCTTGGAATTGTGGAGGTTTTGAGTTAGAAGATTGGCCAAATCCCGAATTTTGATTGGGATAGGATTGACCGAACATGGATTGCTTGAAGGCAGGTGGGAAACTTGTTCAGATTGATTTTTCCATGAAAAGTTCGGGTGATTTCTCCAACCAGGGTTAATGTGTTGGAGTGGATCATAGGAGGGTTTGTAGAAGCCTTGAGCAGCTTGGACTTGTTTGAATGAAAAGGGGGTAATTGGGCAGTAGTGGGACAAGCACTGGTTGGATGAGCTGGGCTAGCACACATAGCACAAGTTTCAGGTTGTTGAGAAAAATTGGGTGTGGCTTGCCCAGTCAAAGATAATAATTGATCAAATTTTGTTTCCAACTTCTGCTCCAATCTTTGGTCAAGTCTAGCTATCAGATCTTCTACCCTAGAATCTGATTCTCCTCTCCCTTTTACTTCATACATCCCTGCCTTCTTTACAGGTCCTAATGCTCTCTCATAAGAGTAGAGTGAGGCATGATTATAGAATTCTCACTCAATGTATCAAAAAAATTATATGCCTCATCCTCGCTCTTAGTCATGAATGCTCCCCCACACGAAGCATCAACCATTTGCCTATTCGATTCAGTTAAACCTTCATAAAAAGCTTGAACTATTGCCACCTCGACAAACCATGGTGGGGGCATTCCTAAGCAACTCCTTCAATCTCTCCCATGATTCGTGCATTAATCTCCCGGGTGTTGGGAGAATCCAGTGATTGCTCTTCTCATTGGTTTGTTCGGCCAATGGGGTAATTTTTTTTAAAAATTCCTGCTGCATTTCTGGCCATGTTGTGATAGTTCTCCCTATGGTTCCCAACCAATGTTTAGCCTTGTCTTTTAAGGAGAATGGAAATAGGGTCAACCTTAAGGCATTTTCAGTGAAATTTTGGATCCTTACAGTGGAACAAATCTCTAGAAACTCATCTATATGCCTATAAGGGTCTTCATTGGATTGCCATAAAAGGATGGCAACATCTGAATGGTTCCTGGTTGATCTCAAAGTGATTTGCCGGAATTTCCGGCCTAATGCAAGTAGCAGGTTGATAGTCAGAAGGAATGAAGTATTCCTTCATTTGTCTGGGTGCAGCCTCTTCTACATTTCTAGCAACTTGGTTTTGGTTTTGGTTGGCCATCCTATGAAAGAATCTTTCAATTTCGTCTATAGGTTGAGCCAAATCTGAGCGTCTACCAAGCATGCACAGATGAAAAGCCTTCTATTTATGATTTTTGAATTTTTAAGATTTTTATTGATTTTTGATGAATTTTTAAACAAACACAACAAACAAACACTTTCAAATCAAATTAACCTACCACTAAGTGTTCCTTGGACTTATGTTATTTTTCTCAAAATCAGATTTATGCTTGCTTAAGTCCAATTCTAACTCTTCTTGTACGGCCAGGTAAGAGGTGGAGTAGAGGGAGGCCCCCCTTGCTTTCGCAAGGACCCAATTAGATAACCTCTGCTCACTTAAGCGTAAGCTTTTTAACCTCTAATCCTAGACACCAGACTTAAAGAGAAGTCTTAGAATTAAGAAAGAACAAATCTATTATGAACCCTAGGGCCAAGTCTACTGGTTTTTATTAAAAATTGGGCAAATGCAAAGATGTGAAATTTTTGTGATTTTTGGGCAAAGGAAAGGGTGATGAAATCCCTCACCTTATCTTTTTATTAATGGGTTAAGCCCTTAAACAGTCCCTTTTTCAAATATGAAATGCAAAGATCAAATTCAAACAATGGATTTTCTAATGCTAAGTCTAATGCATGAAACGAGAGAGAGAAATCTTACCTTTCCCCGCACCTTCAATGCAAAGAACAAAATTGAATTCAAATGACAATTAAAGTGATGAATGTCCTAAAACATGGGATCCTAATCTTGAGAGGATGGAATTTTATTTACAAACAAACGGCTAACATGAAAGAGCGATTTAGAATTTTTTAGATTTTAGATTTTTTAATTTTATTTGGTTTTTGACATAAGAAAATGGAACTTAACTAAGAAAATATAAGTGGTACTATAACTAATTCTCAAACCAATCAAACCACCAAAAGTCCAATTATTACATGCCAACGAGAAGAAAGAAATCTCTGTACATGCACAGAGAGTACATCAATCCTCACTACAAGCTTCACTCCACTCTTTCTATCTAAAGACTGAATTAAAAACAAATGCAAAAAACAAGACAAGCAGCAGCTCTCCTCCAATGGGCTTCAAATCTCCAAGCCCAAATCTCCAAGTCCTCTTTTTGCAAATCTGAAATGAAAACACTCACAAGTCAATGAAAGCCCCATGTAAATGAAATCAAATTAAAGCAAATCTAAATCAAACTCTAATGCCTCCTCGGCAACGGCGCCAAGATGAACGCGCGACATTGTTGACTATGCATTTTCGTTGTCCAGAGTTCATCGCACAAGTCAATATGCGCACTTTCTCTAACTATCTCACAGATTAAAATAGCAAAATGAACTAGTAAAGTGGTGAGAGCAGGTCATATCCACGGAGAGGCGGAATAGAATTTGAGTTAAACTACTTGACTTGAAACCATCTATCGACAATGCATAAAAGTGAAGATGAAAACAAACCGACCAATTCTCTCACATTCTCGACAGATCACATTTAATGAAATAACAAGCAGAATTGAAAATAGAAGAGAATGATATCACTGTACCCTCACAGCTAAGGGATCAAACAAGCAAACAGAAAGCTTAACTAGAAATTAACGAATCAATGTACCCCTGGAGCACAAGGGACGAATGTTATTAAGAACGGAAAATAAGAACAACTAATTCGGAATTCTCGTGCTATGAAGAACAGAAAATAAGAACGAAATAGTAACTCCAAACAAATTAAACCATCTCCTAATCCTCATGAAATCACCCCCATCCTATAGCAGCCGAACTGAAGAAGAACTTGACAAAACTTTTAAATGTCACAACAGCAAAACTATCCAAACAAGTGACTGAACTCTCGAAGTGCCAAACCCAACGATCTCTCCCAGCAATCACACTATCACAAATGCTCAATAAGAAGAAAAGAAAAGTTAAAAATTCCAGATGTCGGATTCTCCAGAAATTCTAACAGATGAAATAGAAAACCACCTGGTCTCCCTTCCATCAGCAAGAACAGCAGTGATCTCCCGTTAGTAGCAAAGAAGAAAGGAATCAGAGAAAATTTGCTAAATGGAACTGGAACACAGAAGTTATAGAAGAAGAACAACACAGAGATAAATGGAATACTATAATGAATTGACATCTCTTGAACAAAGAAGAAAGAAGGAGAACATTCCACAGCCCAAACATTCACAGAAGTAAAAAAAACAAAAATCCATGCTGAACCAGAGAACTCTCCCCGAAAATGTCGAACCCTTTACAGCAGAGAAATTTCCAAGCTCTCCTCTAGTCGAATCACAAGAACTCTACCCCTGCTGAATACAAGAAGAATTTGAAACTAAAAACAAAATGCCGAACTCCATAAGCCTCTGCTCTACAGAACTAGAAACTTGAACTAGCTAACATCTGAACGGTAGAAGAACAGAAAAGAAATTAACTAAAAATTCTAAAGGAATTTTGCCAACTCTCTCTGTCAAACTAGAGACCAAGAAGAACCCCCAACAATACTGAATTAAAAACCTCACAACCCTCTGAATTAGCAGAAGCAACAAGAAAAAAAACTCAATCCCCTTACAGAGCAAAGAAGAAAACCTAAAACCAAAATCAAACTCCAACCCTCTGCTCTGCTGATACAGGAAAGAAAGAAGAACGGAAACTAAAATCCTCAGAATTTTTGAACCAGCCGAACCCCCTGCTCCAATGAAAGAAATACAGAAAAAAAGTAAACTAAAAATCTGGAAAAAGATGAACTAACTCCTGACGTGAGGACCTTTGGTCCTTATATAGGCGCCATGGCCTGCTTCAACAGGTCCGCTTCTTCCGGATCCGACCTCCACCGCGCATGCATCAGACGGCTACAGTGCCATCCCTCACCCAGCTGCTCCCAGCACCTGGTCCATGCCATATCCACAGCCAGCTTGCCGCGCCCTAGCCACCTGGTCCGCCGCGCCAGCAGATCGGCATAAGCCCTGCGTCGCTCGCCTCCATCCGCCCTGGCCAGCCCGCCTCAGCACCATCGCGCACAAACCCTCACGATCCGGGCCCTCCATCCCGCCATCTGCTTGGCCCAGCCGCACCCCAGATCTGCATCAGCCGCGCAAGCGCCACGGCCACGCCCAGCCACAGCCGACTGCACACACCTCACCTCAGCAGGCCACCTCAGCACAGCCCACGTCGCCAGCAGCTTCGCACCAGCTGCACCCAGGAGATCCGGCCGCTGCACAGCACCATCGCGCATCGCACTGGAGCCATCCGGCTTCACACACAGCACACACGGGCTGTACACAGCATCTGCACCTTCTCGCCATCTTCACACGGCCTGATCGCCCTAGTCTCAGCACGAGCCCTCCGCCAGATGCAGCACACCCATCTCATCCGCCAGATGGAGATCTGGCCGCCCAAGCTCCCTGCATCGCATAGACGCCCCAGCCAGCGCTCCTACATCCGCCGCAGCTGCTCTCCTCAGCAGCAGATCACCTCTGCAACTGCTTGCTCTGCTGGCCGCCTAAGCCCAACACTCCCCAGCCGCCCTGGCCTTCTAGCAGCTTCCCCACGAACCAGCCACTGGCCTCTTCCAGTAGCTTCCAGCTGCTTCGCCCTTACCTGGTGAGAATAAAGGGTTTAAAATTTTAAATGAAAGAAGTGGTATGGCTTAATGGGCCGATGATAGAGCAAAGAAATGTCAACATAATGGACTTATGTGAAGGGGGGGGGGGGGGGTATGATGGTATTGTTGAGATATTAACAATTTTTATTTGTTTAAAAACTCAAACTTATCTACTAAAAGATATTTACACAAAATATTATTGCAACAAAAATTATTTATCTACAACATTATGTACAAATATATTTTATTCCCAATCATGAACCTAATTAGTTATTTTGAAAGAAGTGATTTAAAAATTTAACATGTATTTTAACCTCAATATCAACTAACATGTTCAAAAATCTATACATAGATAGAATGAAAATTACAGTCTAAATGTACATTATTTATGGACAACTAATGTCTAACATTATCTATATGTATGAAATTTAACGCTAAAAATTTAGTAATTATCAATGACTATTCTTCTAACGTTGACTGACATTAGAGACAGCTTAGCTGTCTACTATTTGATATTGATAAATGTGCAGATCTCTGGTATCGTTCCACTTTACAATGTAGACAAAAATAGAAGTCAAAGATATCTCAGAAGATCTCATCTCTTTGCGTGCACAAGTGACCAAAAGACTGTTGACTAGAAGCTTCCAAGTTTCCTTCAGTCTAACGTTTACTTAGACAAGAGACAACGGATACTCCAACGACAATATTTCAAATTGGTGATTTAAATCCAGAACAGAAGAGAAGAATAAGAGGTGAACGATGTGGAGAACAAGCATCTCGCATACAAGCATTCTGTCACGCCCCGAATATTTAGCAGCGGAATAAATACCGGGGGACGTGAACGATACAAACCGACGTATCACAGTTGAATAGTGCAGAGTCACAATCGAATATAATAACACATTCAAGACTATAATATGGTCACCAATAGTATACTTTAATTCATTTCATTCAACTAGATACAACCTCACATAAGAAGAATTAACCAAAGAGTCCATCATTCAAATAAACTTCCAGAAAGTTTCACTATTACATAGACTACTCAAATTTCTATTTCTAAACTGTCATCTATTCTAGGACGGGTGCTCGTCACACTTGCCCAGTCCCATCTGACTCCACTGGTTCTTCATCACTACCTGAAAAAGGGCAGGATGATAGGGGTGAGCGAACTAGCTCAGTAGGATTTATATCTCAATCACGTGCGGGCACTAGTATACATGATTAACATTTTAAGTAGGCAGATATGCTTATAAATATGCTGACAATGCATGCTTTTCTAACAAGTTGAATAGCAAAGTAGAACGGATATCATATCAGATCAATTGTCGAGTTCCATATACAATGGACGGATAATTCAAGAATAAAATCATGTCAGAAGAGATTGGCCATATTCAAACAGAGTTCATGTGTTCACAAGAACAACGTATCATATCATGTCAAGTCAAACTTATCAAGTCAAACAGGAGGCACATATTCACAATCTTGCATGTCAGGTGTGCTATGCCAAGCACCAAGAGTCCATACTCCCTCGGTTAACAAGTACGTTGGGGCGCTCCTCCCCAGGACCGGACAGGGCCCTATTGCACAGGCATTGTATCAAGTTTTTGGACCGGAGTCCCACGATGTGCCGAACAAGCATATTCATATTATGGCCACAGAGTTTCAATGACAAGCTCATAGTAAAAAAGAACATGATCATTCATAGAGTCAAGGAATGACAAACAGCTCAAAAGAACAAGGCAGGATAACAACGTATCTTATATTTCATAATTCATTAATGTCTTGACATGAGGGTGTTTCTAAAGACAGATCATATGTAGAACATGTACTTTCCTAACATGTATGCATATGACAATAATCAATTGAACACCGGAAAACATGTAACCATGAAACTCATATGCAAATCACTACTAACATGTCCATACTAGTCATGTATTCATCCCCACATTCATATCATATTCTTATCTTATCAATTGACAATAAGCAAGATCACAAGATAATCCAATGATCATAAGAACAATTAAATTACACATTAGAATCATATTCATATCATTACCATTTCCTTTAATGGTTTGATTTATTTTAAGTCCATGCATACTATATAACATCATGTACATGCTTGAAGACATCATGAATGAATAGACCCAAATTATACAAAAATCTTGTAAGGGTAGTGTCGACACTAGATCAGGTGGTGTCGACACCATGCTCCAAACCCAAGGCAAAATCATGCAAAACTGGTCAGGTAGTGTCGACACTAGTTCAGGTAGTGTCGACACTAGAGACAGGTTCCAGAACCCATTTGGAAAACATGGGACAGTGTGTCGACACTAGAGACAGGTTCCAGAACCCATTTGGAAAACATGGGACAGTGTGTCGACACTAGATAGCTTTCCCAGAACTTTCAGGAAAAACTGGGACAGTGTGTCGACACTAGAGACAGGTAGTGTCGACACTAGATGGCTTTCCAGAACACTCTCTGGGTTGTTTGGGACAGGGTGTCGACACTAGTCCAAGTAGTGTCGACACTAGAGGGCTTCCCAGAACACTCTCTGGGCTGCTTTGGGACAGTGTGTCGACACTAGTCCAAGTAGTGTCGACACTAGAGTCCTTCCAGAACAAAACTTAAAGGTCATGTGAGACCCGAAAATACATGCCATGCAGCGATTCACTTCAAACCCTTATAACTCTCTAACGATTGACATATGGACAAAACGTTCAACATGGAAGATGAATAAGACCACTAGTAGAAGAATTTTGATGTTGAGATTTTGATGAAATTCGGTCTCGAATCCCGAGAAAAACATGTGAAGAACAAAAATCAAGTGAAACCTGAAATCACAGTATCAACATAGACTCTCTTATCATGCTCCTAACTCTCTAACGAAAAACCTTTGGGCAAAACGTCCAACATAGAAAATGATCGTGACTTCAATTAAAAGAACTTTCATGAATAAAGGTTAGTCGAATTTGGTCTTGAATTGTGTGCACAATATGACGAACGGGAAAAGCCCTAACTATGCAAGACTTCGGGAAAATCACCAATACACGATGAATACTCCATGAAAATTGGGCAAATCAAGTGCAAATGATCCTAGACTCAAAGAACTACATGTTGGCATTGGTTTTCTTTAATCTTGGCCTGAGACACCTACCTTTACGAAGATCTAAAACCTGTTGATGTTCTGGACGCAACAGAGGATGCAGGGGATGAAGCTCCGGATTCCCAGCCTTTCTCCTACTCCTCAGAAGTTCTTGCTTGCTTCCAAACGACTCCAACTTCGTTGTTAAACCTTCCCAAGAGTTTAGGGACGAGTTCTTATAGTTTTAGGATGTTGTTAAGAGTCCTAATGATGCTAGGAAAGGGGCTACGAGCTCTGTTCCTAGTTTCCAGAAAATCTGGGATTCCTTTACTCAAAAGAGGTAGCCAAGGTTTAGGAAACCATCAATTGGGATTGAGTTCGGTTTTGGCTTACCTTACATGACTACTCATCCATAATATGACTCTAAATTACCCCCACTAATTACTGCATAATTACATACACGAATTTTTGGGCAATTTCCTGTCCTAGTTTGTTCATATCCTTGGGCCAAATATGCTCTATTGGCCCAATCTTATTAATAAGTCATTAACACATGGTATTGGAAGTCTCCAATACGTTTACTTATTTTATCCCTCTAAAATTTTGAAATTTTGAAATTGCAAATTTCCGGGGTGTTACATCCTCCCCCACTTAAGAAATTTGGTCCCCAAATTTAAGCATAATGTTGTAATCCGTACCTGAGAATAGTTCCGGGTGGTTTTTCTTCATTCTTTCCTCTGTTTCCCAGGTAGCATTAGTAACTCCGTCTCGACTCCATTGAACCTTCACCATAGGTATGGTACGATTCCTGAGTCGCTGAATCTTCCGATCCAACAGTTTGATCGGCTTCTCTTCATAAGTCAGGTCCTCCCGAATCTCCAAGTCCTCGTGGTCAATTACATGGTCGGCATTGAATAAGTACTTCCGCAGCATGGATATGTGGAACACATTATGCATGTTTGCCAGTTGCGGAGGTAGTGCAAGTCTATACGCCACCTGACCAATTCTTTCCAGAATTTCAAATCGCCCTATAAATCTGGGACTTAGTTTTCCTTTGATCCCAAATCTTTGTATTCCCTCGAAGGTGAGACCTTCAAGAAAACATGTTCGCAACGTGAAATTCCAGTCTCTCCTTCTCTTGTCTGCATAACTCTTTTGTCTGGATTGTGCTATCTTCAGACGTTCCCTGACAATCTGAACCTTCCGAACAGTGGCCTCAATCAAGTCGGGTCCAACCTGTTGGGTTGAGTGTAATCTCTTATCATTTCCCTCCTATTTTGATGATGACAAGAGGTGATTTTAAAGCAATTTAAATGAAACATGTCAAAAACATTTCACCTGAAACTTATATTCAAAAAACATGTTTCAAAGCACACCTATCATTTGCACTAATAATAAATATTTTACTAATGATATATGTGTTTAAATTTCAGGTACAAACACTTTTTACAAAAGATGTGTCGACACACCCTTCCATGGTGTCGACACAACAACACAGATTCAAAGGCAAAAGGTGAAGAAAATTGAGACTGTGTCGACACAAGTCAAGAGTGTGTCGACACGAGTTGCAGTTTTCCAGGAATCAGTCTACCCAGGTCGACACACTCTCAGAGCAGGTCGACACTGGACCCAGTTCCCAGAATAGCCAGTTTGTAGATTTGGGACAGCAGGTCGACACACTCTCAGAGCAGGTCGACACGGGACCTTCTTCCCAGAACAGTGTTCTCAGATATGGGTAGTGTGTCGACACCACCACCAGGGCAGGTCGACACACTACGGAAAGATTCCATCTTAAAGTGGATGGCTGCCACGTGTCTGCCTAGGGAGATGGGGAATCAACCTAGGATCGTGTGCCCTTATACCTAAGGGTATCTTTGGATTCTTTTGGGTATAAAAGGCCCTCTATTGGCCATCCATCCAGAAGAGAGACCCAACCAAACTCTTAGAGCCTCCTGGAAGTTTCCTGGCGGCTGCAAGAGGTCGTCTCCCTCCTCTGCTCTCCGTGTGCTTCCAGAAGACCAATTCTCACCAATTCAAGTGTGAGAATTGGAGTGTGATCCCTGTAGAAACCTCTGAAGCATCCCAAGGAAGCATATCCTGTAGAAGCCTTCATTGGAGAAGAACTCAAGGAAGATCCAACAATTCCAAAGTGCAGAGCATCGGTTTTGGACTTCAAGATTGCAAGCCTCTTCCCAATCCAAGCTTCCAAGGGAGTACACTTGAAGAACGAAGTTATTTAATACAATTCATTGTACTTCTGTTCTTCTGAGATATCTTTTGAGATTATGCAAGTGCTTCTGCATAGCTCTCATTAGTGCTCTCATTTTCGACTAGATCTGTTGCTAGAAGGTCTATGTCTTGAGTTGGTGTCTAGCAAGTCTTATGTGAGCATTGTGCTCAAGTTGTGTGAGCATTGTGCTCAGGTTGTTGTGAGCCGTTGTGCTCAGTTTGAGTTGTCTAACTCAAGGTTGTGTTGAGCAGTCTTGCTCAGTTGTTCTAGAGTAGTCTTGCTCTAGAAGTTGTGTGAGTTGTAAGCTCTCAAGTGTTGGAGTTGTCAGGCTCCAGTGGGTGTGTTACCCAGTTGTTTTAGTGAATCCTCACGGGGTGTGAGGGGTGGATGTAGGAATCACATGGGTGATTTCGAACCACCTAAAAATCTCTGTGCACTTGTCTATCTGTGGTTTGATCATTTCATCCGTTAGATGCTTGCATAGGATCGGTTAATATTCACTCAATCAACTTGTTTCACATCTATTTTTACCAACTCACTCAAATCTCATCAGATCTGTGTTTTTCACTGATTAAAATAGCCTCTGATTAAAAGTATTTTAAATTGCTAAGCTTCCGCAGAAAGTGGCATAGATCTATTCATCCCCCCTTCTAGATCTTATCCACACCTTTTCCTCGATCCTTCAATTGGTATCAGAGCGGTTACTTTGATCTGATTTGATCTGAGCAGTTTTTGTTTCTGAGTGTTGTGTGTTTGAGTGTTTGCCTGTTTGTTTGCTAAGCATTTTCTTTCTGCTTTAGAGTCATGGATTCCAAAGGTTTCATAGCTGAGGGTCATTCCATAAATAGGCCACCATTCTTTAATGGGACGGACTATTCTTACTGGAAAAACAGAATGCAAGTATTTTTAAGGGACCAAAACTATGAAATTTGGAAAGTGGTTGAGGCAGGTCCCTATGAAACCAGGGTGAGGAAGAAACCTGGACTAGGGAACAAATAAGAAGAGCTACATTGAATTATAGTGCCATGAACATGATTCAATGTGCTGTTCATCCCAAGGAGTATTCGAGAATCTCAATGTGCAAATCTGCCAAAGAGATGTGGGATAAACTCGAATTACTCTATGAGGGAACATCACAAGTAAAGGAGACTAAGGCAAATATTCTAGTTTCAGAATATGAACTTTTTATGATGAAGTCTAACGAAAATATTTCTGAAATGTTTGCCAGGTTCATGGTGATTGTGAATGGATTAAAGGCCTTGGGTAAGGAATACACAGATGCAAACTTGGTAAGAAAAATCTTACGTTCACTTTCTTCAATCTGGCATACAAAGGCCACTGTCGTTGAAGATTCAAAAGATCTGTCCAAAATCTCTTTGATGAATTGATTGGATCCTTAATGACATATAAATCAACTTAAAAAGAAATGAAGAACACATAATTAAGACCAAGCCTATGGCACTTAAGGCCTCTTCAAGCAATAAAGATAAAAGTCAGGAAAAGACAAGTTCTGAGGAGTCTGAGTCAAATGAGGATGAAATTGCCCTCATGACCAGGCAATTCAGAAAATTCTTGAAATACAGAAAAGGAAAAATGTCTGGGAAAAAGAAGTTTTTCTCAGGTAAGAAAAACACTTCCTCTTCTAATTTCAACAAGAATCACAAATCTGACGAAAATATTGTCTGTTACAGGTGCAACAAACCAGGACACATGAAGGGAGAGTGTCCTGAGAACAAGAAGGAAAAGCACAAGAAGTTCCAGAAGTTTAAGAAGCCAAAGGCCATGGTAGCCACTTGGTCTGATGAAGACTCAAGTGAGGAAGAAGAAGAGAAGAAATCCTCAAGCTCAGAAAGTGAGGAGGTTTGCTTCATGGCCAACAGTTCAGATGGAAAGGTAAGCACCTCTTTTGAAAATTTCTCTCTGTTGAAGATTGGCAGGATGTTTATGCTGAGCTAGTTGATAAATTTCTGAAATGAGAAGAAAACAAACACATCAAAAAGAAAATTGAAAACCTTTATCATAACCAATCTTCAAACAACAGAACTTGTGAGCTAGAAAATGAGATAACAGAATTAAATGAAGAAAAAGAAAATCTCATGAATCTAATTGATGATCTGAAGCTTGCCTCTCAAAAGGCCTCCCAAGAATTCAAAGACTTAACTGAAAAGCTGGAAATTGAAAAACAAGAAAAACAACAGAAAATTGAAGAAATTGAAACTCTTAAAGACCAGCTAAAAGAAAGGGATGAAGTTATCCAAACCTTCACAAAAGGTAAAGATAACTTAGAGGCACTGCTAGGAACCACCATGACAACCACCTCTCATGGATTAGGATTCAACAAAAAGAAACCCATGAAAGACAAATCTGGTGAGAAAAAGGGCAAAGCACCACTAATTAAATTTGTCAAGGGTCCTAATCTTGAGAACACAGAAATTCAACAACAGCAACAAAACCTTAAACAAACACAAAACAAAGCAAAAACTCAAAAACAAAAGAAGACAATCAGGTCGACACAGTCCCCTGACAGGTCGACACCAGTCCACAAGAAAAAGACTTCTGTGGCTTCTGTGTCGACACCAGTCAGAAGAGGTCGACCTGCTCAACATCAAAAGCTGCAAACAACTCAATCAAAAATTCAAATAAAAATTTGAAAAAAAGAAAAAGTCAAAGGAAATAATTTGTAAAAACCTTGGACCTCCAAGAAACATTTCAAGATGATGGACCAATCCTTGGAGCCAATGGTATGACACCCCTGTTGGTATCATCCTCAATTCTTTCATCCAAACCTTTGGATGTACCAACAAAATCCATGGTTTCCACCTCCTAATCTGAACTCCAATTTCAAATGAAAAACTCCCCTCCTACCAAAAACAAAATCTTGGTGCTTTCATTCCTAAAAGAAAGAACAACAGAAAAAGGCTGAAAACACCAATGTAACAAAACAAAAATAAAAACAAGTCAAATTTGGGTGAGAAGGATTTGATGACAATGCTCAATCATTCTGATGGTCCCAACTCTGTTTGGGTACCAAAATCTTCTCTCCACTGATCTTTTTGCAGGAAGGTCGTGCACCCAACACCAATGTATGGTTTCTCTTGACAGTGGGTGTTCACGACACATGACGGGAGACAGAGCCAAATTCTCATTCCTGCTTGAAAAGGAGGGAGGGTCAGTAACTTTTGGAGGTAAAAATAAAGGAAAGATCATAGGATCTGGAAAGGTTGGTCAAACTTCTTCAAACTCAGTAGATAATGTTTTATTAGTTGATGGTCTTGATTATAATTTGCTCAGTATCAGCCAACTATGTGACAAAGGTCACAAAGTTGTGTTTGAATCTGATTTTTGTAAGATAATTGATTCATCAACTGATAAATCAATTCTTTGGAAAAAGAAAAACAATGTCTACATGATCAACCTTAATAAAAACTTTTCTGAAAATCTTTGCTTTGTTGCAAATAAAGATGAAATTGCATGGACTTGGCACAAAAGACTTGGCCATGCAAGTTTCAGAACATTGAATAAGTTGTTAAGACTGAACTTGGTTAAGGGTCTTCCTGAATCTTTTTCTAATGTTGAAGATCAAGTTTGTGGGATATGTGCTAAAGGAAAACAAACTAGAAATCTTTTAAAACCTTCAATGAGGTACTTACATCTAGGCCACTAGAACTTCTTCACATGGACCTTTTTGGCCCAACAAGAGTTCTAAGCTTAAGTGGCAAGAGATATGGTTTTGTAATCATTGATGACTTTACTAGATTTACTTGGGTTATCTTTCTATCCCACAAAAGTGATACTTGCCTTGAATTCAGGAATTTTTGTACCACTATCTTAACAACTTATCCATATAAAATCAAAAACATTTTAACTGATCATGGGGGTGAATTTGATAACACATCCTTTTCTGATCTATGTGCTGAATTTCAAATATTTCACAAGTTTTCTTCACCTAGAACTCCAGAACAAAATGGAGTTGTGGAAAGAAAGAATAGAACTCTTGTGGAAATGGCTAGATCCATGCTCTTAGGAAGTAATCTGCCCAAATCCTTCTGGGCAGAAGCTGTTAACACAGCCAATCATATCCTAAATAGAGCTTTGATCAGACCAAAGATCAGAAAACCCCCTATGAATTGTTGAAAAACAAAAAGCCAACTGTTTCTTATTTCAAAACTTTTGGGTGCAAATGCTTTGTACACAATAATAACAAAGAAAACCTTGACAAGTTTGATGCTAAGAGTCAGGAAGCTATCTTCCTTGGCTATTCTGAAGTGTCAAGGGCTTTCAAAGTGTACATTCTAAAAACCAAAACTGTTGAAGAATCTCCACATGTTATTTTTGATGAAAATTCCTTTTCCACTAATGATTCTAAATCTTGCAGGGAAAGACAAGACAATGAAGAGGATGACCTCATTGTGGATTCTTCACCAACTGTTGAGGAGCTTGACAATAATGAAGAGAACCTGAACAACTCACCATCTTCAAAGGGTCAGGTAACATTGCTCCAGAAGTGGGTACTTCTCAACAGGTAATTTCTGAACCTCGATATCTGAGAGATCACCCTTTAGACAGTGTAGTTGGCAATTTGAATGATAGAGTAAGGACCAGATCATCCTTCTTGAAAATATTGAAGAAGACCCACTAGCTCTAATTTCCCAAATTGAACCCAAGTCAATTGATGAAGCCTTATCCAGTTCTGATTGGATTAATGCCATGCATGATGAGCTTCATCAATTCGAAAGAAATCAAGTATGGGAATTAGTACCTAACCTAGTGACCAAGCAGTGATTGGTACTAGATGGTTTTCAGAAATAAGTTAAATGAAACTGGTCAAGTAATAAGAATAAAGCTAGGCTAGTTGCAAAGGGGTACAATCAAGAATTTGGAATTGATTTTGAAGAATCATATGCCCCTGTAGCTAGACTAGAAGCAGTTAGAATTTTTCTTGCTTTTGCATCCTCCATGAATTTCAAAGTTTATCAAATGGATGTCAAAAGTGCATTCTTAAATGGATATATAAAGGAAAATGTTTTTGTTGAACAACCTCCTGGATATGAAAATGAAAAATATCCTAACCATGTTTTCAAGCTTAACAAGGCTCTCTATGGTCTTAAGCAAGCTCCAAGAGCTTGGTATGACCGGTTGAGTTCCTTTTTACTTGAAAAAGGATATTCTAGAGGTAATGTTGATCAAACATTGTTCACAAAAAGTTGAAAATCAAATAATTGTAGTCCAAATTTATGTTGATGACATAATATTTGGATCAACCAATAAAGGCCTTTGCACTGAATTTTCAAATCAAATGAAGAATGAATTTGAAATGAGCTTAATGGGAGATTTAACATTCTTTTTGGGATTGCAGGTTAACCAAACACATGAAGGAATCTTCATCAGTCAAACCAAATATGTCAAGGAGCTATTAAAGAGGTTTGACTTTCAGAACCTTAAGCACTCAAGCACACCAATTGCAATTAATGCTAACTAGAAGAGATCCATCTGGTAAGTCAGTAGATCCAAAGACCTACAGATGTATGATTGGCTCTCTGCTCTCTATTTACAACTTCTAGACCTGATATTCAGTTTTGTGTGTGTTTATGTGCTAGATTCCAATCTAATCCTAAAGAAAGTCACATGCTTGCTGTTAAACGAATCTTCAAATATCTTGTTGGAACATGTGACTTAGGTATTTGGTATCCTGCTGGTTGCAAGTTAGATCTGTTTGCCTATTGTGATGCTGATTATGCTGGGTGCAAATTAGATAGAAAGAGCACAAGTGGCTTGTGTCTATTTCTAGGTGGGTGCCTTATTTCTTGGGCTTCTAAGAAGCAACATTCAGTTGCTCTGTCAACTGCAGAAGCTGAATATGTTGCAGCAGGTAGATGTGGAACTCAGATTCTCTGGGTGAAACATCAACTTCTTGATTACAACCAAGATTTAGGGTGTGTACCCATCCTATGTGATAACACTAGTGCCATAAATTTGTCTAAAAACCCCATTCAGCACTCCAGAACAAAACACATTGAAATTAGGCATCATTTCTTGAGAGATGAGGTTGCCAAGAAATCCTTTGAACTCCACTTCATTGAAACTGAAAAACAATTGCAGATATATTCACTAAACCCCTTCCTGAAAACAGATTTTCATCTTTAAGGAGAGAACTTGGTCTTTGTAAATGTCCACCTTCATGATTTCTCTCAAGGTTTGGGTTGAGTGTAATGCATTGTCTAAGGGGGAGTTCTTTGCATCTCATAATTCTTTGCTTCCTTGAGTTACATTGTTCATATCTCTCTCACTTTCAATTCTATTCCCTTTTTACAATAAATTCTCCAACTCTTATTGTGTTGAAATTTCTTGGTATATCAAATGTGATTTGGAGAAGGACAAGTTATGCCTGTCTGGACACTTTCACTATGCGAGAGTATATGTCTCCGCCAAGTACTAAGAAATTGATATGCAATTGTTGAGGGGAAGCTTCTATTGTTCAAAGAGGATACTTTTTCTGATTTCAAAATCTTGCTTATTTTCACTTCCATTTCTTTTTGATAATGAATTCTTCAACCCTTATTGTATTGAAATTTCCTGGTATATATCAAATAGTGTTTGGAGAAGGACAAGTCAGCTTGTCTGGAAACCTTTCATTATGCGTGAGTATATGACTCCGCCAAGTACCAAGAAATGAATATAATTGTTGAGGGGAGTCTTTGTTGTCCAAGAAGAAAACTTTTCTGATTTCCAAAATTTACATATCTTTATTTTGATGAAAAGTGATTGAAATCATCATCTCAGGGGGAGCTAGAAAATTCAAGTCATAACTTTGCAAAATTCAAAATTTTCTTGAATCTCATCAATTCCTTGCATGATGTCATCATTTCGAAGTCTAGAGTCTCAAAATGAACCCTTGAGTGATCTACTTATTTTTTACTAATCAACTTTCAACTATATCTCTCAACCCACAGAAATTCAGATCTCTTCCTAGACTAAACATCAACTTGTGCCTTGAATTTAAAACATTTCCTTGTTTGCAACTGATGATTGGATGTATTTGATTTCTATCTCACAAACTCTCCAAAATTTTTAAAATCCAACAGAGCAATGGCACTTGTGCTGAGAAACTGCACACCTTCACAATGAATGAAGTGCCATGTATGTCATGAGGCACTATTGCTAACTCTGTTCAAGGGGGATCAAAATAAAATAAATTGAAAACAAAAGCAAAATGTGCTATGTTTTTTGATGATGACTGAGTAACTGAAATATTGGCGTCTAAAAAACGTATATTTTCATGTCAAAAGGCCATCATTTACCCCTTTGAGACTTGACAATGACTAAATCTTAAGTATCCAGGGACTATGGTGTGTAAAAACAGCACTAGTACTTGATGAAAGAGATTTATATCATTTGATAGTTTGTTAAAAGAACAAATGTGAGCATTATTGGAGATATGTCTAGAAGAATCATCTTCATTCATCATCAAGTTGTTCTTTGAGATTGTGTTTTATTTTCAACACAATTGTATTTAGTCTAGATGACATCTTTAATTCTTTAAAGTTGATAAATATGGTAGTTTATAGTTGATTGTTAGATATATTATATCCCTCAATTTCTCATTTTGTTGACTCAAGTCTTGGAATGCTAATATCCTGTTTGAAATTGTTTGAAAACCTGAATTGTGATGAATTTTTGCAAAATATAACAAATGAATTTTTAAGCCTCTTAAAATCCTTGAAATGATAATTCCCCTCATTGCTTATCATTCTAAAGATGTCCCAAAATTTCTCAAAAATTTCCTCTAAAAAATTCAATTTTTTCTCTAAGGCCGTGTCGACACATAGTGTGACTCATGTCGACACACTTCCCGGTCAGGTCGACACTACCTTCATCCTGTGTCGACACTAACCCCTTGCCTGATTGTTTTTCAAACCGTTTGGGTTCATGATAAGCCCTTTTTGTTCCTGCGGGGCAGTGCACCACTGCAACCCTTTTAGGCATCAGGTCGACCCGACGGCCATATTCTCATCATTTCCGGCAAGAAATCTTCACCATTCTCTCTAAATCTCATCCTTCTTTCCATCACCTCTCCACCCTTCCATCCTCTACGAATTCCACTCCTTCCTTGCACCATGGTCAGGAAGTTGGGTCCCCGCCGTGGCGCAAGGTCCAGGGCCTCTTCAAGGCCGATTCCGGCAGACATTGCCAACGCCCAATCAGAAAGAAGATCTAAAAGAAGAAATGATCCTGCCGAGCAACCAGGATCCTCTTCAGCACCTCAAAGGGCAGCAAAGAGAGGTAGACCTTCCTCTTCAGGCAGAGGTAGTAGTCCTCCAAACCCTAGACCAGAGATTCCGGGCTCATCTTCTGAAAACCCTGAGGAATCATCTTCCTCTTCTTCTGAGTCTCAAGAAGATATTCCATTAGAGTCAGTCAGTGCAGCTAAGTTAATTTTGAAGCCCCGAATTCTAGACTTAACAGATGTTCAGCTAGCAGACACATTTCCAGAAATTCAGACCTATTTTTCCTTTCAGTCTTGGTTGCCATTCATTTCTGAGTTTCAAATTTCTTATCCAAGACTTGTTAGGGAATTTTACAAGAACCTCAAATGCACAGATGAAGGATATGAATCCAAGGTTAAGGGAATAGCCATTGATATGCCAACTGATAAGGCTGCCTCTATTTTCAAAGTACCAGATGAAGGGGCAGACTATCATGCCTTTGAATTTGATCTTCATGAAGCCTATTCCATCTTGACAGGCCTTCCTGCAGATGCATCAGATCCCAAACAGACCCTTGTAACCAGGTTCATGCAAACTCCTTTCCCCCTGTGTTAAGGGTCATCCACCACATATTGACCACCATAATTACCCCTCAAGGTGGTGGAAGGGATAGGTTAACAGACATCCAGAGGTTCATTATCTATTGCATGGTGAAAGACATCAAAATCAACCTCCATGTGATTCTCTATCAAATCATTTCTGAAACAACAAGGAAAGACCTAAAGAGATCACTGCCTTATGCAGCACACTTGACCTCAGTATTCCAGCACTTTGGTGTGCCCTTGGAGAATGAGAAGTCACAGTCTATTCCCAAGTCCAACATCTATACCTTTAAGAATATTCAGAAGTTCATGGGATTTAGACTTGAGGGCAATCAAGTAAGGAGAGGGCCAGTTGTGGTTGAGGCCCCTCAAGCTCAGGAGGAACAGCCTCAAGATCAAGGGGAACAACCCCAAGCTCAGGAGACCAGCCTCAGTTCAAGGGGACCAGCCCCAAGCACAAGAGGAACAGCCTCTAGCTGAAGGGGATCAGCCCCAAGGTCAAGAGGATCAGCCTCCTGTAAATGAGGATCAGCCTCAAGTCCCAACTGAAGGTGAAATCCCAGTTCATGCCCCTCTCTCACCTCAGTTTCAACCCTCCTTCATTCACTCTGAATCTCCACAACCCTCATTCCAACCATCCACATCCTCTGGTGGGCCTTCTGTTCCACCAGAGTTGTTCTCCTTCCTCAATGAAAAATTTGAAACCTTGAACTCCTCCATTCAACCATGTCCACATCATTTGAGTTGAGGATTCAAAGACTGGAGAACACAGTATCTGCCAAGTTCATAGAACAAAAGCTGCTTCAGACTATGCAGCTCAAAGGTTCAATAGATTGATTGGAACAATGGCAGATGCCTCACTACAGCTGAAGGAGCACCAGCAGAAGCTAGAGACAGTACTTCAGGGAATTTTGGCAAATTCCCAAGCAGATGTCTTCAACACTACTCAGACATTGCATGAGATTTCCAGCACAAGACTGTCATTTGCTCATTTTGTGGATGATTTGGAAAGCATGAGGAACTTCAATGAGCACATTGACAAGCAGATAACAGATTTGACCAAGGAATTCAAGATAATGCAAAGACCTGGTTGGTCAGCTGGATCTTCATCATCTTCACAACCCATTGCAGCTGATCTAGCCAGAATTCAGCCACCTTGATAGAAACTCAGATAGAATGGAGCACTACTTGCATACAAGACTGACATCCATTCAAGAGCAAAGAAGTCCAGCTGACTTCAATGGAGAAAGATTGTCAGACATAGAGACCATTCTTGTTCCAATTCCTCCTCCTCCTCCTCCATCTTCTCCTTAATGTAATTCTAGTTTTGATGATGTCAAAGGGGGAGAAGAAAGAAATGTTTGTAAACTTTGGAATGAATGTAATGTTCTTTTTCTCCTGAATGAAATGAAATGTTTTGCTTGGCTTGAATGAAATCTTCATTGTGACTTCAATATGAATGAAATCTTTATGTGAATGTGATTGTTTGAATACTTGTCAAGTTGCTTGACTTCTGTGTACAAAATTCTCATTTCAAGTAATATTGTGTTTCACAAGTACATCATCATCTGTTACTAAAAAATATCAAAAGGTCTTTGACAAGTTTAAACAAAAAGAAAATAAAAATTTGAATAACCAAAAATTGCTTAAAATCACATTTCATCAAAACCTTACTTTCATATGGATTTAATGTTGCCATCATCAAAAAGGGGGAGATTGTTGGGTTGAGTGTAATCTCTTATCATTCCCTCCTATTTTGATGATGACAAGAGGTGATTTTAAAGCAATTTAAATGAACATGTCAAAAACATTTCACCTGAAACTTATATTCAAAAACATGTTTCAAGCACACCTATCATTTGCACTAATATAAATATTTTACTAATGATATATGTGTTTAAATTTCAGGTACAAACACTTTTTGCAAAAGATGTGTCGACACACCCTTCATTGGTGTCGACACAACAACACAGATTCAAAGGCAAAAGGTGAAGAAATATTGAGACTGTGTCGACACAAGTCAAGAGTGTGTCGACACGAGTTGCAGTTTTCAGGAATCATCTACCCAGGTCGACACACTCTCAGAGCAGGTCGACACTGGACCCAGTTCCCAGAACAGCCAGTTTGTAGATTTGGGACAGCAGGTCGACACACTCTCAGAGCAGGTCGACACGGGACCTTCTTCCCAGAACAGTTGTTCTCAGATATGGGACAGTGTGTCGACACCACCACCAGGGCATGTCGACACACTACGGAAAGATTCCATCTTAAAGTGGATGGCTGCCATATGTTTGCCACCATACTTGCTTACCTAGCTCCTTCGGCTTTTTATCCGCTGGTTCATTTACCCCGCCACTGGGCCTTTTCTTCCCAACCATAGTCGGCTGATACCTCCTAGCAGAAGACACTTGTTCTCATTTCACGGATTTCCCTTTATCCTTTCAGCAGTCTCCATGGCATCTTCCAGTAGTTGAGCCTTCTTAACCATTTCAGCATAAGTTTGAATGTCCATTGGCGCCAGTTGGGTGATGAACGGGGCCTCAGCCATTCAAAAGCGTTTTCGCCTTCATCCTTTCTGTCCCAATCAAGTGAACAGCGTATCGGGACAGTCGAGAGAATTGGGCCTCATACTCAGCCACATTAAGTCCTCTCTGCTTCAAAGCCGCAAATTCAGCAGCTTTACGTTCTTGGACCCTCTCAGAAAGTACTTGGCGTTGAAACGCTCAATGAACTGAGCCCATGTAAGTTGTTGTCCATTGAGGGTTCTTCTCTACCGACTCCCACCATGCCCTGACATCCTTTTCCAACTGAAAGTCGCCAGGAGTACCTTGTTCTGGTCTTGCATTGCATAACCTTGAATATCCTTTCATCTCTTAACCCATTTCAGCAACGTCTGGGTTAGTACTCCCTTCAAACCTAGGTGGATCCATGTTCCGAAAATTCCGGTGGAGCTCACCGCCTCCGCGATTACCTCCACCCTGGGTGGCTTGTAAGATAGCCTGAGTCAAGTTCTGTATGGTTCTTTGCATGTCCCTACCTTGGCACGTTCTGCGGCCATTTTAGTAATAATCACCTTCAAGATAATAATGTGAGTTAGTCATCCTAAATATATCGCATGTGACTTTTATTCCCATGGCTCTACCCAAGCTCACATTAGGTACGACAGGTTTTGACTCGTGTAATCTAATTTTCATTCCATGTTCCTAATCCCTTGGACCCTAAAGTTCAGTCTCTGATACCAACTGTCACGCCCCGAATATTTAGCAGCGGAATAAATACCGGGGACGTGAACGATACAAACGGCGTATCACAGTTGAATAGTGCAGAGTCACAATCGAATATAATAACACATTTCAGACTAGAATATGGTCACCAATAGTATACTTTAATTCATTTCATTCAACTAGATACAACCTCACATAAGAAGAATTAACCAAAGGGTCCATCATTCAATAAACTTCCAGAAAGTTTCACTATTACATAGACTACTCAAATTTCTATTTCTAAACTGTCATCTATTCTAGACGGGTGCTCGTACTCTTGCCCAGTCCCATCTGACTCCACTAGTTCTTCATCACTACCTGAAAAAGGGCAGGATGATAGGGGTGAGCGAACTAGCTCAGTAGGATTTATATCTCAATCACGTTCGGGCGCACTATATACATGATTAACATTTTAAGTAGGCAGATATGCTTATGAATATGCTGACAATGCATGCTTTTCTAACAAGTTGAATAGCAAAGTAGAACGGATATCATATCAGATCAATTGTCGAGTTCCATATACAATGGACGGATATTTCAAGAATAAAATCATGTCAGAAGAGATTGGCCATATTCAAACAGAGTTCATGTGTTCACAAGAACAACGTATCATATCATGTCAAGTCAAACTTATCAAGTCAAACAGGAGGCACATATTCACAATCTTGCATGTCAGGTGTGCTATCTCAAGCACCAAGAGTCCATACTCCCTCGGTTACAAGTACGTTGGGGCGCTCCTCCCCAGGACCGGACAGGGCCCTATTGCACAGGAATTGTATCAAGTTTTTGGACCGGAGTCCCACGATGTGCCGAACAAGCATATTCATATTATGGCCACAGAGTTTCAATGACAAGCTCATAGTAAAAAAGAACATGATCATTCATAGAGTCAAGGAATGACAAACAGCTCAAAAGAACAAGGCAGAATAACATGTATCTTATATTTCATAATTCATTAATGTCTTGACATGTGGGTGTTTCTAAAGACAGATCATATGTAGAACATGTACCTTTCCTAACATATATGCATATGACAATAATCAATTGAACACCGGAAAACATGTAACCATGAAACTCATATGCAAATCACTACTAACATGTCCATACTAGTCATGTATTCATCCCCACATTCATTCATATTCTTATCTTATCAATTGACATAAGCAAGATCACAAGATAATCCAATGATCATATACAATCAAAATTACACATTAGAATCATATTCATATCATTACCATTTCCTTTAATGGTTTGATTTATTTTAAGTCCATGCATACTATATAACATCATGTACATACTTGAAGACATCATGAAATGATTAGACCCAAATATACAAAAATCTTGTAAGGTAGTGGTCGACACTAGATCAGGTGGTGTCGACACCATGCTCCAAACCCAAGACAAAATCATGCAAAACTGGTCAGGTAGTGTCGACACTAGTTCAGGTAGTGTCGACACTAGAGACAGGTTCCAGAACCCATCTGGAAAACATGGGACAGTGTGTTGACACTAGAGAAAGGTAGTGTCGACACTAGATAGCTTTCCAGAACTTTCAGGAAAAACTGGGACAGTGTGTCGACACTAGAGACAGGTAGTGTCGACACTAGATGGCTTTCCCAGAACACTCTCTGGGTTGTTTGGGACAGGGTGTCGACACTAGTCCAAGTAGTGTCGACACTAGAGGGCTTCCCAGAACACTCTCTGGGCTGCTTTGAGACAGTGTGTCGACACTAGTCCAAGTAGTGTCGACCTAGAGTCCTTCCAGAACAAAACTTAAGGTCATGTGAGACCGAAAACACATGCCATGCAGCGATTCACTTCAAACCCTTATAACTCTCTAACGATTGACATATGGACAAAACGTTCAACATGAAAGATGAAGAAGCCCAATAGTAGAAGAATTTTGATGTTGAGAGTTTGATCAAATTCGGTCTCTATCCCGAGAAATACATGTGAAGAACAAAAATCAAGTGAAACCTGAAATCACAGTATCAAACAGAGACTCTCTTATCATGCTCCTAACTCTCTAACGAAAAGCTTTTGGGCAAAACGTCCACATAGAAAATGATCGTGACTTCAAGTAAAAGAACTTTGATGAAGAAAGTTTAGTCAAATTTGGTCTTGAATCGTGTGCACAATATGACGAACGGGAAAAGCCCTAACTGTGCAAGAATTCTGGAAAATCACCAATACACGATGAATACTCCATGAAAATTGGGCAATGAAGTGCAAATGATCCTAGACTCAAAGAACTACTGTTGGCATTGGTTTTCTTTAATCTTGGCCCGAGAACACCTACCTTTACAAAGATCTAAAACCTGTTGATGTTCTGGACGCAACAGAGGATGCAGGGGATGAAGCTCCAGATTCCCAGCCTTTCTCCTGCTCCTCAGAAGTTCTTGCTTGCTTCCAAACGACTCCAACTTCGTTGTTAAACCTTCCCCAAGAGTTTAGGGACGAGTTCTTATAGTTTTAGGATTGTTAAGAGTTCTAATGATGCTAGGAAAGGGGCTACGAGCTCTGTTCCTAGTTTCCAGAAAATCTGGGATTCCTTTACTCAAAAGAGGTAGCCAAGGTTTAGGAAACCATCAATTGGGATTGAGTCGGTTTTGGCTTACCTTACATGACTACTCATCCATAATATGACTCTAAATTACCCCCACTAATTACTGCATAATTACATACAGAATTTCTGGGCAATTCCTGTCCTAGTTTGTTCATATCCTTGGGCCAAATATGCTCTATTGGCCCAATCTTATTAATAAGTCATTAACACATGGTATTGGAAGTCTCCAATACGTTTATTTATTTTATCCCTCTAAATTCTGAAATTTTTAAATTGCAAATTTCCGGGGTGTTACACATTCAAATTCTTCTGCAAGAAGTCTAGAGCCAAGAATCTCATTCCTCATCATCTTTAGCTCTTCGCTCTCTGTGCTATAATAGAATTTCTAAGAGAGCCGTGTAGTTTTGAGAGTGTGCCTTGTTTAGATCTTTTGCTCTCAGTGCTTGTTGCTTCAGATCTTGGCTTGTAAAAGCTTGATCTAGGGGCTTGAATTCATTCTATTCTCTTTGTGGTGTTTCCCTTCGTGTGTGAAGGAAGACCTGGTGGGATCCAGGGTGCTGTTTCCCTTGTGTGTGAAGGAAGACCTGGTGGGATCCAGGTGTTGTTTCCCTTCGGTTGTGAACGAAGACCTGGTTGGGGTATCCAGGTGTTGTTGTTTCCTTCTGGTGTGAAGGAAGACCAGCTGAGCTGGTGTTGTAGTGTCCATAGGGGGACTGTACCCTAGTTAGTGAAATCCTGAGTTGTTGCTCATGACTGGAGTAGACTCCTAAGGAAAGGAGGTCCGAACCAGGATAATTCCTGCGTTGTGTGATTGATTCTTTGTGGGTTTGTTGTTCATACTAACCGTTACTAACCAACATCGAAGATTGTTTTTGTGTATATTTTTTTCATACAGGTGTCACCTAGATAGATTTTTTTTTAAGAACCCATTCACCCCCCCTCTGGGCTTGTCAACTGGGCAACACTTGCTTCCTTCCGGAGAAGACGAAGTCTGCCCAGATTTTGCTACTTCAAATTGAAGCCACCAGATTATATTTGGCAAAAAGCGGCTACGTTGGCGATTATGTAGAATATATTCATACCGGGTTTGGCGAAACATAAGAAGGAGGGTTTGGGAGATAAAATGGGTGCTATGACCCGTTCTAAGGTGAAAGCGGTTGTGGGCTCTTCCTCTGGCTACGTTTCCTCATGATTCCTTCCATCTTATACTGGAACGTTAGAGGCATTGCGAACCTGGCCTCTAGGCAGTCGCTAAAAAGACTGGTTAATATAAATAAGGTAGATTTCTTGGCTATTCAGAACCGACGATTTCTTTAGAGAGAGCGGATTCTATTCGCTCATATCTTGGTATGGAGGCAGTTATTGGCAACAGTGGGGAGAAAGCTAAATTATGGATCTTATGGAGGAACTTTCCATTTCAACTTGTGAGTTGCTCTAATCAGCATGCAACTATGGTAGTGGTGAAGTACGATAAGGTTTTACTGTATATTACGGCTGTGTATGCAAGCTGCCATGCAGATCAACGACGCCTTCTATTTGATGAACTTCTGGATTTTTCTAATACTGTGGATGTTCCTTGGTTGGTAGAGGGAGATTTTAATTGTGTTTCCCTCCCCTCGGAGAAGCAGGGTGGCAGTGCTGCCAACTTGAATAGCATGATGGACTTTAATGCTTGCATAGCCGGTGCATCTCTGATGGACATGGGTTTTATCGGTTCAAAATTTACTTGGGTGAATAACCGAGCTGAAACTTCGTCTGTTAGGGCCAGGTTGGATAGATTTCTTTATAACTTGTCCTGTGGGGACGCATACCCTCACCTCCAGGTGAGACACTGTCTGAGAGCCCCATCTGATCATACCCCCTTTTGATCACTGCCCTCCCCCCCCCCCCCATTCTTGATCGCCCTGATTCCTAAGATTGAGAACCCTGCTACTTTTGGAGACTATAGACCGGTTAGTCTTTGTAATTTCTGCTACAAAATTGTGTCTAGGATTATTTGTGACAGGTTGACCAATATCCTTCCACACATTATCTCTCAAGAACAAGGGGCGTTTGTCAAAGGAAGACTTATCACCGATAATGTTTCCCTTGCTAGACAGCTGGTTAGAGACTTAGGCAAAAAGGTTAGAGGTCACAATGTTATTATGAAACTGGACATTAAGAAAGCTTATGATAGTCTAGAGTGGGATTTCCTTTTTGCAGTTTTGAGAAAATTTGGTTTCTCCAGCAGATTCATCTCTTATGTTGGCATGATGATTAGTAATTATTGGTTTTCTGTGCTGTTCAATGGTTTGCCTACTGGGTATTTTCACTCCACTCGGGGTCTCAGACAAGGGGATCCTATTGCCCCAGCTCTTTTCATCATCATGGAAGAGGCTCTAAGTAGGGGTATAAAGGATCTGGTTCATACCGGTTCTCTGCGTCCTTATGCTGGTCCAAGAGTTTACACCCCCATGTCCCATCTTCTGTATGCTGATGATACCCTCATTTTCCTTAATGGGGAGCTTCAGAATGTGAAGATATTGATTAACTTCCTCAACAAATACTCTTCCTCCTCTGGGCAGCTTATAAACAATGCGAAGAGTAGTTTCATGATATCTGAAAAAGCTTCTATTCATATGGTTAATAGGATTAAAGAGGAGACTGGTTTCAAAAGGCAAAGGGGTCCTCTTATTTACCTTCGTGTTCCTTTACGTCTTGGCAGAGTTCGTGCTTCAGATTTCGCCCCGCTTATTCAGAAAATTAATGGTAAGCTGGCCTCTTGGAAGCCTAGACTTATCTCCCAAGCTGGAAGAGTCACTCTCATCAATTCGGTTCTGGCCTCTCTACCGGTATACCTTGCTGCTTCCTCTTCTTTACCTGCTAGTATTCTGAGGTATATTGATAAAACTTGTGCTGCTTTTTTCTGGAATAATTCTGATGGCATGAGGAAACGTCACTGGGTGGCATGGTCCACCATTCAACACCCTACTGCTGAAGGTGGCTTGGGGGTTTGCAATATTAAACATGTTCAGATTGCACTTGCTGTGAAGTCTATATGGAATGTTAATCATGGTTCCTCATGCTGGGCGTTGTATGCTAGGAATCGATATAAGTCAGGTGGTTTTTCCAGAGGCATGGGTTTTCCTTATAAAATATGGACTGTTGCTCAGGAAATTATTCATAACCAAACCAGGTGGATTCATAGAAATGGTAAGGAGATTGATGTGTTATCTGATGTTTGGCGGGGGGACCGACCTCTTGCAGAGCTGCTGATTACTCCTTATGAGGGAGGAAGGATTTCACTCAGGGAGGCTATTTTAAATCCTCAGCATCCGATCCGTCAATTTCTTCCTACTGGTGTTCTTAATGGGGTTGTTCTTCATGAGGAAAATGACAAGCGAGTTTGGGGCCTTCTCAGAAGGGGACTTTTCGGTCAAGTCTGCGTATAACTTGGTTCGGTCAGTGGGGGTGAGAAGAAGTGCACTGAATAAAATTTGGCACAGTTGCTTCTATAGAAGAGCATCTTTATTCTGTTGGAAACTTCTTCATAGGGCGGTTCCTATAGACCAAAGAATCGCTGAAACTGGCATTCACATGGTCTCTTGTTGCTCATGATGTACATCTCCAAATGTTGAGGATTATAACCACCTTTTTATCAAGGGCGACCTAGCGGCCTCCCTATGGAACTGGTTTTTGCCGCTTATCAGTCCTAATATTCATCTCCACAATCACATTACGATAAGAATTTGGAGTTTTCTCTCAGCTGTTAATGTTTCTTCACCTTTGGGCTTTGTTGTTATTCACTGCCTTCTCCTACTGCTGTGGGAGATCTGGAAATGGAGATGTAGAGCCAGGTTTGAGAGCAAGCGGTCCTCAGCTGGGACTATCATTAAAAGCATCCAATTTATGGTGTCTCACTCCCTGGAAAATACTCACTTTTCAGTGGAGCCTTCACTTGCTGATCTACAGGTTCTTTAGCAATTTGGCTTCTCCCCCACCTTCTCAAGCAAGCAAATCAAGCTCATTCGGTGGATGCCTCCTATTAATGATTATTGTTTGAATGTGGATGGCGCAAGTAAAGGTAATCCTGGTGAATGTGGGGGAGGTGGATGTATCCGAGATAGATGGGGTTCTATTTTGGTGGCATTTGTACACTTTTACGGGCAGGGGAATAGCATGATCGCTGAAGCTAGAGTGCTGTGTGATGGTCTTCGTGTGGTCGATTTCCTTGGCATCCGTTTGTCTGTTGTCTATTCTAATTCCTTAGTCTTGGTTAACTCCTTCAAATCTAGAATTTTCCCTTCGTGGCAGGCATACAGATGGTGGCGGGAAGCTGAGGATCGAGTGAAAGGAAGAAATCTGTCATTGCACCATAGCTACCGTGAAACAAACCAAGTGGCAGATGCTTTGGCAAATTTTGGTTGCCGGTCTAAGGAGAACAATGTATATTGGGGGTCCAGAGGCTTTCCTCATATCTGTATAGGCCCTTTAGTTTTGGATAAAACCGGTCTCTATCATGTTAGATTACGTTGACCGGGTAGTTTTTCTTGTATCATCATTCTTTTTATATAAGTTTTTTTTAAAAAAAAAATGTCAAAGATCAAATTGTTGAAGAATCCCCACATAACCTTTGATGAACTCAATGATGATGGAGAATTCATGTAAAAGGAAGATCCCAACGACCAACAAGGAGAGGGATTAATTGCAAGTAAAATCCAGATGATGAAGCTAGGCAAGAAACATCAACTGTCAATGAGAATAAAATCACAACTGAATATCAGAAGGCTAAGAGATTATCCTCAAGACAACATTATTGGTAACATGCTTGATCCACCCAGAACAAGATCTTATTTCAGACTTATTCATGAATTAGATCAAATGGCTCTTGTTTCACAAACTGACCCAAAAATATTAAAGATGCTCTAAAAGATGCTTTTTGGATAAATGCCATGCAAGAAGAGCTAAATCAATTTGAGAGAATAAGGTGTGGCATTTAGTTCCAAAACCCTCCTCGCAAAGTGTCATTAGAACTAAATGGGTTTTCAGAAATAAAATAAGTGAAGAAGGTAAGATAATAAGAAATAAGGCTAGGCTAGTTGCAAAAGGTTATAATCAAGAATTTGGAATAGACTTCGAAGAATCTTTTGCTCTTGTAGCTAGGGTAGAAGCTATCAGAATCTTGCTCTCGTTTGCTTATGCTCATTGTATCAAACTTCAGCAAATGGACGTAAAAAGTGCCTTCTTAAATGGTTTAATAAAAGAGGAAGTCTTCGTAGAACAACCTCCTGGCTATGAATACTCAGATTTTCCTAACCATGTGTTCAAGCTTGACAAGACTCTTTACGAATTAAAGCAGGCTCCCAGGGCTTGGTATGACAGATTAAGCTCATTCCTTACAGGTAAAGGGTACTCTAGAGGTAAAGTAGATCAAACCCTCTTCACCAAAGTGCAAGATAATGATATTTTGGTTGTCCAAATTTATGTCGATGACATTATATTTGGATCAACAAAATCTTCTTTGTGTAAAGAATTTGTTGATTTAATGACAAGTGAATTTGAAATGAGCCTAATAGGAGAACTGAATTGGATTGCAGGTAATTCAAACAAAAGAAGGAACTTTCATCAATCAGTCAAAATATAGTTAATAATTGTTGAAGAAGTATAAAATAGAAAACACTAAAACCATGGCAACCCCAATGAGTACAACATTAAGTCTAGATGCTGATCTGAAAGGTAACTTGGTAGATGTAAAAACCTACAAAGGTATGATCGGATCCCTGCTCCATCTTACAACTTCTAGACTTGATATAAAATTCTTTGTATGCTTGTGTGCTAGATTTCAAGCTAGTCCTAGTGAATCTCACATGAGCGCTGTAAAAAGAATCTTTAGATATCTTGCAGGAACTCATGATTTGAGATTATGGTATCCAGCATCTTGTGAGTACAAGTTAATTTCGTATTCAAATGCGGATTATGTTGGATGTAAATTGGATAGAAAGAGTACTAATGGCTATTGCCAATTTCTGAGAGGGTGTTTGGTCTCTTGGGCCTATAAGAAACAACACTCGGTTGCTCTCTCAACTGCAGAAGCAAAATAAATAGCTGCAAGGAGTTGTGACACTCATGTGTTTGGATTAAACACCAACTCCAAGACTACCAAGTAGATCTTGGATGTGTCCCAATTATGTGTGATAACACTAGTGCAATAAACTTGGCAAAAAATCCAATTCAGCATTCTAGGACTAAGCACATAACATAGAAATCATGTATTCTTTTTTAAGAGATAAAGTCAGCAAAAATTCTTTTGAACTACATTTCATTGAAATGTCTAAGCAAATTGCTGATATTTTCACAAAACCACTGTGTAATGAAAGATTTTCATCGTTAAGAAGAGAACTTGGACTCTGTTTGATTGATTGATGAATGATTGTCGGATAAATTGCTTGCAATTGTCTACTTGATTGATTTCATGTCATATGGCTTGACATTAATTGTTGCTTGAACATTACACATCATTTTTGGTGCACTCAGTAAGGGGGAGGTTTGTCTTGTGTAGCCTGAGTTTCATGAACTCATTTGTTTTAGAAACAACAGTGTCTGGAAAGGGAAGTTTCATTGATTCAGTGTTATCAAAAAAGCTGGGTAAGGTGAGAAATATGTGCTTCACAATAACTGCTATCTGGGAAGAAAGTTTCTTTCAGGAATGTTGTGGTTTGGCTTGAATGAGGTCGACACTAATGGTGATTGAGTCGACACATCTGGATATTCTCCTTCTTTTCTAATTGTTCCTAAAATCTCTTCATTCATCTAACTTCTAGATATTCTCCTCCCCCCCCTCCCCCATAAATTCACTATTTGAGGGGGAGTATTTAACTGTGAAGATTTTTGTAATTGGGCAACTCTTCAGGGGGAGTTAAATCCTTATCCTCTAACTCTCATCTTCTCCATAAGTAAAAGAAATGGTTTGTCATTTATGAACTTTTGAATTTAATCTTAACATTTACTGAAAGTGCTTAAAGAGGTTAAATATCAGTTCTTAAAACCTTGTACAATTTGAAGATTGCAACCTACTCATTTCTGAAATTCATGTGTAATCTGGCTTCTCTAGTTAAATACTAAAAATCATATGAGATGTATTGTTCTTAAACTTATCTTGAGTTTTAAATGTTGACAAAAAATTCTCTCATATAATTTTATTGTGGCAGAATTAATGACTAGTCTATGAGAAACTGCATTTCCTGAAAAATCAGTTGAATTAATGTGTGTCATGAAGAGCTAGTTAATTTTGTTCAGGTTGATAAAATTTCTTTTGTGCTTACTGAGTAACTGGGGATTCTTGTGTCTAACCGACATGTATCCTCACATGAAAAGTCGCACACAACCCTTGTGACAAGATGATTACCTCACTTGAGTAATCAGGAGCTCCAGTGTGTAAAAAGTATGAGCTCTTGCATGAAAAAGAAATGGTATATTTGAATGTTCATCTAATTGTCAAGAAGCCAAATAATCTTTCAAAATCAAAATTCAAATCACTGGAAAAATCTCAAGATAGTTTTATTTCAATACTTCATGGATTATTTTTAACATTTCACCAAGATCTCTTTTTACATGTGTTGAGTAAGTTTTAGAAAGACTGCAATTTCACTTTGAAGAAGTGTTTTTTAATTCTGTTATTTATGCCTCTCAATCCTTCAGTTTCTTTTAAATGGTTAAATTAAAGCTTATAACTTTCAAACCATTAATTTCACTAAGATGAGAATATAGTGAAGGAAGAGCATAATCTTTTAACTTCCTCAAAGATCTCCAAAAGCTCAAATCCAGGCATGGTTAATTGCTCTCATCCTCATACATTTGAATACTTCACTGAGAGTCGACACATCTTGTCTCAGTGTCGATACATCTTACAATCTCGTTCAATGGAATAAGTTACATTTTACTGTTCCGTGTAACCACTGTGCCGCCTAGGGCAGGTCGACGCGTGACGCTCCTGTTTCCCAAATAGTCTCAACACTTATGCCCGTTCGTACTCATTTGAAACAAACTGCATTCTCTTCTTCCTGCATCCAACAACCCTCATTCTGCTTCTACAAAAAATTCTCTTCTCCCTCAATTTCATCATGGTGCCAAAGTTGTCTGCTCGACGAGGTGGCAAGCGGAAAGACGTTGAACCAGCCTCTTCCGAACATTGTACCAAGGTGAGGAACGACAGGGGGAAGATTACAACACCACCGAAGAAGCAGTCTGCAGTTCCCTCCTTTTCCAGCCAAAGATTCTCACATCCAAGATCAGCTAAGGAGAAGACTTTCTCAAAGGGCAAAAAGAAGAGTGAGTTTGTTGATTTGAGTAGTTCCGGCGAGGAAGAAGATGTTCACTCATCTCACGCCATGCACGCTGAGGACTCTGAGGAAGAAAAACCTAATGCTTAGAGTTCAAATCAATCTTCGGACGATCAAGGCACATATGATCAAGAAGTTTCTCCTTCTAAGAAGTCTAGTGACAACACTCCAGTCGATATAGATGCTTCTGAAAATCAAGATTCTCAAAGGGCTGAGACTGAAATTGGGGATATTCCTAGCAGAGCAGACAACAGTGAGTCTAAATCACACAGTATAGGCCAACCCTCAGAATAAAAAATGAGGCAACAGATACAGATATTGAAAGCAGTCAGGCACAGGAGGCAGTCCCAAAATCAACTAAAAACAGACAGATTTTGAATCCGAGAACTGTGGATATTCATGATGAAGGTATGCACACTGTTTTTCTAGAACTGTTTGAGATGATTGAGTTTCAGGGTTTGACAAGTTTCGTTAGTGATCGTAGAACCTTTTATCCAATCCTAGTTCAAGAATTTTATAAAAATCTGGTTAGTAAAGAACACACCTTGGAAACCACTGTTCAAGGGATTCTCATAATCCTCACCACAGATTTTGTGAGTGAAGCCTTGAATATTCCAAATGCTAGTCATAATCCTCATGAATACAATTTTTGTCTGCATGAAGCATACTCTCTCATGACTGGACTAGAACATGATAAGGAGAATATTGTACAGACAATGGTGTCCAACATCAATGCAAACAAATTTTCTCCTCTGAATAGAGTACTTCATCATATTTGCACTACCATTTTGACACCTCAAGGTGGAGGGAGACATAGAGTGATAGGACTGCAAAGATTTCTACTTTATTGTTTAATCACTAGAGAAAAGGCAAACTTGGCAACTATCTTTTGCCAGTTACTTCAGGAGTCTACCAGACTAGAGCTAAGAAGAAGTCTTCCATATGCAACCCATTTATCTGGTATCTTTCTGAAAGCCAAGATCCCACTTGGTAATACCAAATCGAAAACAATACCAAGATACAATATCTATTGTCTGACACATATAGTGAAATTCATGAAACTCAAACTGGAAGGAGTCCAGTTGGTGAGAGAACTAGCTTCCTCTCAAGTTAACTTGTCTGAAGAAATTGCTGTGGAACAACCATCTCATGAAAAACATGAAGGTCAATTCTATGCTGAACAACAAGGAGAAGATTCTGGTAATCAAATACATCAGATGACAGATGATAATTCTTCACCCACACCATCCTTTGCACCCAGATCCTTCAACCCTCTTTCCAAATTTGATGACCTGGGTGTGGATACACCTCAAGATCACCCTGCTACCCACACTCAATAAGATGCATCTCCTTTTCAACATGCTCCACCATCCACATCAACAAATGAATTTGTCATTCCTTCACAATTCTACAGCTTATTCAGAAGTAATTTGCATCCATTCATGAATCTGTTGGCCAGCTAAATGCTAGGTTGAAGAAAAGTCACTGGTTTTGAAAGTAAAATGGAAGAAATTGAAAAATAGCTCAGTGAGAACATTGATAGACAAGTACAGACAACAGGGTTTGCAGCTTTAAGATCCAATAAGATGAATGAAAAGATTGGAGAGGTATTTAATCATGCAGCATACACTTAGGCACAGATCTTAAGAAGCTACAGGTAGTTGAGGAGATGTTGTCTAAAGGCTCAGATAAGCTAGATGATATTCCAGCAATAAAGGTCTCTTATCCCAAATGGCTAGCAGTCTGAACACACTCGGAGACTATCACATAGCCATGTCTGGTCATCTCTGATCCATGAGACACGACTTTGACCAAGTCTGGAAGCTTCTTGGCGACACAGAGATAGCTGACAGCACCCAAGCTACTTCTTCTACTGCTGCACCACCCATGCCTCATGGTGTAGATCAAATCTCTATCCTTGTGTCTGATAAGTTGGAGGAAATTTCCCACATTTTGAATACAAGACTGAATGCTGTTCAGATTTATCTTAGAGAGAACTATGAAGATCTGGAAGCAAGGCTGGCAAGAATTGAGCAGAGGATCCTTGTCCATCCACCTCCACCTCCTACTTCCCCTCAACAATGATCATTGTGTTTTGATAATGTCAAAGGAGGAGACATCTCATAGATACTTTTGTCTTTGTTTGTTTCTGTCTGTGATAGCCAGATGCTTCTATGCCTCATATTGTAAAATTTTTACATGAAATGGAATCATTTGTGTTGCACTTTTATCATGTGTGGATTGCTTGGTTTGGATTACTTGTGCTCATGTGATGACTTGTGTACTTGTGTAATGACCATGTGTAATAAATTAAGTCACAGTCAAAAACCTCTATGAATCATAGTTGCCATCATAAAAAGGGGGAGATTGTTGTGTCTCGGGTTTTGATGATGTCATGAACTAAGTAAACTGTCATAAAAAATCTAAGAATCCTCTAACACATGTTTACTTATGACAGGAAAATTCCACAAAGACAAACATGGCTCAGTTTGTGACTTACTGGTGCACAATGAACTACTTGAGTCGACACTAGCCAAAGCAAAGGTCGACACATGACTTACTGGTGCACAGTGAACTACTTGAGTCGACACTAGCCAAAGGAAAGGTCGACACATGCTAGTTTTTACAGTAAGCGCAGAAGAGAAAAGAATTACTTGAGTCGACACTAGTCAAAGTTAGGTGAACACATGTTGATCTTCATGTTAGCGATGTATGGAAAGAATCTCAAGAGGTTGACTCAAGATGAATTTCAAGTTGACACAAGTTGTAGCAACGATGGAATTAAAGAGTACAGAGAGTCAACACATGTTGAAGGTCAGGTTGACTCTACTATTCCGAGAGGTCGACACTTGATTGCTATGAGGTCAACACAAAGCATATTAACAGCCATTCTCTACTGAAGTCTAATGGATAAGGTCGACACATGAAGTCGACTCTACTGAAGTATCTGCATTGATCATAGCCAGTTTAATTGTGCGTCGACACAATGCACAAGAGGTGTTGACACACTAATGTCCTTCTCCCAGTAAGGAAAATGAATTGCCAGCGTGTTCTTTCTGGGAACATGATCCGAGGCCCAATTATTGGGGATTCTCGGCGCACCTTACAAGGTTCTGGAAGAGAACCTTTTGGCAGCAAAGTATCTCCCAACGAATTGGGGATTCTGATGGGGCCCACCAAAAAGATTCTGATACGCTAATCAAAAAGGTGCGTGGCATCGTCTTGGAAGATACACACACAGAAGAAAACACAGAGCTATAGAGAAAAAGCGAAGAGGGTGAGAGAGCTGAGGAGAACAGGATTCGGTACAGATCGCTCAATGAGAAGAAGAAATGCTGCATCGATTCTTCATCTTGTTTGAAGCCTTGTCACCATTCGATTGAAGCAGAGCTTCAGAATTTCTGTCCAATCAGAGGCAATTTGATCCTTAAGCTACAACCAGAATAAGAGCTCGATGAATCCGAGTCTGGAGAAGAAGCAATTGGGAATTCAAGTGGAGAATTGATCAGATCTCAACTTCAGTGAATCTGCAGCAAAAGTGTTTGCCAAAATTCCTCTCACTTTTAGTGATTTCTCTTGTGCGATCTTTTTTGTTTCTTCTGAACATTACACCACCTAGTTGTCTGCTCCGATGGAGTAGATGAACAGATCCTACACTTTGTGTGTTAGGATTGTGAGATTGTCATAATCTTGAAGCTGTGAATCAGCGGTGTTGAAGCTGTGTGTCAGCAGATTGTATGAAGCTGTGAATCAGCAGATGTGTGAGTGTTTCACGCTCTTGGCTTGTTGATTGAAGCCTCACTTAGTTTAGTGAGGAGTGGATGTAGGTCTCCACATTGGAGCCGAACCACCTTACAATCCTGTGTGCACTGTGTGGTGTGTTGTCTAATTGCCTTGTGTCTTTGAAACTGCTAGCTCTCATATATCTCAAGGTTTGATTTGTGTTCTTATTTTAAAAGAGGCTATTATCTATTCACCCCCCTCTAGATATTCATTCATACCCAACTCGTGGTATCAGAGGTAGGCTCTCCAAATCTTGGTTTAACAACCAGGAGAGATTTGTGTGAAATGGATTCCAGAGGATATATTGTAGAAGGTCATTCTATAAACATACCCCCTTATTTTGATGGAACTAATTATGCTTACTGGAAAACTCGTATGCAGGTGTTCCTACGAGCTCAGGATCATCAAATCTGGAGGGTAGTCAGTAATGGACCCTATGAGCTATTGGAAGATGAAGAAAAGTTGACTCCGGAAGAAATCAAGAAGTCAAATGCAAATTGGAGCGCTATGAACATTATGCAATGTTCTCTTCATCCTATAGAATTTTCAAGAGTCTCCTTATGTGCCAGTGCCAAGGAGTTATGGAATCGCTTAATGGTCATCTATGAAGGTACGCTGAAGTGAAAGAAACAAAAGCTAACATGTTAGTTTCTGAGTATGAAGCATTTAAAATGAAACATGATGAAACCATTTCAGAGATGTACTGTAGACTGACCTTGTTGACAAATGGCTTAAAGAATCTAGAAAAAACCTATACCGAACAAGAACTTGTTAGAAAGATTCTTAGATCCTTGACCCCTGTATGGCATACAAAGGCCACTGTAGTGGAAGAGTCAAGAAATTTGTCAACTACAACTGTTGATGAACTAATTGGTTCTTTTGATGACCTATGAGTTGGGCTTGAAGAGAACAAAAGAAGATGTCAAGAGAAAGAGGCCACTGGCTCTCAAAGCAAGTTCAGCCACTGGCTCTCAAGGCAACTTGGTGACAAGTTTGTGAAATATTTTGAAAATGTGATTATTTAAATAATAAAAATATAATTATTAAATTAAAAATAACTAGAATTATAAAAAATAAAATTAGACAAGCACAATATAACATGGGGGTTTTTTTATTAAAATAATCATAAATAATAAAAATAATTATTTTAAATATTTGCAGAAATAGTCACAAAACTGCCACATGGGCAATTTCGTGTCCGTCCACGAGCGGGTTGGCACCAACACAATATTGACATTGCTAATGTCGACAATGAATTCTGTGTTCGCAATGTCGATAATAATGTCACATTGCCAATGCCGAATTCATTGTTGTCATTGGCAATGCCAACATCGTTCGCCCTTAAACCCCTGTGCGCCTCTCATCTTCTCCTTCTGACGCGTTGACACAGTGTAGAAGCCTCCGGCAGCCCCTCTTCCTCCGCAAACCACTAGCGCTTTTCCTCCAACCGGTGGCTTCTCCTCTCCAACCATCCTTCCAAAAGCACGTTCTTCCTCCAGTGGCAGCTTCTTCTTCCAACCGATGGCTCCTTCGTGAAAACCACCATCCTCCTTCACTGACGGCTTCTTTTCCAATCAGAGATTGTGAAGCCTTGCATCCCCATCTCTTTCCTCCCAACAAAAGATCCACATCCTCCACCACCCCACTTCTTCTTCCTCCTTGTACAGTGGCCACCATCATTGGCACCGCTAGTGTGTACTCAGGCACTGTTGTCATCTTGCTAAGCAAACTTAGGTATAAGATCTTATATTTGTATGTATTTTGACAATGCAATTGCATTCTAAGTAGAACCCTCTTTGTAGGCAGTCAGTGAGCACTTTGTTGTCTATTTTTGTACAACTATTTTTTGATTATAAATTGTGCAAGATTTCCCCATTACAGAGCTACAATCCTTCTTGTTTGGCTAGGGTACCACCATCATGTCTTGTGCAGCCAGCTAATGGCTAGTACAATGACATCGTTAATGTGTTTTTTTAATGGAGTACTTCACAAAGAAGGTTGTTATTCAAGGATTACAAAATTAGCTTTAAGAGAAATCTAGAAGCGGGGGGGGGGGGGGTTGAATAGATTTCTAATTTTTTTAAAGAAACACTGATCAAATTCACAACTATAGTTTTGTAAAGATAGAGTAAGTGCAGATCAAACTTGAGTCCAATTGTGTGTGCAGAGTAAGGATTCAGAGGTGGCAAAATGATAGCAATGGAGTCTAGTGATCGTGCCTACCAATCATCTAGTGTTAGATCAGATCAAATCAAGAGAACACATAGATTTAAGGTGGTGCGGACTATACAACTTGTGTATCCTAGGTCCACCGACCACACACACACACACACAAAACTGCTTATATAGCACGTTCAGAACACATACATCAACCCACATGATCTGAGATGATGGAAATCTCAAATAAGACCACACACACTTGAATCTGAGCACAAGGATTGCTCAGTTCAACACTCCATACACACTGGAGAAAATGGAATTGAAGCACAGATAGACAATTCAGATGAGATGCGAAGTGGATGATCAGTTTCAACTCCCCTTAGACTTTTATCTAGGTCTTTTAGCCTCGAATACAGAAGACTGATGTGGATCCTCAAGCTTTGATGGCGAATTTGACCTTAGATTGATCTCCTTAGTTGAATCTTCTAGTTTGCTACCTCTGAAGCTCGAGCAGAGTACTGGAGAACCCTTTTTGGCCACTGCAGCTTTTTTTGAGAGTTATGTGTGCTCTTTTTTTTTTCTTTCCATATGAAACAAGGGGTACCTTTTATAGCCTTGTCCTTAGCCTCACACGTACATGGGAGTGCGTGTGTACAAAAAAGAAAAGGAAGCCCTAATAAATGCCATGTACTGCTCACGTGCTTAGTCGTTGCAGTTTATGGTTGTCGACAGCCGTCCATTAGTTGTTGACATGCACTGCTTCATTTCCTTCATCCAGAACTGAGTTCCTGAAAGATGTATGGGTTGTCGACAGACAATTATCACTTGTCGACAAGAACTGCGCCAATTTCTCCATCCATAACTGAATTGTTGGGAATTGCCTTTAGTTGTCGACAGACGCATGTCATTTGTCAACAAGTACTGTTATAGTTCTCTTTTACAGACTTGTGCTTCAATTGATCATGCTTTTAAGCTTCAAATGATATGAGGTTTGACTTCAACTGATCAGAAGTTAAGCTTCAACTGACAGGAAGTGTAGCTTCGATTGACTAGAGGTTCACCTTCGACTGTTGAACTTCGATTGTTGAACTTCAACTATTGAACTTCGACTATTGAACTTCAACTGGTGAACTTCGACTGTCCAGTTTAAACTTCTCTCAGAAGCTTATTTGTCGACACTTGAAGCTTGTTTGTGTACCTATATGGAATAACATTGTACTTAAGGTCATCATCAAAACACATAACATCAACAATTGTCATAACAAAGTTTAGTCATCATCCAGAGTTCATGAAGTAAGTAGGATATTGCCATGTGGTTGCTATCATCAAAATAATATGAACAATACATTACCCAACAGTTATAGACCGCAATATGAAGAAGGTGTTATGAATCCTTTGCAGATGAACAAAGACATCACTTTCATGGAGTTATTGATGAACGTATATAAGTTGACAAAGTACGATCCAAGCCATACAAAGATCCTCTTAACTTGTAAGTTCCCAACTTATCCGGGCGAATATGTTGCTTTGAGGGTAGATGATGATGAGACAGTTGCAATTGTGCTCGATTTATACCCTTCACATAGTCTTGGTGTTAAGAGTTTTCTAGATAAAGAAGATGTACAATCATTTGACATCTCAGTTGATAATGTTGCTCAAGCTGATGAGCATGTCCAACCAATCAGACAATTCACACGAATGCTTCATGATGATGTGGACTCTGTGGGATATTTGTCACCTTCTCTTAATAAAAGAAGAGATGGATATGACCTAACTTACAATGCCAAAAGTATGCATCATTCACCTCATCTCTCTTACTCTTAGAGAGATTATGTATCTCATTGCATGTGGAGAAACATCTATTAACTACAAACCATTTGTTAAAGACCCCTTGATAATGATCTCATCATTAAGAAACATAGAACAACCATTGTTCTCAAAAAGATATTTATATCACATTCTTGTCATATAGGAAATTGAGATAATGTTTCTGATAATAGAAGGTACAAAATAGCATATTTTTAAAACAAATATGCTTCACTGTGACATCGCCAAGGCAACACTGCAACCTTTGTGTTGTTTCCCATCTGTTGGGTTTTCATTCTAATGTTTATAATAACATGTTTTGATGATGAACAATCTTAATTGAGGTTTGATACATGAAAAATAACTTGATGCAATATTTGGTCTTTCATGTATTCATAATATCTCACTATACATGTTTGATCATGTAGGTATGAAGGCATACAGCCAAGCCATCACAAACAATGAACAGATCAAAAGCACTGAAATCTGTCACCTGTCGACAGACTCAAAGGTGCCTGTCGACAGATGTGAACAGACAGAAAACATCAAGTTCAGGAAACAACCATCTGTCGACAGATGCCAGTCGGCTGTCGACAGAGCACTCAGGAAACTGTCAACCGAAATCCCAGACTTCTGTGTCTTTGCAAAATTGTTGCTATCTGTCGACAGATGATCAAGACCTATCGACAGGCGTAGAGAATCTTCAGATATGGAAACCTTTTAAGTTACCAAAGATGGTGTTTCCAACTCCCACGTCTCTCCATATGTAAACACCACTATATAAGCCTATTTGAAGCAAATCTCCGTACAGAAGCACCACCACCAAAACCCTAAAGCAAGTCCAAGAACAAGAGGTGTGTTGCTGCTCTGCTTCTACCTGCTGCTCAGAGATAGAAAGATCCATTGATCCAGCAGTACTGAAGACAGAACGTCGCGGATTCAAGCTTCTCTCCATCGATCTGAAGCATCAAGACGAAGTTTGAACTCCATCCAGACGTTCCCCAGAAGAGTTCTCAATTAGGATTCATCCCTTCCACTCAGAACTCTTCTACTTTCTTCTTCTATCATATGTGTGTGGTGGGTGTGTCTCAAGCAGTCCTTGTGCTTGATTCACGTGTGTGTGTTTTTGATCGTGGGTGCACATCAGATAACACGTGGTGTGTGAGCTGTAGTCACCGAACTAGCTCATAAGCAGTTTGCTCTGCGTGTGTGTGGGACCGTGGACGTAGGATACACAAGTTGTGTACTCCGAACACGTAAATCTTCGTGTCTTGTGATTTGAACGTTTTCTAACGTTAGATGGTTGATAGGCACGTTGTCTCTACACACGTTAGATAGATTGCTCTTCATCTACACATCACCAACACACATCTAAGTCTTACTTGATTCTACTGAAAACTCAGAAAGTCTGTGTTGTGATTAAAAGGTTGTATTAAATTTTTATAGACACAGTAATCTATTCAACCCCCCCTTCTAGATTACCATATAGGGAATTCCGCAACCTTTCAATTGGTATCAGAGCGAGTTTCTCCGATTTACTGTTTTACTTGTTTGATCTTACGATCAGGAGATTGACGGTCTAATGGAATCTAACAAGGGGTACATGGCCGGGACACTCAGTGACCAGGCCACCCTTCTTTGATGGCACTGACTATCCATATTGGAAAAATCGTATGCAGGTGTTTCTGAGAGCACAAAATTACGAATTGTGGAAAATAGTCAGCAAAGGAGCATACTCCCTACCTCAGGACGAAGATACTTGGACCAAGGACCAATCGCCAGGGGACACTCAATTGGAGCACCCTCAACATGATGCAGTGCGCGGTCACCCCAAGGAATACTCAAGAGTCTCCACGTGCACCTCAGCAAAAGAGATGTGGACAAACTTGAGTTGATCTACGAAGGTACATCTCAGGTAAGGGAATCCAAGGTAAGTATGTTGGTTTCAGAATATGAAATGTTAAAATGAATAATGATGAAACCATCTCTGACATGTTTGCAAGATTCATGCTTATTATAAATGGTCTAAAGGGTCTTAAGAAAGAATACCAGAGAGTGATACGGTGGGAAGATACTTCGGTCTCTTCCATCCTTATGGAACACCAAAGCCACTGTCATTGAGGATTCTAAAGATCTCTCTATAATGAAAGTGGAGAATTGATTGCTTCACTAATGACCTATGAACTTAATGTTAAAAGAAAGGAACTGAAGAGAACCAAGAAAGTCTATTGCCTTAAAAGCATCCAAGAAAAATTCTTCAGGTCCAAAAAGGATGCTCAACAGGAAGCAATGAGTCTGAAACCTCCAGTGATAGTGAGAATGATGAGATGGCCATGCTTACTAGACAGTTCAAAAAATTTCTGAAATTTAAAAGAGAGGTTCAGGTAACTCTAAAACTTTCCAAAAGAAAGATTTCTCAAATAGATTTGATTCCGCTAACAAAAATCTGATGTTTTTTGTTATGAGTGCAAGAAGTAAGGGCACATGAGAGGAGAGTGCCCCGAGCTCAATAAAAGAGTGAAGAAAGACAAATTCACCTTCAAGAAAGCCAAGGCAATGATGGCCACTTGAAGCGATGAAGACAAAGATGAAAACAGTCAAGCTACCTCGGGAGATGATGAAGTTCAGTGTCTCATGGCACGAAGTGATGACTCCAACGAGGAATGCTAGCAGCCCACAATCAAAAAAAAATGGTACTTGGATAGCGGCTGCTCGAGGCACATGACGAGTGACAAAGGAAAATTCTGTATGCTCGTGGAAAAAGACGGAGGTCAAGTCATTTTGGAGGCAACAATAAAGGCCAGATTATCGGCTCAGGTAAGGTTGGTAAGTATGCCTCTAACTCAATAGACAATGTATTGCTTGTTGATGGCCTTCATCATAATTTGCTTAGCATAAGTCAATTGTGTGATAAGGGTCATAAAATTGTCTTTGAATCTATTCATGTCAAATTCTTGATAAGGAAACGGGAAGTCTGAAATTTTTTGGAAAAAGAATAAACAACATCTATATGGTTGATTTAGATGATCCAGAAAATGATAATTTGTGTCTTGTAGCAAACAAACAGGATGAGCTTACATTGTGGCATCGTAGGCTTGGTCATGCAAGTTATAATGTGTTGCACAAGATCATGAGGCTCAAACTGGTAAGTGGACTTCCTGAAATCCCATTCAATAAAAATAAAAATTTCTGTGATGCATGTGCACAGGGAAAACCAACCCGGAAATCCCTCAAATCAAAAGCACCGGTGAGTACTTCTAAATCTTATGAATTGTTGCACATGGACCTATTTGGACCTACGAGAACACTGAGTCTCAATGGAAAACGATATGGTTTTGTCATTGTAGATGATTTTTCTAGGTTCACTTGGTGAAATTTCTGGCTCACAAGAATGAAGCAATGAAAGTATTTGAAGAATTTTTCAATAAGATTGAGCATGGAAATGTCAACAAAATATGCTCCATCCGCACTGATCATGGGGGAGAGTTTGACAACAACTCCTTTTCTGAATTCTGCAGGAACAAGGGATAGAAACTTGTTCTCCTCCCCAAGAACTCCAAAGCAAATGGGGTTGTGGAGAGAAAGAACAGAACTTTGGTGGAGATGGCTCGCACCCTTCTGGTTGAAAGTCAACTTGCAAGGACGTTTTGGCAGAAGCGGTGAACACATCTTGCTACATACTCAATAGAGCCATGGTAAGACCTGTCATAAAGAAAACCCCCTACGAACTCCTGAAAGGTAAGAACCCAATATTGGGTATTTCAGAGTTTTTGGCTCAAAAATTCATAAATAACAATGATAAAGTTGATTTGGATAAGTTTGAAGCCAAAAGTGATCAGGTATTCTTCTTGGATATCAGAACACTCTAGAGATAGGGTGTTTAATTTTAAAACTCGAAAAGTGGAAGAAACTCCACATGTTGTTTTTGATGAATCTCAAACCAAGCCTAACATTTCTAATGATTACAGGTTTGAAGATGAAACTAAAGGAACAACACTTGGGGAACTACAAGAAAAACCAAAAGAAAGCTCTAAAGGTGTTTCTAAAACCAAAAGTGGATTTCTTCGCAGGTATGATGATAAGGATGATGGAATACTAATCAAAGATCAAAAAGATGTACCTGACCAAGATCCATAAGAGGAAGAACCTCAACTTGAATCTCCTCAAGCACTTCCTCCTCCAGAACAACCTCCTCAAATGCAAGATCCACCCGGGTCTTCAACAGTCACTAATGTGAGGTACTCTAAAGATCACCCCCTTGAGAATGTGATAGGAGATATAAATGATTCGATTCAAACTAGATCTCAGGTTAATCAAATAGTTGAACATGACCATTTAGCTTTTGTCTCTCAAGTGGAACCAAAAATGTTGAAGAAGCCTAAAAGAAAATTCATGGATTGATGCTATGCATGAGGAGCTTGGGCAATTTCAGAGAAACAACGTCTGGAGTTTAGTTCCTAAAACCCCTGAAATGTCTGTCATAGGTACAAGATGGGTCTTAGAAACAAACAAAATGAAGAAGGTAAAGTGGTGAGAAATAAGGTTAGACTGGTCGCAAGGGATATAATCAGGAACTTGGTGTGGACTTTGAAGAATCCTTTGCACCTGTAGCTAGGCTAGAAGCAATTAGAATCTTGTTAGCATATGCATGCTCAAACAAGTTTAAATTGTTTCAAATGGATGTTAAATGCCTTCTTGAATGGCTACATAAAAGAGGAAGTCTATGTCTCTCAACCACCTGGCTTTGAGGATCATGATAAACTAATCATGTATATAAACTGCACAAGGCTCTTTATGGCTTGAAACAGGCACCCCGAGCTTGGTACGACAGACTAAGCACATTTCTGGTAAGCAAAAACTACTCACGAGGTAAAGTAGACCAAACTCTCTTCACTAAGAAAGTTCGCATCATATCATTGTTGTTCAAGTTTATGTGGACGACATCATATTTGGATCTACTAACCCTTCACTGTGTGAGGATTTCCAAACACATGCACAGTGAATTTGAGATGAGTCTTATGGGGGAGCTTCAATTCTTTCTTGGTTTGCAGGTTAAACATTAGAGGAGGCGTCTTCATAAACCAAGAAAAATATTCAAGAGCTACTGAAAAGATTTCAGTTTGAACAAGTAGCCTGCCTCAACACCCATGAGCACAAGTATCAAATTGGAAAATGATGAGAAAGGTAAACCGGTAGATGCCAAACAATTCGAGGTATGATTGGCTCACTCCTCTATCTTACTGCAAGTAGACCGGACATTCAATTCAGCGTTTGCCTTTGTGCTAGATACCAATCTAGTCCAAAGGAAGCCATTTAATTGCAGTTAAGAGAATATTCAGATATCTCTCAGGTACGCATGACTTGGGTCTTTGGTATCCAGCAGGTAGTAGCCTTGACTTGATTTCATATTCTGATGCTGACTATGCTGGATGTAAATTGACAGAAAAAGCACTAGTGGGTATTGCCAAATTCTTGGTGGTTGCATGGTTACGTGGGCATCCAAGAAGCAACACTCGGTTGCACTCTCCACTGCAGAGGCAGAATATGTTGCTGCAGGGAGTTGTGCGGCACAAGTGTTGTGGATAAAAAGTCAATTGTGTGACTATAACATCGACATTGGATGCACACCTATCCTATGTGACAACATTGTTGGGTTCACATCCCAATCATAAATACAACATGTTTTTGATGATGATTAATATGAATAAAGTAAACAAGTGAACATGTGAATTGAGTTTAAAGTTGCATAAGATCTTTACATATGACTTGTCACAATGTGTTGGCATAATGTTTAATCTTTAAATGACTTTAATGTCTCACTAACTATGTTCATTATTTTAGGTGAGATGTTGGGCAAGACGTGTACAAGAACAGGCTTAAATGATGAAGATATACATGAAAAGCAAGCACCTGTCGACAGCAGGAAGGTCCCTGTCGACAGCTAACTCAAGCCAGAAGGCCAATCTTCAGAACAGATGAGCCTGTCGACAGCACCCCCTATGCCTGTCGACAGGAAGAGGTTCCCAGAACCATGAAATCTTCTGTCTGCCTGTGCCTGTCGACAGCACCCAATCGCCTGTCGACAGCAACTGCCTCCCAGAAGCTTTGAATGTTCTGCTTGCTTGCGCCTGTCGACAGGAGCACCCAGTGCTGTCGACAGACGGAGAAAGTCCACAAATACGGAAGTCTTCGAGTTTCCATAGATGGTGTTTCCACAACCACGACTCTCCATATGTAAACACCTCTATTTAAGCATCTTTGTGAAGACATTCACGTACACAAGCAGCCTCCAAGCAAGATCCTAAAAAGCCTCTCAAGAAAAGTCTTGCACTGCTGCTCTGCTTCTACCTGCTGCCCAGATCCAACAAGAGAAGTCTTACGTGCAGCGGTGAAGTCTGAACGTCGTGGAGTCAAGCCTCTCCATCAACATTTGATCATCAAGACGAAGCTTGAAGTCTACCCAGACGTTCATCAGAAGAGTTTTCAATTGGATTTGATTCTCAACTCTCAAACTCTTCTCTGTTTTACTCATATCCATACGTGTGTGTGTGTGTGGTGTGTTTCAAGCAGTCCTTGTGCTTGATACATGTGTGTGTGTTGTTCTGATCGTGGTTACACATCAGAGAACACGTGTGTGTGAGTTGTAGTTCCTGAACTAGCTCATAAGCAGATTGCTCTGCGTGTGTGTGTGGCCCGTGGATGTAGGATACACAAGTTGTGTATTCCGAACCACGTAAATCGTTGTGTCTCGTGGTTTGAACGTTTCTACGTTAGATGTTTGGTAGGCACGGTGCATTTACACACGTCTAATCATCTGCTTGATATCTATCATCGAATCACACACATTCACACTAAGTCTAGTCCTTGCCAATTTCCAGTGATTTGTATCTTATCGAAAAGAAGGCGTTAAGTGTTCTTAATAGACAGTAATCTATTCACCCCCCTTCTAGATTACTATACAGGGAATTCCGCAACACTTCAATTGGTATCAAAGCCTCGTTTCTCCTCTTTTTCTGTCACATTTATTTGATCTTACGATCAAGAGATCCTTGATCTTATGGATTCTAGTAAGGGGTATATGGCCGAGGGACATTCAGTCACTAGGCCACCCTTCTTTGATGGCACTGACTATCCCTATTGGAAAACCGCATGCAGGTGTTTCTACGTGCACAAAACTTTGAACTGTGGAAGATAGTCAGAACAGGACCATATGAATTGCCTCAAGACAAAGATACATGGACTAAAGATCAAATTGCCAAAGGGACTCTCAACTGGAGTGCCCTCAACATGATGCAGTGCGCGGTCCATCCAAAAGAATACTCGAGGGTCTCCACATGCACCTCAGCTAAGGAGATGTGGGACAAGCTCGAGTTATATATGAAGGTACGTCTGAGGTGAGAGAATCTAAGGTAAGCATGCTAGTCTCAGAATATGAAATGTTCAAGATGAATCATGATGAGACAATATCTGATATGTTTGCTAGATTCATGGTTCTGATAAATGGACTAAAAGGTCTTAAAAAGGAATACTCAGACAGATTTGGTAAGGAAGATACTTCGGTCTCTTCCATCCTCATGGAACACCAAAGTCACTGTCATTGAGGATCCAAGAATCTCTCAACCATGAAGGTGGATGAATTGATTGGTTCTCTCATGACCTATGAGTTGAATGTGAAAAGGAAGGAAACTGAAGAGAACCCAATGAAGTCCATCGCTTTGAAGGCTTCCAAGAAAGTCTCTTCAGATTCCAAAAAGAGTACTCTCAGGAAAGTATTGAGTCTGAATCCTCCAGTGATATGAGAATGACGAGATGGCCATGCTCTAGACAATTTAAGAAGTTCCTGAGATTCAAGAAAAGAGGTCAAGAAACTCAAAACCGTTCCAAAAGAGTACCAATAGAATTGATTCACCGAACAAAAAATCTGATGTGGTTTGTTATGAGTGCAAGAAGCAGGGGCACATGAGAGGAGAATGCCCCGAGCTTATAAAAATTGAAGAAAGACAAATTCACGTTCAAGAAAGCCAAAGCAATGTTGGATTCATGGAGTGATGAAGATGAGGACAGTCAAGGCACCTCGGAAGATGAAGAGATTCATGTCTCATGGCGAAGAGTGACGATTCAACCGAGGTAAACTCTTCCTTTGAGCATTTTTCTATTGATGAATGGGAAGAGGCTTATACTGTACTATTTGAAAAATTTGTGTGAATTAAAGTCTGAAAACAAAGCACTTAAGAAGAAAATGAATTTCCTTGTTCAGGAGTCAAACACAATGAAGAAATTGAGTCTCTGAACAAGGTAATTGATTTGATGAAAATTGATGAACAAACCCACAGTGATGAATTGGATAGCATGAAACTTAAGTATCAAGAAGTTCAAAAGGAAAGAGATGACTAACAACTCTCTTGAACCTTAAAGTGAGCATGCTAATCTGAAAGAAAAATTTGAGAAAGCTGAAAAAGAACTGAAAGGTAAATCTAAAGATCTAACAAGTTTTGTAAAAAGCAAACAGAACTTGGATGCAATCTTAGGTTCAAATGTTTTTGTTGCAAGACATGGGATGGATTTCAAAACCCAAAGCCAAAAGTAATTGGCAAAAATCTGGTAACTGATTTCATTGATCCCACCCCAAGCTCTAGCAAACCAAACCCTTCAAAGAAAAGAAAAATCAAAACAAGGGTAAAAAACAGAAACCTAAAGTCACCAAATTTGTTCCTAGTCAACAGAAGGAATTTGATTTAAGCTCTAAAAAGGGCCGTCCACAAGACAAACAGCAAGTTTCCAAAGTTAGATTCACCAGGGAACAAAAGGGTAAGATGCCTATGGATGCTCCTAAAAATGTCAAACCCAATGTTGTTTCTAAATCATCATCATGCAAAATCTGTAAAAGATTGACATATGACAACCAATGCTGGAATAAACCAATTCAAAAGAAAATCAAGCAAGTTTGGATTCCTAAGCATCTCTTATTTGGCATGAATGATTCAATGGGACCCAAAGTAATTTGGGTACCAAAACCTCTCGTCTGATCCACATGTGCAGAATGCCTAGCAGCCAACAATCAAAACAAATGGTACCTGGACAGTGGCTGCTCGAGGCATATGACGGGCGACAAAGCTAAATTCAGTTTTCTCGTGGAAAAAGACGGAGGTCAAGTCATATTTGGAGGTAACAACAAAGGCCAGATCATCGGCTCAGGTAAAGTTGGTAGGTTTGCCTCTATTCAATAGACAATGTGCTTCTGGTTGATGGCCTTCATCACAATTTGCTCAGCTAAGTCAATTGTGTGATAAGGTCACAAACTTTCTTTGAATCCAACTCATGTCACATTCTTGATAAGGAAACAGGAAGCTTAAAATTTTCTGGAAAAAGAATGAATAACATCTACATGGTTGACTTAGATGATCCAGAAAATAACAATTTGTGTCTTGTAGCAAACAAACAGGACGAGCTTACATTGTGGCATCGTAGGCTCGGTCATGCTAGTTACAATGTATTGCACAAGATCATGAGGTTTAAGTTGGTGAGTGGTCTTCCTGAAATTTCCTTTAACAAAAATGAAAACTTCTGTGATGCATGTGCACAGGGAAAAACAAACCAGGAAATCCTTCAAATCAAAGACACCGGCTCCATGGGATAGAGCACTTGTTCTCCTCCCCAAGAACTCCGGAACAAAATGGAGTGGTGGAGAGAAAGAACAGAACATTGGTGGAGATGGCTCGCACGCTTCTGGTCGAGAATCAACTGGCAAGAACTTTTTGGGCAGAAGCGGTAAACACATCTTGCTACATTCTTAATCGAGTCATGGTAAGACCTGTATTCAAGAAAACTCCTTACGAACTTTTGAAAGGTAAGAAACCCACCATTGGGTATTTTAATGTTTTTGGTTCAAAGGTTTTTATTCACAACAATGATAAAAGTGACTTGGACAAGTTTGAAGCCAAAAGCGATCAAGGTATTTTTCTTGGATACTCTGAACATTCTAGAGCTTATAGAGTGTTTAATCTGAAAACCAGAAAGGTGGAAGAAACTCCACACGTTTTTTTTGATGAATCCAAAACCAAAACTAACAATTCTACTCCTTACAGGTTTGACGATGAATCAACTGAAACAACTCTTGGAGATCTACAAAGCAAGTTAAATACAGTCTCTAAGTCAGTTCATCAAGCTAAACGTGGATATCGTCGCAGGTGTGATGATGAAGATGACAGTCATCTACCCAAAAATGAAGAAGATACACCTGCACAAGGTCCACAACAAGAGGACGAACCACAACATGAAACTCCTCCAGCCACCCCTCCTCCGAACAACATCCTCAACTGCTAGATCAACCCGGTACTTCAACAATCACGAATGTGAGGTACTCTAAAGCTCATCCACTTGAGAATGTCATAGGTGACATAAATGATTCAGTCCAAACTAGGTCTCAAGTAATCAAATAGTTGAACAGGATCATTTAGCCTTTGTCTCTCAAGTGGAGCCTAAAAATGTTGAAGAAGCATTAAAAGAAAATTCATGGATTGATGCTATGCATGAGGAGTTAGGCCAATTTCAAAGAAATAATGTCTGGAGTTTGGTTCCTAAAACCCCTGAAATTTCTGTAATAGGCACAAGGTGGGTCTTTAGGAATAACTTTAATGTAGAGGGTAAAGTGATGAGAACCAGGCTAGACTGGTTGCAAGGGTTACAATCAGGAATTTGGTGTGGATTTTGAAGAATCTTTTGCACCTGTAGCTAGGCTAGAAGCAGTTAGGATCTTGTTAGCATACGCATGCTCTAACAAGTTCAAACTATATCAAATGGATGTTAAACTGCTTTCTTAAATGGCTACATAAAAGAGGAAGTCTACGTTTCTCACCACACCGGCTTTGAGGATCATGATAACCAAACCATGTATTTAAATTGCACAAAGCTCTCTATGGTTTGAAACAGGCACCCCGAGCTTGGTACGATCGTCCAGTTCATTTCTGGTAAGCAAAAACTACTCAAGAGGTAAGGTGGACCAAACTCTTTTCACAAAGAAAGTTCGCAATCACATATTGTTGTTCAAGTATATGTGGACGATATCATCTTTGGTTCCACTAACCCTACACTGTGTGAAGAATTTTCACAACATATGCACAGTGAATTTGAGATGAGCCTAATGGGGGAGCTTCAATTTTTCTTGGTTTGCAGGTCAAACAGTTTGAAGATGGATTCTTCATTAACCAAGAAAAATATGTCAAAGAACTTCTGAAGAAGTTTCAGTTTGAACAAGCTAAACATGCTTCAACACCAATGAGCACAAGCATTAAGCTGGAAAATGATGAGAAAGGTAAAATGGTAGATGCTAAGCATTTTCGAGGTATGATTGGCTCACTCCTTTATCTTACTGCAAGTAGACCGGACATACAATTCAGCGTTTGTCTTTGTGTTAGATATCAATCTAGTCCAGAGAAAGTCATCTAATTGCAGTTAAGCGAATTTTCAGATATCTCTCAGGTACGCATGATTTGGGTCTTTGGTATCCAGCAGGTAGTGGCTTCAACTTGGTTTCATATTCTGATGCTGACTATGCTGGATGTAAATTGACAGGAAAAGCACTAGTGGCTATTGCCAAATGCTTGGTGGTTGCATAGTTTCGTGGGCATCCAAGAAGCAACACTCGGTTGCACTCTCTACTGCAGAAGCAGAATATGTTGCTGCAGGGAGTTGTGCAACACAAGTGTTGTGGATAAAAAGTCAGTTGTGTGACTACAACATCGATATTGGATGCACACCTATCCTGTGTGACAACACTAGTGCAATCAATCTATCAAAGAATCCTATTCAACATTCCAGAACGAAACACATAGAAATCGTCATCATTTCTTGAGAGATGAAGTAGCCAATAGATCCTTCGAAATCAGTTTCATACCCACAGAAAACAGTTGGCAGACATCTTTACCAAACCTCTAGCTGAAGATAGATTCACCACATTACGAAGAGTTGGGGTTGTGCAAATTGCAATGAAACTTAACTCAAATATTAAGGATATGCTCCTTGTGTCCACTAACCATGCGGTATATCAAATGGTGATGTGTGGAAGAACAAGTCATGCTTGTTTGGAAATTCTCACTATGCGTGAGAAACATTCTCCGCCAAGTATCCATACTTATGTGACACACAAGGGACATGTACTCTATATTGGAATTAGTTTCTTATGATTTGCCTATTCAAACTCTCTTTAATTTCTGAAATATCTGTTGGTTTGTCTCTCTACATGCTTTTTGTTGTTGAGTGCGTGGTCTCTGTCTGCAAATATGTCTTCATGAACTTGAGTCCTTTTGTTACAAATGGCACACTTTATGGGGGAGCAACTTAAGTTTCTCTGATTCAAAATGTGAGGGAATCATTCAAACTTTGTCTCTCTAAAATCCCTCACATTATTGTTCACCTCTGCCCTTCATTCTACCATTAAAACTGATCTGAACAAGTCCCTGTCGACAGGCTACAAGGCCCTGTCGACAGCTAAGCCCAGACAGAACACTGGTTCATCTGTCTATGTCTCCCTGTCGACAGATCTTCCTTTCCTGTCGACAGGTGCTCTGAAATATGTTTGCTCATGATCATTTCTTCACCTAGTCTGTGAGCATCTTCCTGATTAACACTAAGGTGTCTATCAGGTGTTAATGTATGATTGACCACACTACATACAATTGATATTTAAGCTAATCTCTATTTCACGATGATTTTTTCCATACTATTCATGTAGGGTTTAGGTTCAATCATTTAGGAAACATCTCATCACTCTAAGGATATCCATCTTACTCCTTTTATATTAATCCTTCGTGAGCCAACATAGTCCTCAATTTATTGATAAGTCTTTTGGTCATGGAAGTGCATGTCTAATATTGATTGGTAATCATATCACCAACTTGATTTTGGTCGTTACGACAATACTTGGAGAAAAGTTGCCTATTTCTACAAAAAAAAAAAACATATATTAAAATAACAAATAATGTCAATCACCATGAAGTTTGGGATAAATATAGAGCAATGTTGGGTTATGCTAAGTACCGGGGAGATGGGCATCACAATTGTCTGCCCTCGCGTCAAAAGGCCAACTCATCATCTCTCTGTACAACGGTATGATGGAAACTCCACTAATTGACTGGGGTATGGGCACAGGTAATGTCTATCCTCACATCAAAAGTGTGACGTCTTCTTAAGTACCATTTCCTCCCTTGTATTTCGAAATTAAATTTTTTTTTTTTTGGGAATAGTATGAAGCCTCCACTGAGTCATAATTTCAAAGGTCATTGGTGTAACTGTCGCGCGTTTTCCGGATCCCTGTGGATCCAGGTTTAGTGGGTTTGGTGGCCAATGTGAGGCCCATTAGTGTTGTGTGTTTCTTACTAGATCCTTACCGGGTTTGGTTTTGGGTTTGTGTTGGTGTTTAGCTTGCTGGACACCAGCAGTGTGTTGGCGTCCATCGATAAGGACGTCGACTGTTGAACTTGGCGTCAAGCTTTGTGGACGTCTAGTTGTGGCGGTCTGGTTAAACGGCCCAATGGTTGACGTTAACCTGACATGCCTGTGTTTTTATGGCAGACCCGAGCCCTGTTCTTTCCTCTCTCTCTCCCTTCCTCTTCCCCCACCTTCACCCTTGAGCTTCTTCGCGAGTTCTGACGACGGTTGCGGGAGCTCGTGGGAAGGCTGTGGTGCGCGTGGTAGCGGCAGATCGGGCGGGAATGGCGAATTGGAGCACGGTGTTCGTGGACGTTTCTCGGGTTTCGGTGTGATTCAAGGTTCTTCGGGAGTTTAATTGTGTTTCTGAGGTAGGGGACGAACTCAGTTAGTTCGATAGAAACATTAAAACACGACTTAACTACTTGAATCAGTATTTTTATTGTATTTTCGGATTAAGTTGCACCATGTGGGGGTAATGGGTGGTTTGAATAATTTAGCGAATGGAGCATGTTGTAATGGGTTGTTTCGGGTTCTGGTATGTTAAGGAACTGCTTTTATATGTTTTTCTGTAGTTTAAATGTTGGAAAACCTGTAGATTCGGATTAGGGTTTCTGAAGGGTTTAAGGCCGGAGAACTTGGCGTCAACATCGTTTGTCGCCAAGCTCATCAGCCGGATACAGACGGCCAGATCCATTGCCGTCTACTTCCTCTAAGCGGCAGTCGATGTTGCCGCCAACTTGTGCATGTATTCATGCGGTGTGTTTACGTAGCTTTTCTGGTTATGAATAATGCGTGTTTGTGTGTGCATGGCGATGACCGGTGTGAGCCAGTACACTTTTTATGCTCTTGGAGCATATTGGCTCATGTAATGGGCATGTTTTACGTGAATGTTGTGTAATGTACGTAGTGATTTAAGTTTTGAATATGTGTCCATGTGTTGGACATGAGTTATTCGTGACTAACTGTGGTACACCAACCAGGGTGTATTATACACGTGTTGTCTACGGGGTTTGAGTGTGTGTATATTATACACTTTGTCGTAATGTAATTCTTATGATTTGTCGTAGTAACTGGGCAGTGAGGTTCTTGTTGAGCCTAGCCATGACTTTGTGGTGTTTGGGCAGTGAAGGTCCACATTGACCTAGCCCTGGTTCGTTGTTGCCTTTTGAATAATATTATATTGATTTATGTATTAAGTGGTGTGTGTTGCTACGAAGGTCACGAGTGACCGATGATAGGCAAGTTTATGGTTCAGGTATTGGTTGGTGTAGGATAGCTTTGGGGTCACATGGTGACCGATGTTAAGCTAATCCTAACACTTGTATAATGTGAATTATAAGTAAAGGCTATATGTGTAAGTATCGTGGTTTGAGCTTGCCGAGTGTGGTGGTCCGGCGCCTATTCCGGAATGCCTCTCTAGTCGGGTACCCCAGGTTCTTTGTGAGCCAGGCACGTGTGTTCGCTGTGCTCGGGGTTTGTCCCGGTACTTGTGTTGTACTGTTGAGGTCTGTGTCGTCTTCCTGGACACCCTCACTCCTGAGTTTGAGTTGTACGTCCGGTGAGGGAAAGACGACAGTAGGGCAGCGGCTTGTGTTTGTGGGTGTGTAGTCGCTTGTAGCGCGCTCGTAGTTGGGGGTACGGACACCAGTAGTCGACACTGGTCCCCAGCTAGTCTTGTTTTCCAGTGCCTCACTTTAGAGTGCTCGGCCAGAGACTCTAGAGGTGCCAGGCATGGGCCTGCAGTTGTTGTCTGCAGGGTGGTGTGGTGTTGGTTGGTCTCCACAGTGTTTGACTTCTTTCTCGTGGAGCGGCAGTTGGACCTTTCGTCAGTTACTGCGAGGCTGAGAGGTTGTTCTTGTGTTGTCTTGTCCGGGTTGGATACTGGCCTGATCAGCTAGTAGTCCGTTCCCGTGTGGTGGCGTCGTTCTTCGCGACTCGTGCTTTGTTAGCTCAGTTGTGGTTGTGGTGACGTCGTTCCCTTCCGACTCGTGCTTGCTACTTATCGTGGTTTGTAAGTTTGTGACTTGTGGTCGAGGTTTGACCAGTTCGAGGTGTGCCCTGGTGTTGGCACAGTTGTGGCTGAGTTATGGTTTGTGTGACTCGTCGATAAAGGTTTCACATGTAAATTGTGCCTAAATAAAGGTATAATATAATTGTGGTTCAGTGTGGTGTTTACCACCTTCTTGTACCCTTTGTTCGGGTGTTTGTGTTGTGGTACCTCAGAGTAGTAGGTACCTGTTCCCTTCGTGGGTTACCTTGTAGTTTTATGGTGGTACATTGTGTACTAACCTTTCGGGTACTTGTGAGTTGTGGAGGTCTTGTGGTATGACTGCCACTTGTTGTATCCTATCTGTTTTAAGTAGATCTTTGTTTATAAGTATTATGGATTAGTTTGTGATTATTAATTATGTTACCTGTGGGTAATTTGCCGATGAGGCTTGTGGCCTAGGCATTGTGGTTTAGTAGAGCTGTGCTCCGTGGAGGCCGTGTGAGACCTTCCACTTGTTGAGTTTTACTCTTCTTGGGTATGATTCCAATTATAATTTTAGTGTGTTATGGATTGGCTCGTGGTAGCCAGTTCTGTTACCTGTGTGTAGTTTCCGACGTAGTGAGGTTTGGAGTATAAAGGACCAGCTCTTGTTAGCAGTCCTGTTACTCAAATGTTTGAGATTCGCTTGTGAAGCTTGTAGCCTGTGCAGTGACTTGCCTGTGTGGCTTATAGCTTAGGCAACCTGTTGTTGTAGCAATGTGCCAGTGAGACTGTGGTTTAGGCACTTTAGTAGTTGGGTTGACTAATGTTATTATGTTAGTCCTGTAGTCCTACTTTTCTTCTGAGGACTTTATGTTTATTATCATGAATATGTTTAATTGGTATTTATGTTATGATGTGAGCATAAATGGTTGGCTATTGATGTTGCCAGTGAGACCCATTGGGGTTGAGGTGTTGGTGGTTACGGTGTTGTTTTGGTAGCCCTACTGAGCAGTGACTTGTTGAGGCTCACTCCCCTACAGTTCTTTTCAGGGCTTGCCGTGTGTTTGGCTTGCAGCAATGTTGTGTCAGACTGTACCACAGCAGTAGTGTAGTAGTTAGTGTTGTGTGTGAGCTTGTGCTCCCTCGGGGTATGCCCCAGGTAGTTGTACTTTTAATTGGACATGTATTAATGTAATGGGACAGTTGTACGAAATTGTGGACAGATATGAGCACATGTACTTTCTTGTGTTATATTCTTGTGGTTTGTCTTTTATACTCTTACTGGACACGTGTGAGATATCCCTTGCGAGACTTCGGTCCGTTCGCGGGAGGCGGATCTAGATATGGAGCCTTAATGGGCATAAATACCCCGGTCCGTTACAATTGGTCTTGTGATTGTCTTGACATATAGATATCATTTCATGCATCATTTGTCTATTCACAAAATGGGGATTGTGTTGTCTTAAGTGTATTTATACAACAACGGGTAAGTGTGCAATATTCTTTGTTAAAGTGGGTGTTTTTTAATGCTTTAACTATAAAATTCCTGGGGTATTATGCTAAAACCATTGGAGAATTGGTATGGTTTTTTTATCCTTGTATATGGTAGGTTAACTTACATGATTCATCTCTTATACACCTTCATTTATCACCTGGAAGAAATTGCTCACAGCTTCAGTTCCAAAAATCTCCAAAAATCTCAAACTGGCCATTTTCTGCAAGTGCCTGTCGACAGGCACCAGGGTCCCTGTCGACAGCCGGCGGCAGAAGTGTTTTTTTTTTGGAAGTCCAACGGGCTAATTCGAAACCGGATTTGGTGGGATCCGACTCTTCACATACCCTCACCCTTTCTATAAGAGGACCCCACACCCCTTCCCTCTTCCTTCACTTCCAAAAACCCTTCCTTCCTCCCTCTCTTCAAATCCCCTCTCCAGGGCACCGGGAGAGCACCTCTGTCTCTCTGGTGTTTTCTCTTCTCTTCTCCGTCTCCTTTCTTACTTTGATGCTCATGCAATGTCTTCCCTTTCCAATTATGTTTACCTAGCATGTTATGTATGGCTCAATGCAAAATCAATGAAAATTCTTGTCTCTTGCCTACTACATGTGTCTATGGTGTATGCTTTTGGATATTGACAAAAGGTGGAGAAAACTCAATTGTGCACTTGATTATACTCGCTTAATTGATTAATTTTGTCATCATCAAAAATGGGGAGAATGTTGGGTTCACATTCCAAATCATAAATACAACATGTTTTTGATGATGATTAATGATGAACAAAGTAAACACAAGTGAACAATGTGAATTGAGTTTAAAGTTGCATAAGATCTGTACATATGACTTGTCACAATGTGTTGGCATAATTTTAATCTTTAAATGACTTTAATGTCTCACTAACTATGTTCATTATTTTAGGTGAGATGTTGGGCAAGACGTGCACAAAGAACAAGGCTTAAATGATGAAGATATACATGAAAAGCAAGCACCTGTCGACAGCAGGGAAGGTCCCTGTCGACAGCTAAACTCAAGCCAGAAGGCAATCTTCAGAACAGATGAGCCTGTCGACAGCACCCCATATGCCTGTCGACAGGAAGAGGTTCCCAGAACCATGAAATCTTCTGTCTGCCTGTGCCTGTCAACAGCACCCAATCGCCTGTCGACAGCAACTGCCTCCCAGAAGCTTTGAATGTTCTGCTTGCTTGCGCTTGTCGACAGGAGCACCCAGTGCTGTCGACAGACGGAGAAAGTCCACAAATACGGGAAGTCTTCGAGTTGCCATAGATGGTGTTTCCACAAACCACGACTCTCCATATGTAAACACCTCTATTTAAGCATCTTTGTGAAGACATTCACGTACACAAGCAGCCTCCAAGCAAGAACCCTAAAAAGCCTCTCAAGAAAAGTCTTGCACTGCTGCTCTGCTTCTACCTGCTGCCCAGATCCAACAAGAGAAGTCTCCGTGCAGAGGTGAAGTCTGAACGTCGTGGAGTCAAGCCTCTCCATCAACATTTGATCATCAAGACGAAGTTGAAGTCTAACAGACGTTCATCAGAAGAGTTTTCAATTGGATTTGATTCTCAACTCTCAAACTCTTCTCTGTTTTACTCATATCCATACGTGTGGTGTGTGTGTGGTGTGTTTCAAGCAGTCCTTGTGCTTGATACATGTGGTGTGTTGTTCTGATCGTGGTTACACATCAGAGAACACGTGTGTGTGAGTTGTAGTTCCTGAACTAGCTCATAAGCAGATTGCTCTGCGTGTGTGTGTGGCCCGTGGATGTAGGATACACGAGTTGTGTATTCCGAACCACGTAAATCGTGTGTGTCTCGTGGTTTGAACGTTTCTACGTTAGATGTTTGGTAGGCACGGTGCATTTACAACGTCTAATCATTGCTTGATATCTATCATCGAATCACACACATTCACACAAAGTCTAGTCCTTGCCAATTTCCAGTGATTTGTATCTTATCGAAAAGAAGGCGTTAAGTGTTCTTAATAGACAGTAATCTATTCAACCCCCCTTCTAGATACTATATAGGGAATTCCGCAACACTTCAAACACTAGTGCAATCAATTTATCCAAGAATCCCATTCACACTCTAGGACAAACAACATAGAATCCGTCATCATTTCTTGAGAGATGAGGTAGCCAACAAAACCTTAGAGATTAGCTTCATACCCACTGAAAAACAATTGGCTGACATCTTTACCAAACCTCTAGCTGAAGATAGATTCACCACACTGAGAAGAGAATTGAGCTTGTGCAAACTGCAATGACACTCATCATTATAAGCATATGTCCCTTGTGTGCACCCTATGAGGTATATCAAATGGTGATTTGTGGAAGAACAAGTCATGCTTGTTTGGAAACTTTCATTATGCGTGAGAAAAGATTCTCCGCCACGTATCCATAGTTATGTTGCATGAAAGGGTCATGTACTTTCTATACGGAATTAGTTTCTTTACATTTTAACCCATTCTCTAATCTTTTTGAAAGATTGAATATCTTCATGGTCTGTCTTCCTACATACTCTGGTGTGCTTATTTGATTGGTCAGATGTGCAAGTGTGTCTTGGTTTACTTAATGTTTGTGTACACATGAGCACACACTATGGGGGAGCTAGTTCAGGTTAGATGGTTGTCATCATGAAGGAAATCACTCATCCTTTGTGTATCTTCAATTTCCTCACATGCAATGGTCATTTCATTCTTCTTTCTAACTTAAACTGGCTTTGCAAAGGCATCTGTCGACAGTTCTCATTCACTCTGTCGACAGCTCAGACCTACAGAACACAGATTTGCACTCTGTCTGCATCTGTCGACAGACAAAAATCCATCTGTCGACAGGTTGCACAGGTTCTGTTATCCCGACTGGCCAATCTTCTGTCTGCGTACATCTGTCGACAGACGAATTTCATCTGTCGACAGACCACCATAATTTCTGTCATCCCTGATCGGGCAACACTCTGTCTGTGTGTAGCTGTCGACATGCTATTCTAGCTGTCGACAGACACCCTCAATCAAGGAAATTCATGCTTGTTCATAACACCTCTTGAGCAGGTTCATGTCTTTCAACTAAGGTGTCTATTGGGTGATTGTGCATGTTTGACTCCATCATATTCACATGATATTAATGTTATTCCCTAAACACCATGATTTTGACATGCTACTCATGAATGAGTCTAGGTTATATCATTCTGAAAACATTGAACTATCTTAGAGAATAAACACCTAACTCTCTTGAAGAATCTCTTTGTAGGCAAAACACTATTCTCACGTAACTTGAAAAGTCTTATGGTCATTGAACTTTATGTCTAAATTGACTGCTAATCATATACATTCTTGATCTGTAATTTTCATCTAAAATGGAGAAAAGCTACCTATTTCTGAAAACAACAAAATTAGACAAAAGTCAATCTACAATTGGAAAAGGTAGAGCAATGATGTGTCTTGCTGAGTAAACCGGGGAGATGGGCATCACAAATGTCTGCCCTCGCGTCAAAAAGCTATCTCATCATCTATACAACGGTATGATGGACACTTCCACTGAGTAACTGGGGGTACGAACACTTGTCATGTCTATCCTCATGTCAAAAGGTGTGAAGTTCTCTTAACTACCACTTTTCCCATTGCACCATTCATTGCAAATAACGAAAAACTGAAATAGAGTGAAGCCTCCACTGTGTCTCACATCACATGGTCATTGGTGTTTATGGTTATCAAGAAATTAGACGTTCATTTCAATCATCATTTGATCATCATCAACTAGGGACAGTGTTGTTCTACATTGTGTTTTAATCAACAAGGGTAATGGTGTCTTTTCTCAATGTCCGTAAGATGTTCTCTTAATGCTCTAACTTGAAACTCCTTGGGTATTATGTTTAAACCATTTAGGTAAATGGGATGGCTTTCATATCCGTGCATATGATAGGTTCCACTGTGTGTTCACTATTTAACACCTATATATATAATCGTGTATACACTGCTCAGAAGTCCTCTTCAAAATCCAACCTAACAATAGTCTGGCGCTTTTTGAAGGCGCCTGTCGACAGCACCAGGGCGTCTGTCGACAGCCGGCGCCAGCCGAATTTGGGAAGTCCAACGGGCACACCGTTTGGGGCTGATTTGGTGGGACCCTTGCCTTTTAAACTTCCTTCCCATCTCTTCAAAGGCAACCCCGGTTCTTTCTCCTCCTACACCACCAAATCACCTCCTTTCCTCCTCAAACCACCTCCCTCCTTCTCTGGACTAGAAACCCTACCCCCGTCCTCTCTTCTCTTTCTCTCCTGGTCTACTATCTACTCCATCATCCCTTCATACACCTTCTCTTGTCTTCTTCATGGCCTCCAGGGTTAAGAAGATGATGCCTCGTCGTCGTCCCGCCTCCTCTCATGCTGGTGAAGACTCCCGGGCTCCTGATGAGCGCCGAAAGAAGTGTCGGGATGATCGTCTCCCCGAGCTCGTCATCCTGCCCCGCCTAAAACTCACAAGGGTGAAGGGCACTTTCACAAAGTTCGTCCCACCTCGGTATGTGGATTTCCTTCACTGGACGACTTCTTCCCGAACCTCCAACCCCTGTTCGACATCCAGGGATGGACGGTTCTTCTATATGCTCATACGGCCTACTCTCCACTGCCGTCACTGAGTTTTTCAACAATCTCAGTCTCTCCGACAAGGGCTTCGACAAGGGGACTTCTACACCTCTGTAAAGGGCACTACCTTCAAACTCACCTCAATCTGTTACCACTGCACTTCAAATTCCCAACACTGGGGCTGAAATTCTAGCACATCCCCAGATGCTTCTATCTACTATCCTCTCATCACCCTCCAACCCTATGATGGCACAAAGAAGATTGCTAAACTCAATGCCAATTCATTCCCTCCTCTGAACCGCATGATCCATCATATTTTCACCACCCTCATTGCACCTAAGCACGACAGTCGTGAACTAGTCACTGATGTTCACAAATCACTGTTCACCTTTTCCTAAACTGTGAACCCATAACTTACCTGCCTTGATGCTTGGCCTCATTATGCAATGCTCTATAATCCCAGGAGATCCATGCCATTTGCTTGCCCACTCACTTCTCTCATGCAGTTCATTGGCATCCCTATTCCAGACAATGAGTGTGTCTCGCTTAACTCCCGCAATAGCTTCGATCTCACTGCTGCACATCGCATGGGGTATAAGATGGTTGATGGAGTGGTCACCGGAAATAAAGGGTAAGGCACCAGCTGATGCCATGGATGAAGACACTGAAGAAGATGAAGCTCTGGTGATGAAGACGATGCTGATGAAGACTCCCAGTCTGCACCTCTTGATGTGCCGGGAAATGTTGATAGTGATGCTGCTGAGCCTCGCTACGTGATCTGATTGCTCAGCTCCAGCTTCAGATGGCAACCGGCTTTAACTCGCTCAAAGCACGTATGGACACAATGGATACGAGCATTGCAGCACTTGACACTCACCTGGATAACATCTCTACTGAGCTTCATGACAACCGTCGGCCTCCTGCACCGCCTGCCGATGATGCTGCTTAGTTAGTTTATGTGTCTAGGAGTGGGTCAAGTCCTGTTATCTTATTTCCGTATGAGTCTTGTCTTGTTTTGTGTCATGTTGCTTTCAATTGATGTTCATGTAATTTCCTTCCCTTTCATGTCTCTTTAGTCAACACTCTTTGTCTTGTGTATGCTTCATATCATATTAATGAATTCACAGGTCTATGCTATCTACATGTGTGACTGTTGTGTGTACTTTTTGATGTTGTCAAAAGGGGGAGAACCTCAATTGTACACTAATTGAATATTTTTGTCATCATCAAAAAGGGGGAGAATGTTGGGTTTTCATTCTAATGTTTATAAAACATGTTTTTGATGATGAACAATCTTAATTGAGGTTTGATACATGAAAAATAACTTGATGCAATATTGGTCTTCATGTATTCATAATATCTCACTATACATGTTTGATCATGTAGGTATGAAGGCATACAGCCAAGCCATCACAAAACAAGAGAAATAGATCAAAAGCACTGAAATCTGTCACCTGTCGACAGACTCAAAGGTGCCTGTCGACAGATGTGAACAGATAGAAAACATCAAGTTCAGGAAACAACCATCTGTCGACAGATGCCCAGTCGACTGTCGACAGATGCACTCAGGAAACTGTCACCGAAATCCCAGACTTCTGTGTCTTTGCAAAACTATTGCTATCTGTCGACAGATGATCAAGACCTACGACAGACGTAGAGAATCTTCAGATATGGAAACCTTTTAAGTTACCAAAGATGGGTTTCCAACTCCCACGTCTCTCCATATGTAAACACCACTATATAAGCAACTATTTGAAGCAAATCTCGTACAGAAGCAGCCACCACCAAAACCCTAAAGCAAGTCCAAGAACAAGAGGTGTTGTTGCTGCTTTGCTTCTACCTGCTGCTCAGAGATAGAAAGATCCATTGATCCAGCAGTACTGAAGACAGAACGTCGTGGATTCAAGCTTCTCCATCGATCTGAAGCCATCAAGACGAAGTTTGAACTCCATCCAGACGTTCCCCAGAAGAGTTCTCAATTAGGATTCATCCCTTCCACTCAGAACTCTTCCTACTTTCTTTCTTCTATCATATGTGTGTGTGTGGGTGTGTCTCAAGCAGTCCTGGTGCTTGATTCACGTGTGTGTGTTGTTTTGATCATGGGTGCACATCAGATAACACGTGTGTGTGAGCTGTAGTCACCGAACTAGCTCATAAGCAGTTTGCTCTGCGTGTGTGTGTGGACCGTGGACGTAGGATACACAAGTTGTGTACTCCGAACCACGTAAATCTTCGTGTCTTGTGATTTGAACGTTTCTACGTTAGATGGTTGATAGGCACGTTGTCTCTACACACGTTAGATAGATTGCTCTTTCATCTACACATCACCAACACACATCTAAGTCTTACTTTGATTCTACTGAAAACTCAGAAAGTCTGTGTTGTGATTAAAAGGGTTGTATTAAATTTTTAATAGACAGTAATCTATTCAACCCCCCTTCTAGATTACCATATAGGGAATTCCGCAACCTTTCACCATCCTCAGGTCCTCCTCACCTTTTGCCAATCTCCTACACTTTGTCAGGACCTGCAACAAATTGCAGATATGAAATGCACATCCATATCTAATACCCATGCATTATCATAATTCTGACAAATAGAGATCAATCATGAACAAACCTGAAGCTACTCCTAGATTCTGCTTTACTTTTTCTTAAATATATTTGTAGCGACTGTGGATATTTATGCCCAATAAGGCTACATATCTAGACTCGCCTCCCTCGAACAGACCGAAGTCTCGCCAGGGATAACTTGCACAAGTGTCTAGTAAAAATGTAAAAGACAACCACAAGAATATAAGACATAAGAAAGTACATATTCTCATATTCATTCACAACACATTACATTGTCCCAATACATTATTACATGTCTAAGAGAAAAGTACAACTACCTGGGGCATACCCCGAGGGAGCAAAGCTCACACAACGCTAACTATGACTCAACTGCTGGTGGTACCAGTCTGCCACTAACGCCACTGCGAGCCAACACACGGCTAGCACCTGAAAAGAACTGTAAGGGAGTGAGCCTCAACAAGTCACAGGCTTAGCAGAGACCTCCCAAAAACAACAACTGAAAACTGAAGAGACCTCAACCACAAAGGATCTCACGGGCAACACCAATAGCCAAATCACAACATAATCGTATAAACATAATTAAACTGTAATTAAATAAAACTCACTATCTAACATAGTCTTCATAACTAAAGAAACCAACAGGACTGGTACAGAAACACCAGTCCACAACAAGAACAGCAATGCCTAGGCCACAAGCCTCACAAGTGACCCACAAGCACAAGGGTAACAGGATTGCCAACAAGGAGCTAGTCCATTATACCCTAAAACAACGAACACCCGGAAGACTACCCTCAAAAGGGTACAACACCACAAGTGGAAACACGACCTCCAAGGAGCACACCTCCACCTCAACACCTGAAAAGGCTGGTACACGGAGTACCACAACAAACGGCTACCCACAAAGGGTACAAGTACCTACCACCACAAAACCACATCACACAGAACCTCAACACAATTATGCCTCCAACAAGGCACACCACAGCAAGTCAAACCGCAACCGGTGAGTCACCACTCATAAGCCACAACCACTGGCAAAGCACGAGTCGGAAAGGAACGACGCCACCACATGGGTACGGACTACTGGTTCATGATGCCAACATCCAACTTGGACAACACAACACAAGAACTACCTCTCAATCTTGCAGTCTAGGATGAAAGGTCCAACTGCAGCTCCACAACCACACACTAAAGCCCAAGAACAGTGGAGACCAACCAACACTACACCTGCAGACCACACAACTACAGACCCATGCCTGGCACTTTTAGCCTCAGTTGGTAACAAGTTAACACAAAGTTAACTGAGAGTTAACTCAAAATAGAGTTTGGTAAGCAAAAAAAGGTAACTCAACATGGACATGGTCAGATTTGAGTTAACTCTGAGTTAACTCAAATTTTCTAACCCACCAACACCCCTGAATAGGGTTAACTCATTTTAACCAACCCCTTCTACCCATGACCGTACAGCCCATGTGCACCTCTGAAGGACTCCTGTACAGCCCATGTGCCCACGGCGGAGAGGGGCCATGTGCGTGTGGTGCGCTGCTGGTGGTAGCCTATTTTAAGAATATTTTAAAGTAAAGAGCAATGAATGTGAGTACGGTCAAAGAGTATTTGGGTATTTTAAGTAAGTAAAAGAGTTAACTCACTTTAGGTCACCAAACCACTCAACAAAAAGTAAGTTAACTCACTTTAGTTCAAGTGAGTTAACTCAGAAGAAAACAACCAAAAAAAATTGAGTTAACCTTGAATAACTTTAGTCATGGGTTGGAGTTAACTCAAACCCCAACTCATTACCAAACTGAGGCTTAGAGACTCTGGCCTGAGCTCTCTAAAGTGAGGCACTGGAAACACATGACTAGCTGGGGACCAGTACGTCTACTGGTGTCGTCCCCCAACCATGAGCGCGCTATAAACGACCGCACACCCACAAACACGAGTCGCTGCCCACTGTCATCTTTCCCTCTGCCAGACGTACAACTCAAACACAAGAATGAGGGTGTCCCGGAAGACGACACAGACCTCTACGGTACACACCCAGTACCGGGACAAACCCCGAGCACAACAAACACAACGTGTCTGGCTCACAAAGAACCTGGGGTACCTGACTAGAGAGGCATTCCGGAATAGGCGCCGAACCACCAACTTGTTGAGCAACTTTTTCCTATCTCCTTATTTAACATTTATCATAATATTTTTGTTATGACAAAACTTTTAATATTTTCACCTTTACCATTTATGAAAATCAAAAAGCTCTTATTTATACAAACATACTTTCTGTCAAAGACTACCTACACAGAACCTAAGCATCATCACATCAAAATTCTTCTAAGTCCACAACATATACTGTATATCACACTAACTCCGACTTCTGACTCCGACTCCTGACTCCAACTCTTGTAGAGTCGAAGTGATGTTTCGATTGATGAACAATCTGATAACACTCTGACTCCTAAGAATTCGAAGTCTGGCAGTACTCCGACTCTTGAGAAGTCGAAGTCTGATAGCACTTCGACTCCTTGAAAGTCGAAGTCTTTGTATCGATTGATTATCTATTGAACCTTACTTCGACTCCTGAGAAGTCGAAGTCTGACCTTACTCCGACTCCTTTAAAGGTGAAGTTGGACGTACTCCGACTTCATATAAGTCGAAGTCCGCTATCTATTCGTTGGCACTCCGACTTCCCAAGAAGTCGAAGTCATTGCTTTCTTACTCCGACTTTAATAAAGTTGAAGTAGCTATTTCTTCTTGAAAGTCGAAGTATCTCTTATCAACTTCTGTATCTCTGTACTTAGTTGTTATTTCAAACCTCTATCAGTAATTACAAATTAATAAGCTTTACATTAAATATCTTTTACATTGAGACAGTTCCCTTAAAATCTTTTTTTTAGTAAAATTCAGTTATCTTTTTGGCAGGAAAAATATTTTATTCAAATTTATTTTATTTGAGCAAGTATCCCTTTTGGGATCTGTAATATATATATATATATATAAGATATAGTTGCTATCTCCTCTAGTGACAGGAAGATAAGCTGATCTCTGGTTCACGGATGGTCAAAAATTAAATGCTTGATAAGTATAATGGGCTATCTGTCAGAACCTACCTGCTACTGTCAGAAATACCTTGACTTTCAGAAGAAAAATGTGTGCAACTGTCTGTTCATTCTTAAATATTCTGAACTTTTGTCTGAACATTTTCATACTTTATACCCTTTATCTTACTTACCTCCGAAGGCATGTATGAAGGCATATGCTCTTGTCTTTTCAGGTTTGCAGATCATTATGAAGAATGGCTAGCCTTCTGCATTGAGCATGGAACTACAGAATAATCATGAGAATGTTTTTAAGCATGAAGCTACATCATATAGCCTAAAGACGTTGGGACTCATGAAGCTAAAGATTTGATGGACAAATCTAAGAAGATCAAAGCTTCCTCTCAATGGCTATCTCCTTCAAACGACTAGCTTCCAACGGCCTAAACTCAAACAGGCAAAAATTTGAAGCATATATATGAAGCCAAAGCATGAAGTCTAGAGATGCACACATATTCACAAAAATGAGAGAAGAGACATAGAAGACTTAGAAAGCCTACACATCACTCCCATTCGAAAGCTAGAAAAGCCACTCAAAGAGAAAGAGAGCCACTCCTCAGTCTTAGACTTATGCTTTCTCTTTTCAATCTGAAGTCTTCTTCGATTGGTGGATAACTGCATTTCAGATCTTCTTTAGTCCACCTCTTTGTTTCAGAAAGAGATTGAACTCCACTTTCATTCGTTTCTCTTTCTGAATTTCTGTGTTTGCTCATAGTTGTTGAGCACACACACAAGCTTTCATATTTCTGTGTAAGGAAACCCGCAGGAGGTTTGTATCCTACTGTACCCCTCTTGTGAAGGGAAGATCTACAAGTGTAGATGGTCTTTGCACCCCTTGGTTAAGGGAAGACTTGCTAGGAGGAAATGGGTTTGTAATTTCTCTCGGGTTTGAGAGAAGGCCAAGTATTTATTGGCAGCTAGTGAAATCCCAAGTGGTTTCTTGGGGACTAGACGTAGGAGTTCCATGTGGGAAGGGCCGAACCAGGATAAAATTCTTGTGCCTTCTTGTGTGATTGATTCTCCAAGTTTTTTTTTTTGTTTCACACACCACACTAAGTACTGACAAATTATTTTGTGTTGTTTATCTTTTAGATAAAATTTTTAAAGTGCAAAGAAGTCCTATTCACCCCCCCTCTAGAAAAACTATCTTGCCATCTCGATCCAATAAGTGGTATCGAAGCAAGGTCTTCTCAGAAGAATCGAAGGATTTGAGAAGAGATGGCAGCTAAAGCTCACAACTATGAAGGTCAGTCAGTTACAAGACCACCATTTTTTGATGGTGAGGACTACCAATACTGGAAGATGTGAATGGAATGCTTCATCAGAGGCACAAACTTTGATCCGTGGCAAGTAATAGAACAAGGTGATTTCATTATTGTTCCTGCTGAAGGTACTACTGCAATTACAACCGCTGATAAGGTTAAATTATCTCTAAACTTTAAGGCAAGAAATTATTTATGCTGTGCCTTATCAAAAAGGGATTCAATAGATTATCAATATGTAAATCTGCAAAAGAAATGTGAGATAAATTGCAGGTAACATATGAGGGAACAAACAAAGTTAAGCAAACTAGAATAGACATTCTTGTTTCACAATATGAACAATTTAAAATGCTTCCAAATGAAAATATTACTCAAATGTACAATATGTTTTCAAACATAGTAGTTGGTCTAAGTTCTCTTGGAAAAACTCTTACTGATGAAGAAACTGTTAGGAAAATACTTAGATCTTTAACTCTTTCATGGACCCCTAAGGTCACTGCTATAGAGGAAGCTCATGATCTAACAAAACTTCCCATTGTTAAATTAATTGGGTCACTTATTGCTCATGAAATAAACATGGAAAGATTTTTTGAAAGTACTTCGAAAAAGAAAATGCCAAATGCATTGAAGTTGCAGATTCTTCCTCTGAAGATTCAAAGGAAAAATCAGATGACAGCGATGATGAAGCCATACTGTCAAGAAAGCTTCAACGAATTCTCACAAAGAAAAAGAAGTTCGGCTCAAAGAACACTTCAAAAAGGAAAAGAAGAAGGAGTCGACCTGTTATGAATGCAATCGGCCTGGACACTACAAGTCAGAATGTCCAAAACTCAAGAAGAAGGAACCTGCTGAAAAGTTTGGTAAGAAGAAAGACAAAGAAAGAAGATTCAAAAAATACAAGAACAAGGCTATGGCCACAGCTTGGGATAATGAAGAAGCTGCAACTTTAGATTCCTCAAGTTCAGAATCAGAAGAAGAGGAACAAGTCAATCTAGCCCTCATGGCAGGACTAGACCAGGTAAACTCCGAAACATCTTTTACTTCATGTTCGGAATCCTACTCTGATAATCTAGAAGATGCATTCAATGAACTGTATGACAAATATAAAACAGTGGTTAAACAAATGAAAATAGTCAAGTTAAATCTACTAAATCAAGAAAAATCCAACACATCTCTAAAAACTGAAGTAGAAAAGTTAGGACAAAACCTAACTAAAACTAAACGATCTAATGAACTACTGTGTGAAGATTTAAAAATAAAAAATACAAGACTTATGGAACTTGAAGCAAATATAAAAGAACTACAAGATGAAGAAAAATTAAGAGAAGAAAACATTTATCTAAAAACAACTATAGATAACCTTACCACTTGTAAAGCATCATTAGTTGTAAAATTAAAAGGTGCTCGAACAGGCAAAAATAAATATGGAGTGGGTTACATACCTCCATCAAATGAAGATAAAATCATCTATCCTGAAAATATCCGACTAATTTGTGAAAGAAAAGGAAATTAAAAATCCCATAAAAGTTAATCAATATGTCTATAGACAAAAATAGAAATCAAACAAAACTACACATAAAGAATACATATGATCTATGTTGTAATCATTGTAATAAATTAGGACACACAATTAGCACTTGCACAACTAGACACTTGCACTGGATTCCAAAGACTAACCATCAAGGACCCAAGAAAATTTGGGTACCAAAAATTAAAGCTTAGTTCTGTTTACAGGGTCGCCTAAGAGCATCAAAATGGTATTTGGATAGTGGGTGCTCAAGGCATATGACAGGTGACAGAAAACTATTTACAAGCTTTAGAGATGAAATTGGTCAGTTACATATGGAGATAATGGAAAAGGAAAGGTTCTAGGATGTGGAACCATAGGATCAAGAGAAAAAGATTTGATAGAAGATGTTATGTATGTAGAAGGTCTAAAGCATAATCTGATTAGCATCAGTCAACTTTGTGACAAAGGTCACTTAGTCAAATTTCAGAATGATAAGTGTATAATACAAAAGGATGGAAAAACAGTGTTTGAAGCTCAAAGAGTCAAAAATCTTTACACTCTACAGTTGGCAGAATTAAAAGAAGTCAATCTATGTCTTGCAACCACAGAGTGAGGAAACTGATATATGGCACAAAGATTAGGACATGCTAGTACTTCAGTGATCAAGAAACTAATCAGGCATGATCTAGTTGAAGATCTTCCAAAATTAAAGCTAAAGAAATCTGGAATCTATACAGCATGTGCAAAAGGAAAGCAGACTAAGACTTCATTTCAGTCCAAAACAGTGGTAACAACTTCCAAATCTCTGGAACTCATTCATATGGACTTGTTTGGATCATTGAGAACAGTCAGTCTTGGAGAAAGATTTATGGCTATGTAATCGTGGATGATTACTCAAGGTACACTTGTGTATCATTTTTAGAAGCCAAATCAGAAACATTTTCAGCCTTTCTGAAGTTTAGTAAGTTAGTACAGAAGAACCAGAAATTTCAAATAGTAAGCATTCGATCTGATCATGGTGGAGAATTCAAGAATGAAGAATTTGTCAGATTCTGTGAAGAAAATGACATTGAACACAACTTCTCTGCACCAAGAACACCTCAACAGAATGGAGTAGCAGAAAGGAAGAACAGAACACTACTGGACATGGCCAGGACAATGCTTACAGAATATAATCTACCAAAGTACTTCTGGGCAGAAGCAGTTAACACAACCTGCTACATTGTCAACCGATGTATGATCAGACCTATTTTGAAGAAGACACACTTATGAACTCTACAAGGAAAAGAAGCCAAACATTAGTCATCTTCGACCCTTTGGTTGTAAGTGTTTCATTTTAAATAATGGCAAAGATAATCAAGGTAATTAGATGCTAAAAGCGATGAAGGTTTCTGTTAGGATACACTTCAAAACCTAGAGGTTATAAAGTATTTAATAGAAGAACTCTAACTATAGAACAATCTATTCATATTTTATTTGATGAGACTAACCCCTATTAAGAAAATAGAAGAAGAAAATATTGCTGAAGAATTGTGCAGATTTGGAACAAGCTTCACTTGAAGAAAAAGAAGAAGAAGGAGATCCTCCACTAGAAGAACTTCAACAACAAGTAGAAACACATGAAGGACTACCTAAAGAATTGAGGTATCACAAAGACCATTCAAAAGAATACATTATAGGTGATCCTCAAGACAAGGTAAGAACAAGAGGTATGACCATTCCCTGTGACTTTACTGCTTTTGTTTCTCAAATAGAGTCTAGAACAATCAATGATGCACTAGCAGATGAATCCTGGATTCTAGCTATGCAAGAGGAACTTAACTAGTTCTAACGCAGCCAAGTCTGGACACTTGTTCCCAGACCTTCTGACCATCTAGTTATTGAGACCAGATGGGTCTTCAGAAACAAAATGGATGAATCAGGAGTGATTACAAGGAATAATGCTAGACTGGTAGCACAAGGATACTCCCAAGAGGAGGGCATTGATTTCGATGAAACATATGCCCTAGTTGCTAGATTAGAGGCAATTAGAATTTTATTAGCTTATGCATGCTCCCTTAATATCAACCTATTTCAGATGGATGTCAAGAGTGTATTTCTAAATGGTTTTATAAAAGAAGAAGTCTATGTTGAGCAACCACCAGGCTTTGAAGATACTAAGTATCCAAATCATGTTTTTCGTTTAAAGAAAGCATTATATGGTCTTAAACAAGCTCCAAGAGCTTGGTATGAAAGACTAAGTGCTTATCTTATATCACATGATTTTTCAAGAGGTAAAGTGGATAGCACATTATTTATTAAGAAATTTTCAGAAGGAATCTTAATTGTCCAAATATATGTTGATGATATTATCTTTGGTTCTACAAATGAATCACTCAGCAAACTCTTTGAAAATCTTATGCAAAGTGAATTTGAAATGAGCATGATAGGTGAGCTTAATTACTTCCTTGGGTTGCAGATCAAGCAGACCAAGGAGGGTACTCACATTTGTCAAACCAAATATATTTCAGATCTATTATCTAAGTATGGTTTTGATAAGTGTAAGCCCTTAGGAACACCCATGAGCTCAGGCATTAAGTTAGATAGTGATCCACTTGGAAAAAAGGTAGATCAGAAGATCTATAGAGGTATGATTGGATCACTACTCTATCTTACTGCCAGTAGACTAGACATAATGTTTAGTGTATGTTTGTGTGCTAGATTTCAAGATGATCCTAAAGAATTGCATGTCAATGTTGTTAAAAGAATTTTTAGATATCTTATAAATACAAGTAATTTGGGTTTATGGTATCCCAGATGTCTGAATTTAAATTGCTTGGATATAGTGATGCTGACTATGCTGGATGCAAGATAGATAGAAAAAGCACCAGTGGTACTTGTCAAATTCTTGCAGGATGTTTGATCTCTTGGTCCTCCAAAAAGTAGAACTCAATATCCTTGTCCACAATAGAAGTAAATATATTGCAGCTGGAAGTTGCTGCACTCAACTAATGTGGATTAAGCATCAATGGAAGACTATGGTCATACTCTGCACAAAATTCTAATGCTTTGTGATAATACAAGTGCAATCAACTTAACCAAAAATCCAATCCAGCACTCAAGAACTAAGCACATTGAGGTCAGACATCATTTCATCAGAGACCATGTAAGTAATAGATATATTCTACTTGAATTTGTTTCTACAGATGATCAATTAGAGATATATTCACTAAACCTCTCCCTGAAGATAGATTTACATCTATCAGAAGAGAAATAGGTATGTGCAATCCTCATTAAAATTCTCTGCACTCCATGTTTCTTTCATTTAGAAAATTTTCTAAGTCCTGAGACTTCGACTCTTTAGAAGTCGGAGTTTGGTATTGCAACTCTCCGAAAGTCGGAGTTCGTAAAGTCGGAGTCCATATCTTAATTAAAAATATATTTAATAAATAAAAAAAATATAATAATAATATTTAAAGAGCAATAAAGTGTAACCGTTCACTCATTAAATCTCAACCCTTCATTTCCTCATCTATGGCCTGTTTCACATTCCTCTTTCTTTATTAAGACCCTTTTCCCTTCCTTCGAAAAACCACCTGTTTGAAATATCTCTGACCCCTTTGTAGTCTTCCTCCTGGTTCCCGCGTTCGTTCTTCACCTCGACGGAACCAAGATCAAAGCCTCTGCAGATTTCCACCTCCTTTTTGAAGAAAGGTAGGATCTTTAACCTCTGTAGACTATCTCTGCATCCTCTCTATTACCTTTCTCAGACCTCTTTTCGTCGTTTGTCTAGATGGCTTCCTCTAGGGCTCCTAAAGGTTCTTTGTTCTCCTCGGAGCAGTTCCGACGACTGTCTTTGACCAAAGCTTCTGTTTGCCCAGAAACAATAGTGGATTTCAGTCAGCTATTGGGTAGACTTAGTTGGGTAGAGGAAACCCTAGCAGCCATGGGGTGGTCGAGGCTCTGTCAGATCTCAGAACCAACATTTAAGGGTGCTCTGAAGGCTTTCTACTTGTCCTCTCCAAATCACAACAGAAGGTTCTGTTACAGGCTCAGTGAAAGGTACCTTGGTCACTATTTCTGAAGATCTTCTAGTAGAACTTTTGGAATGCCCGAACTCTGGACACAAGATCAGTGAAGTCGTGTCCATGGAGAAGCAGAAATTGAGAGTCATTGGAAATTTAGGCTCCATCACTAAGAAAGGGCTCCTTGTCAATGAGCTCTCCGCAGAGAAGTTATTACTTCACTCAATCATCACCAACATCATTACTCCCAGGGTAGGTACACATTCTTCCATTACTGTCAGAGACGGGAGTCTACTATTTTGGGCTATTCAGAAACACAAGGTAAACTTGCCTTCCATTATTTTGGAAAGGATGGCATGTTTCAAGGACCTGCAAGAGTCCCTTCCCTATGGGCCATTGCTAACCCTTGTGTTCAAGAAATTTTCGGTGGACTTAAGAGATGGAGTGTCCACTTCCGTGAAGGAGAAGATAGGGCTCTCCACTCTGAGGAGAAGCCACTATGTCTTGGAAAACAAGGCTTAGAATGTTTGGGTTAAGGACTCTGTCCCCAATGCACTCACGAATTATTTCCAGATGAGACTCAAAGTTCCTCCTCCATTCCCCCTCAAAAAGAAGCTAGAGAAGAAGAAGCCCCAGCAGCAGATCAAGCAGAAGTCCAGCCAACTGTCCCCTCTCAAGCACAAGATGCTCCTGAAGTCACTATAAATCAAGTGCTAAGGGACTTAAGAGGCAAAGGAGTAGTTCAGGAAGAAGATATCCCCAGCACCACTGCAATAGAGCCCTCCCTTGAAGAATACCATCATGTGTTTCCACCACATATTGAGACCCACCTAGGTCTCAAGGGAGACTAGCAAGAATTTGGATGATGTGGTCCATTGATCTTAAAGCAGCAAGAGATGATGTCTGTCCTGAAGATGCAAATTAGCAGTTGGATGTCAGTTTGATTTTATGTCTGAGGAGGTCCATCAGATGAAGGACCTTTTACTTCATTAGTGTGCCAGCCGAGCACAACTCATTTTCAAGTTCAACCTAAGGAGCAGCACCAGCAGCAACCTGAGGTTAGGTGTACAACCTGGAGGCAGTTCAGTTCAGCCTGAGAAAGATCAAGCAGTAGAATCAGAGCAGCAACAGCCAACACTTGAAGTTCAACCCTCTAAGCAGCAGTTGGAGCAGAGTGATCAAGAGTCAGACCCTCAGGTCAAAACCTTTAAGAGAAGGGTTAGGAGGAAGCTTATGAAGTCAGGTCAACTAGTCTTTCCCTCTCAACCCTCATCTATTCCTTCTCCCTCCACTGATCAACCTCCTCTGCTTGCTTCTGATCCTACACCTCCCCCAGTTGCTGAACTACCTCCTCCACCTCCCACTCAACCTACTCCTTCTATCTCCACTTCACCTTCTCCTTCCACTTCACAACCTACAATAGACCCTCCTGTAAATACTTCCATTTCCTCATTTTCTTTAACATATCATTTTAAAACTCTTGAGGTAAATATTCCAACCTTCACACTCAACCTCCATGCTTTTTTGCCTCTCTTCCTCCACCAACTATCTCATCTACACTTAGCTCTACACCTGGACTATCATCCAGTGTAAGCTCTCAAAGTCATGGATCCCTCCTTCCACCCTTCTAGTATGCATTCACCCATCACTCTGAACATCACATGAATATGTTCAGAGAATTCCTCTCAATAAAAGTCTTTCTTGAAGTCCATGGGATGCCAGACTACAAATTTTAAGACTGACTCCCTCTTCTAATCAAAACCTTTGAAGTTCTTGTGGCTGATGTAAATTTAATTACACAGAAAAGCCACAGTCTTTCCCCATCAGAATTTGTCAACACCTACCCATCCGAGGTAGAAAACTTCATATCAGCCAAGTCCCGAAACCCTCTTCTGACTGTCCACCAACACTTAATCTTAGGTTCTTTGACCTGTTTGGTACTCTCTTGAGAGATCCAGACTGATTTTGCTAGGATAAGGACTTTCAATGAAGAAAGGTTCACCTTGGTCTACTAGATGTAAATAAAGGGCAATGGAGGATGATACTTCAAGATAACAGACCCATTACTCCCTCCATGACAATTGGTCTGCCCTCTGGATTGCATCCCAGTTTAGTAGGTGCCATCTCCGCTAGGAAGCAGTTTGCAAACTTAGTCCTTAATAGGCACATCAGGATAGCAGCCAGATTTAAGGTCAAATGCAATATTAAGCTATCCTTCCACAGATTTGTAGTCATGTATGCTCCCAAGAGTTCTCAGCACATGATCGAATTTTAGCATTGCTTTGCAGAGTCTGAAAGACTAAATGAAGATGAATGGGCAGCAGCATATCCTAAACTTAGTGCAGAATGTAGAAAACTTAAGCTATCTCCTGCAGTTTTTCTTCTCAAAGGATATGACAATCTTAGGAAGTCTGCTTATGAGAAATGGATTCAGAGGTACATTATCTATTATCAGGCTAAGGATGCAGCCTATTCCCAAGGTCTTCACTGGAATGTCACTGTCCATGACTTCCTTTCCTTAGCTGCCAAGAAGAAATTTGTTCGCCTCAAGTTTTCCTTGTCTAATGACAAATACCTTAAGAGACATAGCTGGTATTATCGCCGACATCTCAAGTCTTATAGGAAACTCCCTTCCATAGGATCCTCCTACAAAATAGATCCTTGGAAATTTGAGAATTTCTTCCCTGACAATGAGAAGAAACTCTGGGATCTTCTTCAGCCTTTTCTGGCTCGCATCCCTCCTTCTCTGTATCTCCCTAGCTCCTCCTTTACCTCATAATGTAATCATTACAACAATCAATATAAGTTTTGTTGTGTGAAGAAAGATTATCTAGAGGGGGGGTGAATAGAGAATCTTTAGAATTTTTTAAACATAGATCAGTAATTAGAAATTCCTGTTATGATCAAACGACTAAGATGCTCAATTCACGATGCAAGAAGGGCACAAACCACAAAGGAGAAGAGATTTTTAAGGTGGTTCGGCTCCAATGAGGAGACCTACATCCACCCCTCACCAAACTAGTGAGGCACCACTATAAGAACTCCTGAAGGAAGTTCTCAAACACCCGTGATTCACAGCTTCTTCACATTCGCTGACTCACAACTTGAGTACACCGCTGATACACAGCTTCAACTCAATTGATTCAATCACACCCGTGACTGATCAATTCAATCTACTTCACAAAGAAGCAGATAGCACAAATTCAACTTCTCAGATTAAATTGAAAAGATTAAAATCGAAAAGGTGCCAAGAGGCGATTGAAAAACTTCGAAAACTCCTGCTCAGGATGCAAATGCGAATTTGCAGGATTCTGGTCTTCAAATTCGATCCTCTTTAGAGAAATTCCTTATGAGCTTGTGAAAGATGTGCGGAATTGTCCAATATGGTAATCTAGAAGGGGGGGGGGGTTGAATAGATTACTATATGTTAGATAAATTATGACCTTCTTTTTGATGGAAACACAGACTTTTGATATTTCAAACAAAGTTTAAATCAAACTAAGTTGTGTGTCATTGTAAGTAGATAGAGTAGCATTTATCTAGCGTGTGAGAGATCAACGTGCCTACCAAACATCTAGCGTGAAACGTTCAAACCACAGACACGATGATTTAAGGTGGTTCGGAGTACACAACTTGTGTATCCTACGTCCACCGCCACACACCACACGCAGAAAGATGCTTATCAGCAAGTTCACTCGCTACAACCACACACACTCACGTCGTCTGATGTAAACCACGATTAGAACAACATGACAAACGTGAATCAAGCACAAGGACGCTTGACTCAACAACACACACACACGAGATATGAAAAACAGAGATAAAGAAGAGTTCAGAGTTGAGATTTCAAATCCTGATGTGGAACTCTTCAGATGATCGTCTCGATGTGCTTCAAGCTCGTCTTGACAGGTATCAGTTGATGGAGAAGCTTGAGAGATGGACAATCTGGCTTCAATCCCGTTCGGAGGATGTCTCTTGGTTGCCGGACGAACGGTTGAAGCAGAGCAGCAGAAAGATCTTCTCTTTGAGACTTTGCTAGGGTTTTGTGTGGTGGCTGCTTCTGTACGAAAATAACTCCAAAGAGTTCCTTTTATATGGGTGTTTAAGTATGGAGAGTCGTGACAATTGGAAACACCCAATTCGGAAAACGTATGGAGATCTGTATTGAGATTTTCTCTTCGTTGTCGACAGCAAGAACAACATCTGTCGACAGATGTAGACAGACTTGCAAAAGGCAGAAGGCTGGGCTTTCCGGGAGACAGTTCCTGTGTGGATCTGTCGACAGGCGACTTGAGTCTGTCGACAGGCACACTTTCCAGGAGCCTGTTGGTTCTGTCTGTGCTGATCTGTCGACAAGCATCAGTGGGGCTGTCGACATGTACATCTTTGCCAGTCCTATTAGATCTGTCTGTGTGCAAGGCTGTCGACAGGCATCTTTGGGGCTGTCGACAGGTACTTGCCTTTTGTGCTTTTCTTGATCTTTTTGCTCTTGTTTTGGTACATTGTCTTGCATGCAATCTCACCTACATTTAAGAGCATTGTTAGTGGGATAATGTGAACATTTAGATGATCAAATTAAACATGTGTTTCTTGATTAACATTTGCTTGACTTGTCATTCTCATCATGTTTCACACATTCATATCACATGAAATTGTATTGTTCATGAAATGCTCATTGATTGCTCATCATCAAAAACAAACATCTCAAATATAAATCCATGTAAACCCAACATTCTCCCCCTTTTTGATGATGACAAAATTTCAATTAATGCACAATTAATACAATTGCTTGTTCTCCCCCTTTTGACAACATCCAAAAAGACACGTCATGCACGCATGAATAGAGCAAATAACTGTGATTTTCATTGAAGTGGCAAGCATTACACACAGTTACAAAATGGAGTGACAACGTGACAAAAGGAATTGCAAGGAAGAGAATAACATGACCAAGAAAGCAGACTAGTACATCAAGAACAAGACCATGACCATGAACAAGACCCAAACACAGTGGACACCTAAACTCTCTAAGCAGCATCATTGCCAGGCGGTGCAGAGGCCTGACGAATGTCATGAATCTCTGTGGAGAGTCTAGTAAGTCTGAGCTGAAGCTGGACTTGAGTATCAGCTAGTGCTTCAATGCTCGTATCAACAGTGTCCAATCGTTCATTTAGGTGCTCAAAGCCTGTGGTCATTTGAAGCTGCATCTGTGCCATTTGAGCAGTGATAAAATCTCGAAGAGAGAGCTCAGCAGGGCTCGTCATCAGCAGCATCTTCATCTTCACCTCCCGGAGCATCTATTGGCTCGGACTGGGAGTCATCACCAGCATCATCTTCATCAACGTCATCTTCTTCATCTGCCTCAGCAATTGCCGGTCCCTTACCCTTGAGTTCTCGTGACACAACCCCATCAACCAATTTGTAGCCCATCCTGTGAGCAGCAGTGAGATCAAAGGAGCTACGAGACTTGAGGGTTGTCATCTCTTCTTTGGAGATTTGGATGCCGATGAACAGAAGAAGAGAAGTGATTGGACATGCATAAGGCATAGACCTATTGGAATTGCGAAGGCATATCCGATGTGAGAGAGTAAAAGGAGTGGTAGGTTGACTTGTTCACAGTTAAGAAATGCGTGAAAAGGGATTTGTGAATGGCAGTCACAAGTTCCCGACTACCATCCTTGGGGACTATGATTGTGGTAAAGATATGGTAGATGAGACGATGAAGGGGAGTGAAGGAGTTGGCATTCAGTTGCACATGATCTTTAGATGAATCGTATGGCTGCCGAGTGATGAGTGTGTAGTACTCAGATGCCAATGGGTGATGTTGCATGATATCAATGCCAGTATTGGGAATTTGAAGTGCAATGGAGAAAAGATTTGGAGTGATCAGAAACGGGGTGCCTTTCACCTTGGTATAAAGATCACCTTGAGCGGTTTCCTGGAGGTTGTTGTAGAACTCCGTCACAGCGGTTGGAGAGTACCGCTTGTGAGAATAGCAGAAGGGAGACCAGCCCTGGGTATCAAAAAGTGGCAGCAACCCGGGAAACATGTCTTCCAGAGACACGAAATCAACGTATCTGGGCTGCACGAACTTGGTAAAGGTGCCATGAACATTGAGAAGTTGCAGATCTGGAGGAATAACGAGCTCCGGCAAACGATCATCCCGATGCTTTGTGCGGCGCTCGGTATGATCCCTGGAACCCTCGCCGACTTGGGGAGAATGAGGACGGCGACGGGAGACAAGCTTCTTGCTCTTGGGAGCCATCAGAAAGAAGGATTTCGGAGTAGAGAGGATGTGAAAGGAGGAAGGAGACACGAGAAGGAGGAGACACCGAAAGAGGCAGACTCTGCTCTGCGCCCTGGAGAAGAGGGTTTTGGTGAAGAGGCAAGGAGGAGGGATGTTTTGGAAGTGGGAAAGGGGGAAGGGGTCGTGGGGTCCTTTTAAAGAAAGTGGGAAGGATTTGAAAGGACTGGGACCCACGAAATCTGCCCTAGATGGCCGCCCGTTGGGCTTCCAAAACAAGTCCTGCCGCGGCTGTCGACAGGTGAACAGTGCCCTGTCGACAGGCACTTGCAGAAAGTGTGCCAGTGAAGTATTTGGTCAGGATTTTCAAGGCAATGAGCGTCCAATGTGTATATAAGATGGAAAATAGGTAAATACACATTATAAAATGTCATACCCACTAATAATTAGGACATGTCAATTATCGACAATGGTTGTGAAATAATATTCCCCGGACTCTCAAGTTGCAGCATAAGGAGTACACTGAACAAAAAGACATAGGAGAATAAAATAGACCGCTTGAATAAAACCATTGCAAAAGAACATATATCTTAGTATGTGACAGTCAAAAGGTGTATGAAAAGGATGTCTACATGGGCAATGTTTCATTAACAACAGCTTGGCCTTGAAAAGAAAAAATTGAGGAGGCTACACTCTATTTCTTCTGTTGTGATTTGTTTCTGAACAAACAGTAAGAGAGAAAGTGGTAAGTAGGATCACTATGACCTTTTGACGTGAAGATAGACATGGGTAATGCCGGTATCCCCAGTTACTCAGTAGAAGTGATCATCAGACCATTATACAGAGATAAGGAGTAAGCCTTTTGACGCGAAGACAGACATTTGTGATGCCCATATCCCCGGTTACTCAGCAATACTCATCATTGCTCTGCCTTTATTCCCTTATTGAATTTGATACACTTTGATTTTTTTTTTTGTGAAATAGGTAGCTTTTCTCCTATTTGATTGTTTGTTTTGAAAATCAAGGTCAAGAGTTAGATAAGCATAAAAGCCAATGCAAGACACATAACATTCAATAACCTTTGGACTTAGCACATTACTTAAAAAACATGATATTCCACAAGGGAGTTATTCAAGTGAGTTAGGTTAGACTCATGTATTTTGTTAAATGTACTCAAAATGATGCAACCTAGACTCACAAGAGAATGGTATGTCAAAATCATGTGATTGGGACAATGTCGTTGATATTATGTGGATATGAAAGATTATAACATAAGTAAGTCACCAATTTACACCTTAGATACATTAGTGAAGCATGCTCATGAAGTATGTTGAGACAGGACAAGCAAAACTCAGCAAGAGGTGCATCTGTCGACAACCATTGGGTGCCTGTCGACAGATTCGGACAGTGTGAATTAACTGAGTTTAGGTAGGTGGCGTCTGTCGACAGATACAGAGGGGTCTGTCGACAGATTTGAACAGACTGAAGGATTGTGAGTTCGGGATGAGGAATCCTGCTAGGGGCTGTCGACAGCAAGGAGTGGGGCTGTCGACAGGAGCTGTGAGAAGGGATTTTGAAAGCAGATATGAGAGATATCATTGAGTTCCATGCCAAGGAAGTGAAGCATTGAAAAAGGATAGTTTCCCTTAAAAATCACTCATCTACCTTAACCTAGCTCCCCCATAGTGTGTGCATGTGAAGACTCAACAAGCAAGCAATTCAAGACACATTTGCACAAGTTTAGCAAGCAATTGCATCCAAGTTCATGAATAAGGACAGACCATCACACAAGAAAATCCATTTGTGTGCAAAAGTGAATGGGCAAATTGAAAAGAATCCATATACCTAATTCAAAGTAGATGACCCTTATTTGCAACTTGACTATGGATACGTGGCGGAGAATTTTTCTCACGCATAATGATAGTTTCCAAACAAGCATAACTTGTTCTTCCACAGATCACCATTTGATATACCTCATAGTCGGTGCACACAAAGACATATACTTCAAGTTTGGTATGGGCTTCATTGCATTTTGCACAATCCTAATTCTCTTCTCAATGTTGTGAATCTATCCTCAGCCGAAAATATCAGCTAATTGCTTATCAGTGGGTATGAAGCTGAGCTCCAAGGATTGTTGGCTACTTCATCTCTCAAGAAGTGATGTCTAATCTCTCAATGTTTTGTCTAGAGTGTTGGACTGGGTTCTTTGAAAGATTGATGGCACTAGTGTTGTCACATAAGATAGGGGTGCATCCAATGTCAATATTGTAGTCAGACAGTTGACTTTTTATCCACAACACTTGAGCCGCACAACTCCCCGCAGCAACATACTCTGCCTCTGCAGTGGAGAGTGCAACCGAGTGTTGCTTCTTGGATGCCCACGAAACCATGCAACCACCAAGTAATTGGCAGTACCACTAGTGCTTTTCTGTCTATCTTACATCCAGCATAATCAGCATCAGAATATGATATCAAGTCAAAACTACTTCCTGCTGGATACCAAAGACCCAAATCATACGTACCTGAGAGATATCTGAATATTCTCTTAACTGCAACCAAATGGCTTTCCTTTGACTAGATTGATATCTAGCGCAAAGGCAAACACTGAATTGTATATCGGGTCTACTTGCAGTAAGATAAAGGAGTGAGCCAATCATACCTCGGAATGCTTTGCATCTACGGTTTACCTTTCTCATCATTTTCCAATTTTATGCTTGTGCTCATTGGTGTTGAAGCAGGTTTGGCTTGCTCAAACTGAAAGCGTTTCAAGAGCTCCTTTACATTTTTCTTGATTAATGAAGAAGCCATCTTCATGTTGCTTCACCTGCAAACCAAGAAAGAATTGAAGCTCCCCCATTAGACTCATCTCAAATTCGCTGTGCAATGTTTGGAAAACTCCTCACACAGTGATGGGTTAGTGGAACCAATATAATGTCGTCCCATAAACTTGAACAACAATTATGTGATTGCGAACTTTCTTAGTAAATAGAGTTTGGTCCACTTTACCTCTTGAGTAGTTTTTACTCACAAAAAGTTGCTCAGTCTGTCGTACCAAGCTCGGGGTGCCTGTTTCAAACCATAGAGAGCTTTGTGCAGTTTATAAACATGGTTAGGCATTTCAGAATTTTCAAAACGGGTGGTTGAGAGACATAGACTTTCTCTTTGATGTAGCCATTCAAGAAAGCAGTTTTAACGTCCATTTGAAAAAGTTTAAACTTATGTGAGCATGCATATGCCAATAAGATTCTAACTGCTTCAAGTCTAGCTACAGGGCAAAGGATTCTTCAAAGTCCACACCAAATTCTTGATTGTATCCTTTTGCTACCAGTCTAGCCTTATTTCTCACCACTTTACCCTCTTCATTTAGTTTATTCCTAAAGACCCATCTTGTTCCTATGACAGAAATTCAGGGGTTCTAGGAACTAAACTCCAGACATTTTTCTTTGAAATTGACCAAGTTCCTCATGCATAGCATCAATCCATGAATTTTCTTTTAAGGCCTCTTCAACATTTTTAGGTTCCACTTGAGAGACAAAAGCTGACTGATCTTGTTCAATTATTTGTCTAACTTGAGATCTAGTTTGAACTGAATCATTTACATCTCCTATCACATTCTCAAGTGGGTGATCTTTGGAATACCTCACATTGGTGATTGTTGAAGGACCGGGTTGATCTTGGACTTGTGGAATTGATCTTGTGGAGGTGTTCTGGAGGAGGGTGTGCTTGAGGATTTCATCTTGAGGCTCTTCCTCTTGTGGATCTTCTTCAGATTCAACATCTTGTTTTCTGAACAGATTTCGTCATCTTCATCGTTGTACCTGCGAAGATATCCACTTTTATTTTTAGAAACTACTTTAGATTTCCTTTTGCTTTTGCTTGTAGTTCCTCAAGTGTTGTTTCTGCATCTCCATCTTGAGTCCTGTGAAGGTTTTCAGTGTTAGTTTTTGCATGATACTCATCAAAAACAACATGTGGAGTTTCTTCCACAGTTTTATTCTTAACGTTAAACACCCTATATGCTCTAGAGTGTTCTGAGTATCCAAGAAAAACCTTGATCACTTTTGGCTTCAAATTTGTCTAAATCAACTTTATCATTGTTATGAATAAACACTTTTGAGCCAAAAACTCTGAAATACCCAATACTGGGTCTTACCTTTTAGCAGTTCATAGGGGGTTTTCTTTATCACGGGTCTTACCATGGCTCTGTTGAGAATGTAGCACGAGGTGTTTACCGCTTCTGCCCAAAAACTCCTTGGGAGTTGACTTTCGACCAGAAGAGTACGAGCCATTTCCACCAGGGTTCTGTTCTTTCTCTCCACTACACCTTTGCTCCGGAGTCCTTGGAGAGGAAAACAGGTGTTCTATTCCTTGGTGCCTGCAAAAATCAGAAAATGAGTTGTTATCAAACTCTCCCCCGTGATCAGTGCGGATTGAGCATATCTTATTAACATTTCCATGCTCAATCTTATTAAGAATTCTTCAAAGATTTTCAGTGCTTCATTTTTGTGAGCCAGAAATTTTACCCAAGTGAACTAGAAAAATCGTCTACAATGACAAAACAAATCGTTGCCATTGAGACTCAGTGTTCTAGTAGGTCCAAAAAGGTCCATGTGCAACAATTCATAAGGTTTAGAGGTACTTACCGGTGCTTTTGATTTGAAGGATTTCGGGTTTGTTTTCCCTGTGCACATGCATCACAAAATTTTCATTCTTATTGAAGGAAATTTCAGGAAGTCCATTTACCAGTTTCAGCCTCATGATCTTGTGCAAGACATTGTAGCTTGCATGCCCAAGCCTACGATGCCACAAGGTAAGCTCATCCTGTTTACTTGCAACAAGACACAAATTTTCATTTTCTGGATCATCTAGATCAACCAAATAAATGTTGTTTACTCTTTTTCCAGAAAATTTAAGACTTCCTGTTTCCTTATCAACAATTTGACATGAATTTGATTCAAAGACAACTTTATGACCTTTATCACACAGTTGGCTTATACTAAGCAAGTTATGGTGAAGACCATCAACTAACAGTACATTGTCTATTGAGTTTGAGGCATACTTACCAACCTTGCTGAACCAATGATCTGGCCTTTATTGTTACCTCCAAAAACAACTTGACCTCGTCTTTTCCACCAGCAAACAGAATTTTCTTTGTCGCCCGTCATGTGCCTCGAGCAGCCACTATCCAGGTACCATTTGTTTTGATTTTGGGCTGCTAGGCATTCCTGCATATGTGGATCAGACAAGAGGTTTGGTACCCAAATTACTTTGGGTCCCAATGTATCATTCATGCCAAAAAGTAAATGCTTCGAATCCAAACTTGTTTGATTTTCAGTTTATTTGGATTATTCCAGCATCGTTTTGCATTGTGCCCAACTTTCTTACAGACATTGCATGATGAAGATTTTTCCAAAATAGTGGGTTTGTTATTCTGAGGAACATGCATGGCATTTTACCCTTCTGTTGCCTGGTTAGCTTTTCTTTGGAAGCATGTTTCCAGACCTGTCGACAACCCTCTTGGGGGCTGTTGACAGACTTCTAGTTGTGTTAACAGCTGAACTGATTTTCTGGGTTCCTGTTTCTTACCCTTGGCTTGACCTTTCTTATTCTTGGAAGGGACTTGATAGCTTGTGCTTGGGCTAGAATCAACAAAAGAAGTTATCAAAGTCTCTCCCATTTTCTTTTGTTTTGCTGGTTGATATCCAATTCCATGTTTTGCAACAAAGATGTTTGACCCAAAATGCATCAAGATCTGTTTCCCTTAACGAACCTTTTAAGATCTTCAGATTTACTTTTAGATCTTTTTCAGCTGTTCCAACTTTTTCTTAGTTTCTTGATGTTCATTTTGAAGACTTTCAAGAGAGTTGGTTAGACTTTCTTTTCTTTTTGACTTTCTTGCAATTTTATTTTCAAGCAATCCATTTCCTCACAGTGAGCTTCCTCATCAATTTTCATCATTTCAATTTCTTTAGTTAAGGCAACAACTTGTTCATCATTGTGTGTGTTATGAACAAAAGAATTGATTTTCTTTTTCAATGCCTTGTTTTCAGATTTGAATTCACAGAATTTTCAAACAGGACAGTGTATGCTTCTTCCCATTCATCAACAGTATAAGTTTCAAAGGAAGATTTACCTCATTGGAGTCGTCGCTTCTAGCCATTAGACACTGAATTTTTCATCTCCAGAGGCTTCTTGTGCATCCTCGTCTTCATCTTCATCACTCAAGTTGCCAACATTGCCTTGGCTTTCTTGAAGGTGAATTTTCTTTCTTCAA